>APFE030029082.1:0-110727 GCA_000404065.3 Pinus taeda
ACCTTCAGCTCTACATCCTTATATATTGATCCCAATGGATATGGGTTTGGATGTCATGAACTTCCAGCCCCAAATTCTTGACTAGATCTGTTGAAATGAGATTTTCTTGCGATCCTGAGTCAAACAAAGCATCAATCTTCGTATTCTTGACATGTATCTTTACATGGACAGGTTTGGTCATTTCTTTCTCTTCTTGTTGCTAAATGATACTTAGATTGACCTCCTTCTGTACCGATGTATAAAAAATCTTCTCATCCATGCTTGAGTTGCTTTCAACTTGGTTGCTTGAATCAATGGCCATGAGATTCTTCTTCTTATTATCTTTCTTCTTGTTCTTTGAGTTTAGCTCTGGATGCAACTTCCAACACTTCTCCTCTGTATGGCCATCAACCTTGCAGTGGTTGCAGTGGTTACTAGGATCTTTGCATTGGTGTGTTGTGGCTGCCATTTTTTTATCTTTTCCCCCTTTTTGCTTCTTCTTACCATCCTTAGAAGTGTATTGTTGCTCATTTTTCTTTGATGCTCTTGATTGCGCTCCTTTTAGGCCTATGTTCTCCAGGTATTGTGCTTGCACACAAGCCTCGTCCACCATTGTGGGCTTGAACAACATCAATTTCTCACGTAGATGGTGGTGCAGACCCCCCAAATACTTGAGGAGTACATATGGGTTATTTGGAGAGATACCTAACATTATAGTCATCTTTCTAAATTTCGTGGTGTACTCCTGCACGCTTTGGCCTGATGTTTGCCTGAAGTAATGCAACCACATCCACTGGTCTTTCACATACCCAATGGGATAAAACTATGAGTTAATGAGGGTTTTGAAATCCTCCCACTTAGCAACTGAAGGATCTCCCTCCAACCTCACGATTTCTATGTGGCTCTTCAACCAATTCAGCACATGGCCCTCGAATTTCAGTCGTGTGAATGAGATCTTCTACCCTTCCTCGATTTAATGGACACTGAAATAAACTTCCAATTGCTGCAACCAGTGGTTCAGCTTCAGAGCATCGATCTCGTCCTGGTATGGCTTGATATCGAATTTTTCTTCCACTTTAACCAAGGATTGGTTCACGACACTCAAATTGGGTTGATCTTTTGTGGGTTCTTTCGTCGACCGGTTATCTGCGTCTTTCGGATCTGTCGATCCCCCTTTTGATTTGTCCTTTGCATTCAAACCCCATTTTTATCCAAATATCCCCAGCTTATTGCTTAGAGCTGCCATGAGGAGGTTGATATTATGGTTTATATCAGTGACTTGGTCTTTAAGCTGCGAAAATCTCACCTCTAGATCCCTGAAATCGCGCCGATCTAGATCCCTGAAATATCCAAGAAATACCCAAAGAAAATTTATTTGATACCAAATGATCCCTAAATTAGCGTGGATATTCCACTGAATAGTTCATCACAATAGATCTGATAATACTATATCAAAAATCTAAGATTCTACAATATTACAGTTTTATTTAATTTATGTAAAATTCACTGTAATTAGTGCATGCATGTAAAGGTAAATCAAGTAGAAAATTAGAGAACGACAAAATAAGATCACACATAGATAATACACAAAATATTCTCTTTGGGAAACCCTTTCGGGAGACAACCCAGCTAGAAGGTGAGGTCGCTTCGCTCTCTTTCTCTGTTTGGAAATATGGCTACAGAGACAAAGAAGTAATGTTTGTGGCCCGTGGGTCGCTACAATTCATAGATCCTCTCTATGTGCTCTACCTCCTATCTCTCTTGGCTACCTTTCCTCAACTGTTAGGAACATAAGCAGTAATAGGTGAATGTAGGACATACATCCTGAATGATTTGAGGGCTTGTATAAGAGCATAGGCTTGCTTCTCAATTATGCCATACTTAAGCTTAGCATCTCTCATAACCTTACAAAAAAATGTTCTAGGTTGATCATGGGAATCTTCATCCTTTTGTAATAAAAAAACAACAAGGGTTATTTCAGAGGCAAAGGAAAAGATACCGAATGGTTTGGTATAATCAGGACTGGCTAAGGTTGGAGCTTCAAAGATAGCTTTCTTGATATGATCAAATGCATAACTGGAAGATACAGTCCATTTAACTTCATGATCTTTTCGGAGAATATCAGTTATTTCTTTTACAATTTCAGCATAATTTGGGATGAATCTTCTTAAAAAATTAATCTTACCTAGAAAAGCTTGAATCTATTTCTTATTTCTAAGTAAAGACAATGCTTTTATAGAAGATACACGTTTGGGATCAATCACCCTCCTTCCTTTGAGATTATATGGCCTAGAAATTTTCCTTCTTTGATAGCAAACAAAGACTTTTTAGGATTCAGGGATATTTCAAATTTCCTACACCTATCAAAAACCTTCATCAAGTGCTTTAAATGTTTCTGATGATAATTTGAAAAAATAGTTATGTCATCAAGATAAATGACTATAAGTTTGTTTACCTGATCCACAAAATCTATGTCCATAGCTCTATGAAACGTTGCTCCAGCATTGGATAAGCCAAAGGGCATTCTAGAATACATAAATGTACCCCAAGGTGTAGTAAAAGTTGTCTTCTCTTTGTCTGCAGGATCAACATTTATCTGGTTGTAACCTAAAAAGCCATCAAGCATAGAAAGTCTTTGTTCTCCTGAAACCATCTGAAGTAACTGATCCATTTTGGGTAAAGGATAGTTATCTTTTAATGATGCTTTATTCAAATTCCTAAAGTCCACACAAAGTCTGATTTCCCCATTCTTCTTTCTAAAAGGAACTAGATTGGCAATCCAATTAGAGTATCTAAGAGGAAGAATAATTTGGGCATCTAGCATTTTCTTAATTTCCTTTTCTACAGTTGGTAGAAGAACTCGATTAATCCTCCTAAGTTTTTGTTAATAAGGCTTAGCTTCTGGTTTTAAAGGAATCTTATGCTGTATTAGCGATGTATCATAAGTCTTTAGATTAGCATAGGTCGAGGCAAAAACATCCTTATATTTTTGAATTAAGTTAAGATATTCAACTTTGATCTTGGGGTCTAAAGACGCAGAGATGTTGATGTTCTTCACCTCATCATTTGTTCCAATATTTACTTCTTGTATATCATCTTGTGGAGAAATTGATTGTGGGTTTCTAAGGACATCATTTTGATCAAATAATTTCTCTAAAGGAATGAGACCTTTGGGAATAAAATTGTTAGACAATTGAATGATATCATGATTGGAAATTTTTGAATTGAAATTTGAACTATCATTTTCATATGTGTTTTCATTTGTTTCTGTTATATGTCATCAATTTGTAGAATTGAAAATTCATCTACAACCTGCAGAAAAGATTTTAGTTGTTCATCATCTTCAAACATCTGCCAGTATTTGAGATTATCTAGGATGGATGGTTTGTATTTGACTTGTATTTGATAGAGCACATTAGTTTGATCAGGAATTTTAAATGAACTAGTAGAAACAACTAGGGAATCTGTGCGAATATTCTCATCTCTTGGGATATAAGTCAAATTAAAAGCATTAAAGGAATTTTCAACTAAGTCCCAAATCTCATTTCGATAAGATCTAAGCCTAGGATGTTTTGTTTGGCAAATATTTCTAACTTGTTTAACAATGAGCTCTGAGTCAGTGAAAACACTCAGATTTTGTACCTTTAGATTTTTGGCTAACTGCATTCCTAGGAGGAAAGCTTCATATTATGCTACATTATTTGTAACTTCAAAATCAAGTTTACATGATTGTGTAATGTTTTATTTTTTCTGGTGAGATAAATACTACCCCAACACCTACTCCATCCTCTGTACAAGAACCATCAAAGAATAGTTTCCATACATCAGTTTGTTTTGGTATAGGGATTTCAATTACATCTTCAATTTTTACTTAAGATTCATGTGTTTGGTTTGCAGAGAGTTGCAAACATCCAAAATCTTGATCAATTGCATAAATGGGATGGTTCCTTGGTTGATCTGTTTTGCATACAATATGCACAAATCTTACCTCTCTATACAACCTAAGTTGTTCTCCTCCATAAACTGGAATAGTGGCATAAGACATGTCCATATGAAGAGTTCCCCCTAATTTGGCACAACAAGACCTTGAAAGGAGCATTCCAAATTTGGGAGGGATATCTGTGCCAACTATATCTAACACTACACTTTTTACTAGGATTTGGGCAAGAGTGACTACTAAATCCTTAATCAGTCCTAGACAAGGCACCCTTTTTGAATCAGAGGTGTACAAATCATGATAGGATATAGTTATGTCAAGATTTAAATTATCCATGATAGTTTTTGGCATGAGATTATGTGATGCTCCAGAATCAAGCATACAGTTGTATAATATTATTCATCTGTCTTTAGAGTCACATAGAAAGGAGGTATTATTTCGTCTATCATATCTGAGCTAGGACCAAAAACAGTTGCTAGTTTTTCATCTTGAAGGCTAATCACATCACTTTCAACATCAACAGAGGTGATTTGTATCCATTTGGAGACTTGATTTTTATATCCAGGGTGTTTGGAAAGTTCTGAAACTGGTATATGGATTTTAACTCTTTCTAACTCCTTTTCAACATTAAATGTTGTTAAGATAGTTTTTTCAGTTTGGGCTATATCAGTTGACTAATTTAATGGTCAAATAATAGTTGTATGAGTTTTAGCAGCTTTGGTACAAGGTTCAATTGTTGGAGTTTCCTTAGGAAGTCATCCAGGGCCATGTCTAGGTCTAAGATCATATCTTTTGTTCAGCTCTGTAATTAGGAATTCAGAGAAGGTATGGTATCTGGAAACCTATGAGGACTCTTGATCTTCTTGAACCTGATTTTGTTGTGAGAGAGGAATAATAATAGTCTGACCAAAAGAGGTATCCATATTGTTAATATCTTCAATGATAGTCATAGTATTATCATCAGAATGTTGATCATCTATTAGTAGAGTTGGAACTTGCTGATCATTACTAGGCCTTTGAAGAATTTGTAACTGTGGATTTCTTTTGTATTGACCTTGATTTTGATTTTGGGGTCGAGTGTCTGTTTATTGAACTATTCTAGGTTGAGTCTCAATCTTGGAAATTCTATTGGATATATTTCTAAGAAGTGAAGTGATCTCATCTATTTTAGAATCTTCAGTTTTAGTCTTTGAAGAAGTAGAGGCCTCTTGACTAGATTTAAGTTTTCTTTGGCCCTTTTCCTCTTTAGCTTTTAAAATGTTTGAGGCAACCCTATTTTCTTCCACCTCTAAAGCATTGGTTTGCATGTCTTCAAGGGTCCTTAAATTTCTTTCTCTTAACATTACAGCAAAACCATCTTCAAAATCTTTTGAAAACCTAGATTTGGTTGCTGCTACAGGGGGTTTGTAATGAGGGGGCATCTTAGGATAAAGTTTGTTGAACCTTTTGATAAAATCAGAGACAGGTTCACCAAAGTTTCTTTTAAGTTCTTCAAACTTAGTCAAAAAGTAAAGAGCATCTTTCTTCACTCCCCATTGATTTTTGAATATATTTGTTAGCTCTTCCCAATTTCTAATGGAATTTGTAGGTAACTACCTAAACCAAGTTCTCACATTTCCCTCAAGAGACTGAATAAACAACCTCATGTAAACATTCTCTTGTTCTATGTTCATGTTATCTGCAAAGTCTAGAAATGCTTGAAGATGGTCCTCAGCTGCGGGACCAGTTTCTCCATTATATCTAGGAAGGTGTTTTAAATATCCATTAGGGAAAGCATCAAGGATTGGAGGTAAAACTAAAGCTGCATATCTTGCCTACAAAATGGGTTGGAAAGCCATAGTAGAAGATGATGTATGAGATGTTTGTGAAGATGATGATAAAGAAGAGGAAGATGGTCTTAGATGGGGTGTATTACTATGTGGGGGTGAAGAAGGAGGGGATAAAGAAGGAGGAGACGTCCTAAAAGATTTTAAAGGAGTCTTAATAACTAACTTGTGGACATGAGAATGAATATCCTCTTTTGTTTCAAAGAGTGGATTTTAATATATAGCAAAGGTCCCTTTGGGTTTTTTAGAAATAGAAGATTCAATTTTTTCAAAAGTGGAATGGAATGAATAAGTAGTGGGGGATATGAAGTTTGTAGGTTTATATTCGGGTAAATGAACACCTAGGTCAAACTCATATTTAGGTGATCTTGGTGGAAGTGGAGGTTTTCAATGGAATTCAAGTGAATGAATAAGGAATTTTGATTTGAAATCAACTCCCCTATCTAAAAGTTCAACAACCCTAGGTGATAAGTGAGAGTAATCTGGATTAGATGGAATGTTACTATAAGGATCAAATTGTAATATATCTTTAGACTGCAAGGCTCAAATGGAAGAAGATGGTTGATGTTTTCTTTTAGAATTTCCCTTTCTCACAAGTATTTTTTGGATCTGACTGAGGATTAACTGTGTCATATTCAGAATGGGATCTAGTGCACTTAAAAGGTGCCAGTTTGGCACAGTGGAGTCGCCAGGTGAAGAATTTTGACCTATATAGACATTTAGTCACCTTTAAAGGAATAGGATTTATATCATTGACCCAGGAAAACTAATCAAATTCGAGTCCCCGATAGCGGCACCAGATTGATGTTGTATCTCTGAGATGATAATGGTCAGCTATCATGCCAGGGCATCTATGATATTTGTTTTGGGGGTTTTGTTTTAATTTTGGAGGACCAATGTATGAAACAGATTTAGAACAATGATGCCTAATATTTTGAATAATATTAATATTTAAACAAAGGGATGCTATTAAAATCCACATAGTGATTTAGCGTGTCTGGTGATGAGCAGAAGTAGAAAGATGATATGAGTATTACAATTTTCAAATAGAAAATTAAATAACCATAAGTAAGAAAACCTTCAAACAATGTGCAGGAAAGTTTAACATAGTATGCTCAAGATTACACAGATACTGATGATTTTATGATTTAGCTGGAATTACTTAAACAAACAGTTTATATAATTCATTCTCTTTAAAGATGATCACTTCAGAAATCTTATAGGAGTAGTTGAGACACAATTACTCCTACCTAGTTATCTTTGTAAAACTTAAGAATATGAAGAAAACACAATGAATAAAAACTGGAAAACCTTATAGGTAACACGAAACTGTATGAATCAAAATTTAGAATCCTTTGCTTTGTTATTAATGATTCAAAAAAATTTGAGTACATTTAGTGCTTACAAATGTTTCTTCAAGGGTGCAACCCTTAATAACTCGTGAAAGAGATTTATTTATACAAGTTTAGAGCTAAGAAACTATCTTAAACAAATTTACAAAAATAGCTTAATACAAAATCAAGAAAATGAACTGATAGTCGATCTGTCACTATTTTGTTGTTGAACTGTTGATGACTATTCCCCAAAAATCTAAATTCTGATGATCTGTTGATGATTGTTCCTCAAATTTCTAAAAGCTTATGATCTATTTCAATCGAGTAAATTAGTAAATTGTTCCCAACGTTTTTTTATCTAGGATAGATAACTTAGTTACCCTTCTATAAACTTCATCCATTTTTGTGTATTTAGTAAAAGTGGGTTTTACTAAAAATATGTGCCTTATTTCATTAAGGATGAAAAAGGTATCTCTGAGTGCATTCAGCAGAAGCCTTGGTGTTACTGTACCCTGTATATTTGAAACTGTAGTTGCACTGGCCCTGACCTTTGTGAGATTGCGAACATAGTCTTCAATAGGCATTAACTTATCATTAATCACAAATATGGAGGGAAAAACCTTACTGGTCAAGGGTTCCAACCTTATGAAAAAACGTTGAACTATGAAATTAACACTGCTGCACTTTTCCTCCAACTAAAGAGTGAGATTTTTCTTTGTAATAATTTTGTTCACTTCCAGTATGGATGATGTCCTGTCATTGATACGCAATTCTTCAAGCTCATGGTCGTCTTTAGAATTCAGAAACTTGATTATTTCAGTGGCTATTTCTGGCATGTCCTCAAGCTCTTTTGAGCTAGTTTCAACAACGTCTTGAGCTCTTTCCAACAATTCCTTTTGATCAAAGATTATTCTGATATAAGGCCAGATATCGTTGATTGATTCAGTAATCTCTCCCGATAAAATCTCCTTTACTAAACCCAGTGTATTTCCAAGGTAAGAGTCTTTGACATCTTTCTGCAATACCTCAATTCGACCTCTTTCCCTCTGCAACTCAACTCCACATGAGCTTTTTACAACTGCTTTCAAATGTTGTAGTGTCTTCAGCTGATCTTGCAAATTCTTGATTTCCTTTGATTGAATAGAAAGGTTCTCAACAACTTCAGCAAGTTGTTCAGCTCCTTCTGTTGTACCTGTGATTGCTGTTGTTCCTAAGGTAGAAACTATAGTTATAGGGACTGCTGCAAGAGGAACCACATCGATTGGAATATTGGCCTTTTTTCACAACTTCCTCTTTCTCTTTGACAATTTTTTCCATTTGTTCCTCCATCTATTTTATTTGCAGATTTTATTCCATGATGAGATTCATCGTGTCAGATTTCTGAGTCTCGGTTTCTTCAATCTCTTTAGTCATCGGGTCCTCAAAAGCTGGCAATTTGATTTGCTTCCTAAATGCTGAAACCTCAGCATTTTTCTTCCTGACAAGTTCTTCTGCAGCATTTATATTGGAGGGATCATATCCAATCTTTATCACCAGATCTTCCAAAGATTTGATCTTGGTATCCTTTGCCAATGAGGGAACTTTTTCCAACTTGAGCTATGACTGTGTATTGGCCAAGGTTACCTGCAACTTTGACAAACTCATGGTAGTGTTAGTTAAAGTAGAAGAAATCATTTGGTTTATGCATCTCAATTTGGCCAATTGCATGTACATATTTAACATTAAACTCAAAGGAGGTTTGCTTCTGGTAATGTGCAGCAGTATTGGGCTATGGAATTTGAGCTTGTAAGAAAGCCATCTGCATCTTACCCTTTTCAGAGTCAAAGACTGAAAGAATTCTGGCTTGAGAGCTGGAAGAATGTTTCCAGAATTGAGTATAAGTATTCAACTTTAACTCCTAATTATTCTTCTTAATTTCACTGAAGACATGGAAAATGTCATCTTCTTTATCCTTCTGACTGCCTTCATTGGTCTGAATCACCTGTTGTTCCTAAGAAGTAGTAGAATGGGTGGGGGGCTGAGTAGATTGTCCACCAAACTGTGTGAAAATAAATTTCTCTCCAATTCCATCAAATGTTGTTTTCTTTGATTCATTAGTTGCACTAACATTCATAGAGATCTTAGGTATCTTCTTTCTATGTACAATTCTAAAGCCTTGACTTGATGCTTCAGTTGTAGGGGATGATTGTTCTTCCCTTCCTTGTTTAGCTGTCTTTTCCTGTGCAAGTGGAGTTTGTACATTCGAAGTAGAGACTGCCTATTCTTCAGCTTCTTGAAGGGTATTCTCCTTCCATTCTGACTGATTTTTATATTGCTCAATCTCAGGCCTGATTGTGTGATGGTATGAAGTAAACTTATTTTCAACTCTGAGTCTAGAAATCACTCCCATTGGGTCATAATACTAAGCGAAGCTGAGGCTAAACTTCATCTCTTTAAAATAACCTATCTGCTTCTTCTCCTGTTGCTCTAGTGTTATAGATGAATGGACCAACCCGAGCCTTTAACTTAAATTGTGATTTCTTCTTTGCAGCCACAAAATGTACTTCATCTGCACTGAGCCTTTTCCTAATATATTCTAATGCAAAAATTCTCATAGGGAGGTACTTAGGCAGCTTGTAAGGTGGAAGTTCACAACCAAAGACTCTGATCTATGTATAATTTTGGTAAAGATACCAATCTCCTGTTGTGGCTTAGTCAACTAGCTGCAAAACTTTTACAATATCTAATCCGAATGGAAAATGGCCTCAACCCATGGTATTCATCCACCCATTTTATTCATCCACCCATGGAATTTACCCATGGTATTCATTCACCCATGGTTATTCCCATGATATTGTAACTCCACCCATGGTATTCATTCACCCATGGTATTTTCCCATGGTATTGTGACATCCACCCATGGTATTCATTCACCCATGGAATTGACCTGTGGTATTGTAACCGAAAGAGGCTATAAGTAACAAGTTGCATTTTGTAAAAGGATAGTTTGTTTGCCACAATGTAGCTTTAATACCGCTGATCCATTTCAATATCATCACTAATTCTTGGTTCTGGAGTGTTGCTCATAAGATTAATGGTTGGATGAACAAAAAATTCTATGAACTATTTATATGAAAAATCTTCCTTCTCCTTCATTCCCATCAAAGTCTAAAAGATCACTGACTGTTGGTTGCTTTCTTCATCTAGATTTTGCAAGGTGAATGGAAACTTGTCTCCCTGAAAATAGATAAAAAGATATACAAGTATTGAAGCATACTTGAATACCTCTTTAGTATTGAACTGGACAAATTGTTCATGAATGGCCTCAACTATAAATTGGCTAAAGTTATAAAGAACAGTGGGTTTGGAACCAGTAGAAAAGATAGATAAGAAACCAATGATGGCTTCATCTACATGTTGATCAGAATAGTAACCAAGGAGGTAAGAGAGAATGGCGATAATATTCCTGGTTCTATCTGGGAATATAGATGAATCATAGGGAGGGTTTCTTTTAGGCAGAGGGCTATCTACAGCTAGAAAAAGTTCTAGACTTTGAGCTCTTTTAGTGAAATCTAGCTTTTGATAGGCTTCTGTTAAGCTTTCATGAGAAAAAGGATGGGTTGGCGCAATAGTTGGGGCCTGCAACATTTGTTCAATGGATTGAGCATTGATGGAGCACAGGATTTCTCCTGTAGGTGAGATGATAGCTCTTTGACTAGGGTCATAGGATTCATGGCATTTCCTGACAAATTCAGGTGCTCTGTGTATCCGAGGAAAGATGTAATGAGGAAGGTGGGAGTCCCAAAGTCCTATTTCATCTGTTTGATCAACTAATTGATCCTCCATCTAGTAGTAGATTTCAAACAAATCAAATTTAGACAGACTCATTCATTTTACAGTATCTGTCAACGAGGGGAGTATGATGGAAGTCAACTTGTGGATGGATGAGAGGATTTGGGATTTTTGCAACTTCCTTTCCCTTAGAAGGCATCTTGTTAATTGAATTGCAAGCTAAAAGTGACGGAAATGGAAAGAATTGGTCTGAAAGGCAGTGATAACAGAAAAATAGTATAACTAAAAATGGATTAGGTGGACCTGGATGTCAACTTGCTTCTAAAAAAAATTGAAAATTCAGTTGAATGATTAATCTGTCATTTTGGCTGCAAGCTACAAGTATCTAGTGAATTATGGGAATGCACTTTGTAACAATTTTTATGAAAAACAGGGCTTATAATGAATAAAATGGAGTGGGTCCATTAATCAATGGTTAAATCGTCATTAATTCTCCAACGGGGCTGATAAACAAATCAATGGAATATTGATGCGTGAGGGGTGGGAACTAAATGGATAACGGCCAAAGATGCGGCAGCTGATTGGGCAGAAGAAGTGACATGGGAGCAGATGTGGAAGATGAGTAGGAGCGGTGGTAAACGGTTGAATGAAAAACTGCGTTCGAGAGTAAATTAGGGTGGTAAGTTGTTTCGGGATTTTAAGTCCTGAATAACTAGGATGGGGGAAAAAATTTCGGAGGGCGGTTTCCAAAACTACCAACTTTGGACCCTGCCCCGATAGAGTTTGGATGACAAAGGAGGGTTGAGGAGTGATGTAGGTCGTCAGATCTCAGGGGAGTGTGTGAGATGAAGAATAAAATGACTGAGGTTTAATAACGGGAGGCAGAAAGTGATGGTGAGGTCAAAAGCTATGATGGTTGTGACATGTGTGGGGTGTCACAGCGAATGAATGGATAAAATTTGAATATTTATAAAATAACATTGATATTTACAATTTATAGTTAATTAAAACCAATCACCATATGCACATATTTCCAATGTTATAGCTTAGGATAAAAATCCTTTCATGCTCCAATTGTATTTCATTTCTCTACCTATCCTTACTTTCCTAACATTTTTCAATCTTAGTCACTCGAGTGCATTTCGACTAGCAACTCAACATTTTCCTTTTAATGTTTAATCTACATCTATCCCTTATTGCTTCGAATGTCTCAGATTAAATTGTTGAGCCAATTTTATTTGCTGCCTATTGACAAACAATTTAAATCAAATAGAATCATTATTAAATTGTACAATTGGATTGTATGAACTAGCGTAGAATTTAAACAATTTTCACACAACTTTTATTTGCAAAAATAAACTTAACTAAGAGTAGTGGCATTTGTATTTGCAACACTTTCAGAATTTATTATGTTTTCTTTTCTTTCTAATCTAACATTTTTTGTTTCAATATTCTTTTTGTCCATATCCTAACTTAACATTTTCTTGCAATATATATATATATATATATATGTATATATATATATAATTATATTATAATTATATATATATATTATATAATTTATATATATATATATATATATTATATATATATATATATATTGACTAATTGATGCTAACTTACCAAAACTAAAAAATGCTACAATGCACTCAAACGAAATGAGTAACTCTACCATATACTTCAAAAAACAATGGAGCCAAATGAAAAAAGTTCGAAAAGGTTGTGCATTAATTTTTCAAGTTTAATGGGTTAGTAGAGTCAACCTCCTACAAAATAAGGCTACATTCAACCATGGACAACGATATTTGTTAAGAGATAATATATTATGTATTAGTGGCCATTGAGTGTGATAAGGTCAACAATAAATCACTATACACAAACATGGTCAATCTTAATCAACCATCATTACTAAGTCAAGCCATCAAAGTAGCTTTCAGCTACCTTCTATCAACTTAGTAACTTTTGGTATAGTCTCGTTTAGCTTATGTAACTATCGAAGGCTTCTTATTTCAACTTAAGGTGGATGAGGATTTGTTGACTTTTTTTATGTTTTTAATTGACACCCTAGATTGATTCTTAAGGGAATATGCTAAGAATATGCTTAGTCTTAATGTTTATTGATTCTCAAGGGAATATGCTAAGAATATGCTTAGTCTTAATTTTTATTGATTCTCAAGGGAATATGCTCAGCAAATGCTTAGTCTTAATGTTTATCAATGGACAGAGTTTGTTACGTTCCATTGACTTGTAATAAATTTAAAAAATGTATCACGTGGCTCCATGCCAATTTCCTAGGGATTTGAGATTATTTCAATTCTAATTTTATTTAGCAGAATGGTCCATTTTACAATAAGATGTGTATTTTTTTTTCTCAAGTTAAATTAGATTCGTGAAACGTGGCTCCCCACCCACCAATTTCCTAGAGATTTTAGATTATTCCAATTTTAATAAGTTCATATCCCAATTAGATGGGGAAATTAATTTATAAGTAAATCTTATTTAGCAAAATGGTCAATTTTACAATAAGATGTGTAATTTTTTTTTCTCAATTTAAGGTTGACCCATAATCTTTTTATACATGGTTAATGAGATAAATATGTGCATTGTTACTTCAATTGTGCAGGAATTATCTATTTCTAAAAGAAATTGTAAAATTATAAAGCCCTTACATTTTCCTCAGTTTGTCACACGTATACAAATAAATCTTTACGACTGTCAGTGGGAGAGCTCCAACCTCCACTAGATCATTAGTCTCCACACCAAAATGGCAATGGAAATGGCGCCAGCTGGTGGGAATACAATGGTAATTGGTGCAAGATGGAACCCAATAGCAATACAAAACGAGATTAATGGTTCATTCTGTTACCGCCTCTCAATTTTCTAAGAATACTCGACTGCGAGCTGGAACTCAATACCACCTGTCTCTGAATGCAAGGTAGATCTCAATACCACCAGTCTCTCATTT
The DNA here is from genome assembly GCA_000404065.3 of Pinus taeda. Taxonomy (NCBI): domain Eukaryota; kingdom Viridiplantae; phylum Streptophyta; class Pinopsida; order Pinales; family Pinaceae; genus Pinus; species Pinus taeda. The sequence goes on from APFE030029082.1 coordinate 13,813, forward strand.
TTCAATGAATATTTGACTGCAAGTTGTAGCTCAATAGGGGTACAATGTAAAGGAAAGATTCCAACCACCACTCAATTTTCTATGAATACTTGATTGCAAGCTGGACATCATTAGGAGCACAACATAAAGCCACATGTCCCTCACTTTTCTATGAATACTTGACTACAATAACATAAAGTAATCATTCCATTTGCATTTTTTAATTTGAGTTAAGAAAAGAAATTGAAATGTTTGGAAACATATTACTTTATCATCATTTTTTGGAGGATTTATTGGCAATATTAATTTTAAATTTGAGTAAAGGGAATTGGTAGGGGTTGCTGAAGCACATAAGTGATGATGCTATATGGAATAATAATAATAATAAAGTGGTAATCCTATTCAAACTATGGTATTATTCCAAATATTATCTCTATTAATTTACTTTTAATTTATTTATTTCACAGGAAAACGATATTTATTCCAACCAATATCTCTATTTTCTTTACTTTTATTTCTTTAGAAAAAAAATGAAAAATATTTATTTAGTTAAAATTTGTGTTTGAAAATATGGTCATGATTGGTACTACTCCAACCACAATTTCTATTTTCTTTTATCTCGGATAAAAACCAAATAAAAGTAATATTTATCTTACTCAAAAATCATGTTGAAAAAATAAGTTCACAATTCTTTTGATGTTATATAAAAATCTCAAATCTTACACATTTCACACAAAAACAATGATTCTCACAATCCATATCATTTACATTTTATATTGCTTATTCACATTGTCTATGTGGATATTGTATATTTCACAATGCATTATGTATGGTTCATATTGTGTATATGGATATTGTTTTTTTTATATAATATATATTTTTATTTATTTTAAATTTATATTTCTAATTTTACTTTTGAAATGGAAGAAGTTTTAAAATTTAAAGGCAACTAAAAATGTCATAATTAATATTAAAGAAACTGTGATAAGAGTTTTCAAATTGCTATATTTGATATTATTATAATTAAATGAAAGTTAATTTAACATTTTTATATTTGAGAAGTTATTATTCCTCTTAAATATTTTAATAACTAAAAAAAGAAAGTGTATTTTTTTTGGAAAATAGACTTTTTATATAATATATATATTATATATAATATATATATATATATATATATATATATTATATAATATAATTAATTAAATTAGTTAATTGGGGTTATTTTGGGTGATTTGAAGAAAGGAATGAAATTCTCTTCACGCATATTCAATTCCCACAAGTAACATGATGAATATTAACAATATGATAGTATATGTATATTCCTCACGCAGAATATATATTAGCAAGTGCACCACATATTGCAAAAGAAACCCCATACTTAGCATATGGAAGAATAACATACATTGAAAAAGATGTGATATGTTATGTGATTTAGATGTTGCCAATTTGGAATTGTTTCCTTTGCTACATAAGTTAATGCCTTTAACAATAGGTAATAAATAAATTTAACTTTACAATAGGTTAACTTAAGCCTACATGAATGGATAAGTAGAAAGATAAACCTGGCAAAAGCGGGTGGTTACTTCAGGGGTATTCAGATGAACAATGAGGTTTGTATTACCCACTTATTTTTCGTGTTTATTTAACATATTTCGTCATTTTGGTTTGGCTTGATCCCCAATGGACATAGGTCAGCTCTTATACATTCATATGACAATATCAATGAGATTATAAACATTGGGGATACATTTCAGGTAGCTTTCGAACCACTTCAATATGGTTTCACATACCTAGGATATAAGCTGAAGCCAAATAATTTCTGGGTCCATAATTGGTCTTGATTGCTACAAAAGTTTAGGGAAAAATTGGGGTGTTGGACACACCAATATCTCTCCTTGGGAGGTAGATTTACTTTGATTGGGTTAGTTTTTCAACAGATGACCATATATCGGGTGCACCATTTTGCATTACCTACTTATATATGCAACGAGATAAAATTTGTCATGGCACACTTTCTGTGCTCATGATTAGAAGGTAGAGGAAAATTCAATGTGATAAAATGGGACGACATCACCAGACCATGAGAAATTGATGTATGGGGTATCCTCAACGCCAAAATATTTGGGAAATCTCTCCTTATAAAATCCTTGTGGAGAGCTTTGTTTGGTGAAGGCATTATGCATAAGATGTTCATTGGAAAATATCTAAAAGGTAAGTTGCTTTCAGACTAGTTTCGCAGGGGAGAAATAGGCATCAAAAAAGGCTCATACATTGGGAGGAGTTTCTAGAAAAAAAATTACTCTTTCTACAGCACATCAAATGGCCATGGAGGTGGCAACCAGATCATGATTAGAAGATACGGTATCATGGGTTTCGACTCAGATTATGGACTCCCAATCAACGTATTGCAAGCTTTGCATCAATGAGGTATTTTCTTATTGGGATGGGTGATAAATGAGTGGCATGGGGTACATTTGACATGAAGAGAGACAACATAGCTCAGCTTGACAGAACATTTCGCCCAGATTTGGAATGCTTTTGCAAATATATTGAGGGATGTATGATTATGTCGAAGAATAGGTGGAGACTCCCTCAAATGGGATGAGAATCTTTAGAATCACTCGATGGTGGTGGAAAAATGTTATAGACACTTCTCTCACCAAGGTTTCGAATATACCCCACGATCCTGGTTCAAAGCATTTTGGAAATCACTTGTTCCTTTAGAAAGCATCATATTTTGGCAGCTTGTATGATGGAACTACATTCTTTCTTGGAACAATTTGTGCAAATGTGGATATATGATCCAAGGGATCAGCTTAGTGCTTAAAATTCATAGTGCTAAAAGTTGATCGAAACTTGTACGATTAGATAGATCCTGATGATCTGAATCCAACACAAGTCGATTCACTCAAAACTGATATCGTATGCTCCCGATATCATGTTCTGATCGATTTGCTAAACAACTAAAGTTTTAAAATTTGAAGTTGCAAGTACACCCAATCAACAGTCTGTACACTGACTAGGTAGGTGGCTGGGCATATGACTATGTATAATTTGGTCAATTATACGTTGAAAAGTTTCACTTGTTTATTAGTTTATGAAGGCACAATTTGATTGATTGAGGTTCCTTTTTGGACCAATGAAGGAGGGCCACGTGGGCCAATTGGTGACTGCCACGTGGCCTCCAAACAAGGCATTAATTTTTTTTTTGGATCAAAATTGACCTCCAAGGGATTGAACCCACGACTTGGCAACAAACAACCGAGGCCCACACCAACATGCCACGCACATGTTTCTTAAGAGGTTATGGATCCGGGTGGCATTTAAATTTTAAAACATTGTATGTTGGAGGTTGGGGTTGGGGCTAAGCCCTAGTCCTGGTCTCTACACCCTCGGAACTAAGGGGCGGGACCAAGGGCCAGGGCATAGCCCCAACCCCATGGTCACAACACCCTACCATAAACCATACACCAGAGCCAATCCAAGACCATAGGTGGATATTGAAAAGGGGTTAGCCCTGGGTCACTTGACCCCTCATGGAAAAGGGGCTCGAATTTAGGCCCCTTATGCGGTCGTATGTGCATCACATGACCGAAATTTTTGGGACAGGGAGATTAATGGGTGGACTAACCGTCCTACAATTTCACCCATTGGGTGAGATTGTAGGCCTTAATTTCTTGCCGATTTCGAGTTTGGGGCGTACAAGCTAGGTTTCGGGCAAATTCGAGGATGATTAACTATGTAATTGAGCAGAAACTAGAAACAATCATAACTTGCTCAATTTTTGGCCAAATGATGTGCATAAAGAACCAAAAAGGGCATTTTTTACAGTGCTGGATCCATTGGAGACACCAATTTTTCTGTTTGAGATATTTAAAAACATGTAAACACACTTTTGAGCACTTAATGAAAGAGGCCCTGCATTGGAAGTTGGACGAGGAGATGTAGCCCAGGTGTGAACTCCTTTATCATATTTTGTGTTATGTGTTTCAAATATGCTTATTTTGTCTCTGTTTGGATATAAATTGTGGTTAAATCCACTTGTTTTATGTGTTTGGTAAATTGAGCCTCTACCCAAAACACATATAAATTTCACTTGCAAATTGCTAAAAATATTCAAGTTTACATATTCAGATCATTTTTATATCATAGAAACATGTTATTATGAAGGTTTTATTTTTCTGCAAGTGTTCTTTTGATGCTTACAAGGTTGAAGCTCAAAAGAGTAGAATGAGCACTTATAGAGCCAAGATCTCAAATTGTTTCAAGGAGAACAAACACACCTCAAGGTTCAATAGCCATGGCACATGAAGAAGGTCCTGAAGGGATGTCTGAAGATGAGAAAACTTTTAGAAAATAATTCTTTGATATGTGTGAGATGGTTAAGGTTATTTATGAGGAGAGGAATTCCAAATTGTATGGAGAGAGCTCAAAGCCTCCAAAATGAAATGGAGGAAAAGGATACAAGACTCCAAAAGGGAATGGAGGGAATGGTGACAAACCACCACCTTCACCTCCATCCTCATCCTCATTCTCATATTTAACTTCTTCTACCCTTTCACAAACACCTCCAAATTCCCCAAGAGGCCATGGTAAAAATCCTTTGCTTAAGCTTGATATTAATTTTGAATTGCCTATGTACAATGGAGAGTTAAATGTAGAAAGATTGGATAATTGGGTTCATCAGATTGAAGTGTATTGTAGGATACAAAGAATAAAAGATGATGAAACCAAGATTCAACTTGCTTCTCTTAGATTGGAAGGTGCAACACTAATTTGGTGGGAAGCCAAAAATCAGGAGGACATGAAGAAACATGTTAAGGTTTTATCCTCTTGGAATGATTTTTTTGTTGCAATAAGAAGGCAATTTTATCTAATAAGAATAGAGATTTTACACATTAGATTCATTTAAAAACATACCAAGATAGATACATTGTTTGATATTGGTTCACAAGCAAACCTCATTTTTGAAGGCACTGTTAAGATATTGAATTTGGAAACATATCCTCATCGTAAACCATATCCTTTAGGTTGGATATGTGACAATGCAAAATCACATGTGACAAAAAGATGTAAATTAAGATTTGTCGTCACTGCAAACTTTATACATGAGGTATAACTTGATGTTATTCCACTTGATATTTACGTTATTGTTTTGGGAAGCCCATATCTGTATGATAAGAGAGTCATCTTTCATTGCCATAAGAACAAATATCACTTGTTTAAAAATGGAGTTGAGTACATTGTTAGAGAACATAACAAGAAGTTGAAATTGTCACTTGTAAATTATAGACAAATGAAGAGGTTAGTCAATGCTAGTAAGAACTTTGTACTCTTGATGATAAAACCCAAAGAGAATGTTGAAAATGAATCTTTCCAATGATGTGATGCAAAGTTAAAATCTGATTTGTATGAGGTTGTTAACACATATGATGAGATGCTTCAGGAGCCCAAAGGATTTGACCAGGTGCTCAGAATTATGTTCAAAAATCAAAGTGTCAGAATCTTGTCAAACTGAGCTTTAGATTGAAGAGCTCGTCATTATAAATCCAATGGTGTGAACGTCACTCAAATCTGAGTTCATATGCAGAAGTTAGAGAAAGTCAAAGTTTAAGTTTGAATTGTCTACATGGCAAGATTGGGATGATGTGGCAAGGTCTTGAGCGAATGAGGAGGTGCCAAGTGGCAGCTCGCCATTGGCCCTCACATATCACATATCGCAGTGGTAAGTGGCTCGGTTTAAAGAATAGGCCCCTAGCGCAGAGCAGTTTGCGATGTGATGCGATCACAATCGCAGATCGCATAATGTTAATAATCGGCCCCTGACACAATCAAGGTTGCGATGTGATATATCATAATTGCATATCACACCTGATACCCGCCGATATATATGTGTGTGTGTGGCTGCTGATAATGCTGATTTCGATTTTTCCCCAGACGCGATATTTTATACACTATATTTCATAACCCGACAGGTCTGTTGATATCACAATGCTATGGGTTTTGGTAGCCGTCGATGGAAAACGTCAATTGTGATTTGTGATTACGTTCCCTGATGTGATAATTCATATGTTGCAGTTTAATGTCCCGGTGGGTCCGCCATATTTTTGATTATGTTACTGCATCGATTGCTGATTACGATGAGCGATAAGACCCCGGATGCGGGATTTTATATGTAACAGTTTAATTTCCCATTGGGTTCGTTGATATTGGAATCGCAATGTTCTATTGCGTTAACAAGACCTTCCACCTGCAAACACTTGCCGATTGCAATTTGTGATATGACCAAGAAGTTATGGCCCACGGTGTGACAAATTTCTCACTCCGTCGGTGGATTTTGGAGTGGAAATGTGATTTTTGGTCGGATTTGGAGCATTTTGTGGAATAAATAGTGGGAGAACTACGAGAAGTTATAACTTCTTCAGTTCTTATCCAAAAGGGATGAAAAAAGAGGCTAGATGGCCATTTTTTAGTATTATGAACTCACTGAGGTAGGTTTCAAAGGAATATGAGCATTGTAAACACATTTTTGTTGTAATTTGATTATAATAGAGAGGCCCAATCCATTGGAAGTTGGACCAAGGAGACGTAGCCCTAGAAGGGTGAACTCTGTTGGGTTGTGTTATATTATTTCCATGACTAGCCTACATTAGGTGGGCGGACCTACCTATGGTTTTGTGCATGGATTTCACACATGGTTTTGGGCGCGATCGTTTTCAGTCCATGGTGTTTTGTAGATCCGATCAAGGGAACTACAGTTATGTTCTAGTCCAGGGTAGTCCCAAGTAGTCAATCTGGTAGTCCAAGATCTAGGGGAAAATCTCTATGTATATTTGTTTTGGCTTCAAGGGGACACCTTTGTTGCTGAGGGGTTTTGCTCGGGCCTGTGGAAGACCCCGTTCATGGGATATCTGCGGGATCGATTCTAGTGGTGAAAGAAGATGGCAAGCAGTGGAAAGATAGAGATCGATAAATTTAAAAGTCATAGTTTTGAGTTGTGGAAACTCAAGATGGAGGATCTATTGGTGGATAAAGATCAACGGATCTAGTAGATCTAGGTACTAAACCAATGGGATCTGTTGGTGGATAAAGATCAGTGGATCTAGTAGATCTAGGTACTAAACCAATGGGAGTGTCAGATGAAGAATGGAAGAAGTTGGATCAAAAGGCAAAAAGGACAATATGATTGTGTGTCTCAAATTTAGTATTGTTGAATGTATCATGGGAAGTTACGACGAAGGATTTGTGGGACAAGTTAGGGACTTTTTCCTAATATAAGTCTCTCGTGAATAAACTATTCCTACAGAAAAAGTTGTATTACCTAAAGATGAAAGATAGAGACTCGGTGACGGAGCATATGAACGCATTTAATACTGTGGTAAGCTAGTTATTATTTATTGATATTAAAATTTCATATGAGGATAAGTGCATCAGTTTGTTGTGTTCTCTACGAAATTCGTGGGATAGTCTGGTTATTGCAATAGGTAGTAATGCAACTGCCTTGCAGTTTGATGAAATAGTCTCATCCTTGTTGATGGAGGAGATGAGACGAAAAAATATGGAGAGCTAGAATGGTGATGCCTTATCTGTACGAGGACAGTCCCAGAAAAGAAACAAAAATAAGTCCTTGAGAGGGAGAACTAAATCTCCAAGAAAGCCTGTAAAGGTGTGTTGGACATGCAGAAAGGAAGGGCATTACAAAAGGGACTGTAAATATAAAGCTCCTGAGAAAGGAAAGGGATCTAATGATGCTCCTTTTGCAGAGGAAAAAACCACGTCAGATGAAGAAGGGGATGTGTACTTGGCTTCTTCTTCAAGTACACATGTAGATCATAAGGCATGGTTGATTGACTCAGGTGCATCTTTTCACTTCACTCCCCATAGAGAGTGGTTCTGCGAGTATGACAAATATGATGGTGGTGATGTCTTCTTAGGGTTTGAAAGGAAGGTTAGAATCCTTGGTCATGGAAAATTCAAGTTGAAGTTGCAAGGTGGAAGGATTAGAACACTTCCAGGTGTTCCGCATATTCTTGCATTAGCCAGAAATCTGATTTTTGTAAGCAAGTTGGATGATATAGGTGTAAAAACAGTGTTCGAGAAAGATACCTACAAGATGGTTTGGGGAGCACTGGTATTGATGCGGGGAGTTTGGATTGGAACTCTGTACAAGATTCAAGGTAAAATTGTTATTGATGGGTGCAACAGTTATGTGGTTCCTGAAAGTGGAGTAGAAAATCTAGTGGTCTCTGGAGAAAACACCATGCTATGGCATCAAAGGCTTGGACATATTGGAGGGAATGGCCTTTGAATACTTCATGGTAAAGGTATGGTAGAAGGTATGTCTAATAGCTCTCTAGATTTTGATTTCTGTGAAAATTGTGTATATGGGAAGCAGAATCAGATGAGTTTCCCCTCTAGTGGTACGAGGGAGAAACATATATTAGAGCTTGTGCACAGTGATGTGTTTGGACCTATGTCGGTTCCATCACTGGGTAATTTTGAGTACTATATATCATTTATAGATGACTTCTCAAGGAATACATGGATATATTACCTCAATAAGAAATCTGAATTCTTTGACAGGTTTAAAGAATTTAAGGCTTTGGTGGAAAACCAGACTGAGAAGAAGATAAAGGTGTTGAGGACAGATAACGGTGGAGAATTTATCCAGAAGGAATTTGAAGAATTTTGTAAGAAGTGTGGTATAGCATGGCAGAAGACTGCTCCATACACACTTGAGCAAAATAGAGTTGCAGAAAGAATGAAAAAGACATTGATGGAAAGGGCAAGAAGTATGCTCAATGGTGCTAGGTTAGGACAAGAATTATGGGCAGAGGCGGTGGAGACTACATGTTACCTGGTCAACAGATCACCTTCATCAGCATTGGAGGATAAGACTCCACAAGAGGTATGGAATGGTAAGAAACCCTCTCTTTCAGATCTGAGGGTATTTGGATGTGATGCATATGTACATGTTCCAAAGGAGAAAAGAACAAAGTTAGATAGTAAATCTGAAAAGTGCATCTTTATTGGGTATAAGGATGGTTTAAAAGGCTATAAGCTTTTGAACCCAGTAAGGAAGGTTGTGTACAACCGAGATGTGGTGTTTAAAGAGGTGAAATATGTACATAAACACGAAGTCCCATCAAAGGAACCTGAGAAGATAGAGTTTGAGCTAAAGGAGGAAGAATCAGACTCTACAGCATTAGAGGAATTAGAAGATGGAGAGCCACGAACTTCGGTTGTGAGAAGATCATTTTGAGAAAGAAGGCAACCACCAAGGTATAGTCAATCAGTTTTCTGTTCAAATTTTTCTTTATCTATTACTGATGATGATCCCATAACTGTGAAGGAAGCAATACATTTAGAGGATGGAAAACTCTAGAAAGAGACCATGGTTAATGAAATGGCATCTTTGCACAAAAATTAGGCTTAGGATCTGGTGGAGTTTTTGGCTGGAAGGAAACCCATTGACAGAAAATGGGTGTTCAAAAAGAAGACAAATGAAGAAGGAAAAGTGGAGAAATATAAAGCTTAGCTGGTACCAAAAGGTTATTCCTAAGTCCTGGAAATTGATTTTGGTGATATTTTTTCTCCTGTTGCCAAGGTAGCTTCTATTAGATTACTTTTATCTGTTGCTACTGCTTTTTATTTTGAGGTAGAACAGGTGGATATGAAGACAACATTTCTTCATGGGGATCTGGAAGAAGAGATATACATGAAGCAACATTAAGGCTTTGCGGTGAAGGGTAAGAAATAACTGGTATGCAAGTTAAAAAAGTCTTTGTATGGGTTAAAACAGTCACCAAGGTGGTATCAGAAATTTGATACATTTATACGGGGACTTGGCTTCACCAGAAGAAAAGCACATCACTATGTGTATTTTAAGTTAATTGGTGACCATGTTATTTTTCTAGTTTTGTATGTGGATGATATGTTGCTGATTGGAAATGACAAAGAAATTATCCAGGATTTGAGGATCCAATTGTCCTCCAAATTCAACCCAAAAGAAATTGGATGATATTTTAAGTCTTCGTCTTCTAAATATGCCTCTCTGTATGCATCATGGTGAATGGCTCCATGTGCATAAGAGTCCCCAAAGCTATAATATTTGATGTGGGTGACCTTGAAAGAATATCAGCCAACTTGTTTGAGCTTCCCCTCTTATACTTGATCACCAAATGAAATTGTTGTAAAAACCCCATCCACTTGTAATTCTTGGTCTGTTGTAGCTTATTTTGGGCCTACAAGTATGGTAATAGCTGGTGATTCGTGTGGATTATTGTCTCCTTTCCCATCAAATAATGCTTCCACTTCTTCATAGCTTGCACCATGGCATAGAGCTCCTTATCATAGGTAGGGTAGTTAAGATCTGCCAAATTAAATACTTCAGAATGGTAGCAAACGATCCTTCCTCCTTGCATTAAGACAACTCCCATAGCATACCCACTCACATTTGTCTCCACTTCAAAGGTCCGTTGCAAGTTTGGTAATTCCAAAACTAGTGCTTCATTTATCTTATTCTTTAACTCAACAAAATCCTTCTGCTGCACTTTTCCCCACTAGAAACTCTTGCCACTTGCTATTATGGCATGGAGAAGTGCTGCTACCGCTAAAAACGAGGCTATGAATTTCCTCAGGTACTTTTCTACTACAATGAAACTCCTAACCTCAGTAACATTAGTAGGAACCTGCCATTTCATGATGGCCTCCATCTTAGAAGGATCTATCTTCAATTCTCCTCCACCAATCACATATCCCAAATACACCAAGGATTGTTGCACAAACTCACAATTCTTAAGATTTGCTAGCAGCTGGTGCTTCTTCAATGTTTCCAACACCTGCGTCAAATGTGAAATATGCTCCTCCCAAGTAACACTATATACTAGTATATCATCCAAATAGACAATAACAAATGAATGTATAAAGGGGCGCAGTACATTATTCATTAATCTCATAAATGTAGTTGGTGCATTACATAGGCGAAATGGCATAACTAACCACTCATGCAAACCTTGCCTGGTTTTGAAGGCAGTCTTCCATGTATCCTCTTCTTTGACTTGAACCTGGTGATATCCAGACTTCAAGTCCAACGTGGTGAAATACTTTGCTTGCTGCAACTGATCTAGCATATCATCTATCCTAGGCAGGGGGCATCTATTCTTGAGTGTGATTTTATTCAATGCCTTGTAATATGTACACATCTGCAAAGTCTAATCCTTCTTTGACACAATGATGAAGGGTGACCCACATGGTGATGTAATCGGTCGAATGACACCCTGTTCTAGCAGTTGTTGCAACTATGTCTTCACCTCACTTGCTTCTATAACAGACTTCCTATACAACCCAATATTTGGTAATGGGGATTCTGGCAATAACTGGATCTCATGATCCACTTCTCTTAAGGGGCATCCCTTTAGGCTGTGGGAACACATCCTTTTATGCTTGTAAAAACTCCTCCAATTGTTGTTTCTGTTTCTTAGTACACCCTTGTAGGGATTCGTTGCGTCTTATTGACTCCTCTACAGACTGATTTTCTCTTAAAAACAATAAAACATACTTCTTGCTGGAACTGATCAATTTCTTGGCTTCGTTGGCACTTATCAGTGAAATTTTCAGCTTGCCTTTATGTGTGTTGATGATGAATGATTTTCCATCCTTGATGAGATGGTATTGGTTATCTCTCCTAATGTATATTGCATCACACATGTACATGTATGGACTCCCAAACATGACTCCACATACATCAAGGGGAACCACATCCAGATCTACTTCATAAATAACATCAACATTGATAACAGATCTAATTTTACATTGTTTTGTTACCTTCAGCTCTACATCCTTATATATTGATCCCAATGGATATGGGTTTGGATGTCATGAACTTCCAGCCCCAAATTCTTGACTAGATCTGTTGAAATGAGATTTTCTTGCGATCCTGAGTCAAACAAAGCATCAATCTTCGTATTCTTGACATGTATCTTTACATGGACAGGTTTGGTCATTTCTTTCTCTTCTTGTTGCTAAATGATACTTAGATTGACCTCCTTCTGTACCGATGTATAAAAAATCTTCTCATCCATGCTTGAGTTGCTTTCAACTTGGTTGCTTGAATCAATGGCCATGAGATTCTTCTTCTTATTATCTTTCTTCTTGTTCTTTGAGTTTAGCTCTGGATGCAACTTCCAACACTTCTCCTCTGTATGGCCATCAACCTTGCAGTGGTTGCAGTGGTTACTAGGATCTTTGCATTGGTGTGTTGTGGCTACCATTTTTTTATCTTTTCCCCCTTTTTGCTTCTTCTTACCATCCTTAGAAGTGTATTGTTGCTCATTTTTCTTTGATCCTCTTGATTGCGCTCCTTTTAGGCCTATGTTCTCCAGGTATTGTGCTTGCACACAAGCCTCGTCCACCATTGTGGGCTTGAACAACATCAATTTCTCACGTAGATGGTGGTGCAGACCCCCCAAATACTTGAGGAGTACATATGGGTTATTTGGAGAGATACCTAACATTATAGTCATCTTTCTAAATTTCGTGGTGTACTCCTGCACGCTTTGGCCTGATGTTTGCCTGAAGTAATGCAACCACATCCACTGGTCTTTCACATACCCAATGGGATAAAACTATGAGTTAATGAGGGTTTTGAAATCCTCCCACTTAGCAACTGAAGGATCTCCCTCCAACCTCACGATTTCTATGTGGCTCTTCGACCAATTCAGCGCATGGCCCTCGAATTTCAGTCGTGTGAATGAGATCTTCTACCCTTCCTCGATTTAATGGACACTGAAATAAACTTCCAATTGCTGCAACCAGTGGTTCAGCTTCAGAGCATCGATCTCGTCCTGGTATGGCTTGATATCGAATTTTTCTTCCACTTTAACCAAGGATTGGTTCACGACACTCAAATTGGGTTGATCTTTTGTGGGTTCTTTCGTCGACCGGTTATCTGCGTCTTTCGGATCTGCCGATCCCCCTTTTGATTTGTCCTTTGCATTCAAACCCCATTTTTATCCAAATATCCCCAGCTTATTGCTTAGAGCTGCCATGAGGAGGTTGATATTATGGTTTATATCAGTGACTTGGTCTTTAAGCTGCGAAAATCTCACCTCTAGATCCCTGAAATCGCGCCGATCTAGATCCCTGAAATATCCAAGAAATACCCAAAGAAAATTTATTTGATACCAAATGATCCCTAAATTAGCGTGGATATTCCACTGAATAGTTCATCACAATAGATCTGATAATACTATATCAAAAATCTAAGATTCTACAATATTACAGTTTTATTTAATTTATGTAAAATTCACTGTAATTAGTGCATGCATGTAAAGGTAAATCAAGTAGAAAATTAGAGAACGACAAAATAAGATCACACATAGATAATACACAAAATATTCTCTTTGGGAAACCCTTTCGGGAGACAACCCAGCTAGAAGGTGAGGTCGCTTCGCTCTCTTTCTCTGTTTGGAAATATGGCTACAGAGACAAAGAAGTAATGTTTGTGGCCCGTGGGTCGCTACAATTCATAGATCCTCTCTATGTGCTCTACCTCCTATCTCTCTTGGCTACCTTTCCTCAACTATTGAACAAAATTCTCTCAAATGAATGGAATGCCTCTTCCTCCTAGTGGCCCGATTATAACATAGTCTGATATCCTACCAGTGGTTAAGTTTGACTACATCAACTCTTAACTAGAGTTACAAAATAGGATCTTTTAGAGTCTTTTAGATCAAAAACACGTGGCTAGACCCATTTCCAAGAATAATGGGGGCTGACATGGCATCCTCCCGAAATATAGGTGTGAAAACAAGAAGGTCAACTTCTGAGTGGCGTAACTTTTGCGTACAGACTCCGATTGACATGATTCTTATGCCGTTGGAAACATTTCTGTGTGTAGAATAGCATGCAAAGATGTCATGCTTAAAAGGAAAAGTAGAAAAAAGTCCATTTATGCCTCAACACGCTCTTGGAAGGTTTCAAACGCCGTTTTGCCAAACTAGGTCCCGCTGGTAAAAATAGTCCTCTGAGTTGATTCCTCCACTTTTTTCCACTCCAAATGAATCGAGATAGATGAAAAACAATATAATGATCCAATTTAGATCACCTTGAATTTAAAAAAATAAAAAAGCATTGTATTTAAGAAATATGATAGGTGGAAGTTTACCTATCAAATCAAAGGAACAGAGAAATCACGATTGCATTAAGTTTCAATAATATTTAAAAAAAAGATATCATTAGGAAAACAACATGATTCCTCACAAATTGTATTTTTACTCCAAATCAAAATTCACAAATCTTATATTAATTTTGAGAGCTTCAATTCGATAAAAACGTAAAATTTTGAATTTCATGACTACATTTGCCCCAAAAGTGTAACTCATCTTCATGGATGTGTCAACTTCATTCTAGGCATCTTTCATTTTGAGTGATAAATCAAGGGTGAAAGGCAAGAGTGAGGTTGTTCATACCAAGTTAGCCCACAATTATACTCTATACTCTCTTAAGAGTGCTTTAAGCTTCAAGCAATCACAACAATATTCTTCAACGCATTAATGCTCAACATGCCACTAGTGGGGATTTGAACCTATGTAGGTAGGATAACAATCATTCCACTTAACTAAAGATAAGGGGAAAAAATGGACGAAGCTCTCCAAGGCCCTGTGGTGGCTAGGTTTTTCCGCTAACTGGCCAATACATGCTCAGATTATGCAGATATCCCCATAGATCTTTGTAACATGGCTCTCGCATCTTGAACAATGGAAAACCTTTGCGATTTAGAAAAGAAGACAATATATTTTGCAAGAATGGTAGTTCGTTTAACAAACTCTTCCTCTTAAGTAGTTGAAGCCATGATTTCATACAGTGCCATGTTCAAATCCATATATTTTCTTTCAGTAGTTTAAGAAACTCCTTCCTTTAATGTTCTTTTGGATGAGGAATCATTTAGTTATGATCTTTTTCTAGATCGACGTTTTGTCTACAGATTTAATGGATTTTGGCCACAGTTAGCTGATCTCCAAAAGTGTATTTCTGATTCTTGGAAACCTGTTCTGACTGATGAACTAAATATTTACCCTTTAGCTTAAGGTTTTATTGTTGTTTCTTTTGACAATATAGAGAATAAGAATACTATTTGTGAATCTGGGCCCTAGTTCTAGGGTATTGTTGGTCTGTCCATGCAACCTTGATCTCCCACCTTTAATATAGTTATGGTGTAAATATCCACAACTCTAGTCTAGGTAAGGCTTTTGAAGCTTTCTCCCTATCTTTGGTATTTCCCATCGTTATCCTCCATTGGAAATGCATAGGGAATTTTTATCGCAACATAGTAGAAAATGAAAATTTTGATAATACCACTTATGCTTGAATATGTGTCGAGATGGATTTTAATAAGTGTTTTCCCGGTGAGATAAATCTAATGACTCTAGACTATGTATGGGTTCGGAATCTTCATTATGAAAATATTTCATTTTAATGTTGAGTATGTTATGAAATAGGGCATGTAATAAAAAATTGCCCCAAGCTTTTGTAGAATAGCATAGTCCAGAGAAATATCTAGAGGCCTAAATGTTGGGAATGAGTTCAGAGTGAACATTATACAATGTACAAAGAAGAAGAGGCTTTGGGTAAGAAAGAAGTAAAGGACAAAGAGGATAGGTTATTGTCAAAGAAATTCCACTAAGGAAAATAAAAATTAGTTAAGAAGAAGCTCATGTCAATGAGGACCCTTCAGATTTAGTGTTAGTGGAAATGTAGCAAACCCTGGTGAAAGTCATATCCCCCTTCAAATCCTCAAGGAATAAAGATGGAAAAGAAATTTCCTAGGCAAATTAGGAAGATGAGGAAGAGAAAGTAAGGACAACAATGCCCACTCATCAAAGAATGACCCACCAGATGTAGTAGAAAACTCAGGTTAGACTCAAGTGGTGAGGAAGGGCCAAAATATTTCCCCAAGGAAAATGAGAACCCAGTCAAAACCAAATAAAAAAGTAGTAAAAAATGGAATGTAAATATATTTGGATCTTGTGAGTATTTTGGAAAAGTTTTAGCTGGAATGGAGCATGAATTTTTGTATCATGGGGTAAATGCTTAAGGGATTAGATTGAGCCATTGTGTTCAATCTCAAACCTGCAAGTAATATTGGTAACTTTAAAGATGTTATGGTTCAGGGCTAGATCCCAACTTTCTCTTTTAATAGAGCTCTTATACCCACTTCATTAAAAAAAAAAAAGAAAAAAAAATCACTCCACTTAACCACTAACTCCAAAGAGAGAATTTCTCTATCTAGAGATATATTTTCATTGAAATTTTTGTTATTAATATGTCAACTCCATATTCAACATTAATGTTACAAATCTCCTTCATACCTTGAATGAAAAATCATCTCTCTCTATATATAGCTTAATGTGCATAAATGAAAAATAAAAATATAAGAAATTTTTAAATTTTAATTGTTTTATCAAATGGATATAAAATTTTGTTACTCAATATGCACATCAAAATATTTTATTTATAGCCAATACTCACATATATATGTGTGTATGTGTTAATTGAACATAAAATTAAGTACTCATGTCTTTAGCATTGAATTACAATATCAATATTGTTTAAAAACACCACATGTCAGCTTTGTATTGAATAATGAAAAAATTACACATCTCTCTCATATTAAAAGTAAAAATCAATTTTAATCAAAACTATTTTTTTTACTTTCAATTATTTTGTATTTTGATATTAACATTATTTTTAGATGCCACGTATCAGCTCCTTTATGTTAAATAAGGAAAAATTTAAATATTTGCAAAATTAAAACAATTATGAACTAAATTATAATTTTTTTATTTTCAGTTATTTTATTTCTCTATATAAAATTGAAGTATCACTGAGTTAGATTTTTAAATAAAAATGATATTAATATTTTTTATTATTATTTAATTTAATAATATAAATATTAATTTTTTATTATTTAATTTATTAAATATATTTTAATTTTCTTTTTGAAATATAATGTTATATGGAATTTATTTCATAAACTATAAATTATTCTCAATAATTTTTTTAAAAGTTTATTTAATTAAAAAGTATGTAACATCAAAAACGACATTTTAAGAATAAAATGTAAAAGGTGGATTTGATACGTTATTCGATATGTCTATTCAAGATTCTATCTTCACGACATAATTTAGAAGTCGTATTGCGTAGGTTAAGTAATAAACAATTTTTATATATTTATATTTATTGAAAGTATTATATTTTAAGTGATTATGTGTTAAATTTTATTCGGTAGGTATTAATAATATAGTGTGATATATGTATGTGGGAGAAGTATGGGTGTGGGGATAGGTAAATAGCTCAGTTCGATAATTTTTATATAAATATAAATGTTAAATTGAGATTTGATGATAATTTTGATATTTAAATATAGATATTTTGAAAATTATATATGGATTCAAATTATTTAAATTTTTCTTAATTGTGATTGATGGAAACAATTGTGCTTCCAATTGACTTATTGAATGTTGATTGAATGTGATGTGAATAAATATTTGTGATACTAGAGTATGGACAATATTGAATGTTAATTATTAAGAAGATATTATGTGTAATATTTTATTTGTAGATTTATAAAGTGAATTATTTGAAGTATAATTTTTCATTTTCTAGATTTTTTATCTCATTGATATTTTAAAGAAAAATATTTTTTATTTATCTATTTATTAGGAGAAATTTGAGGTAAAAATATACAAGCAAATCAACTTATAAGACTATAAGATTTAATATGATGATATAACTATTGATTTGATTCTATTTTTTGGAGTAAAAAGGTAAATTTATATATATATATATATATATATATATATATATTATATATTATATATATATATATATATATATATATATTATATATATATTCACTTATTCTTTGTTTTTATTAAATTTTCAAATGGGAACTCATTGGATGCAAAATAGCATCTAAGGAGTACCATGTTGCTCTTCGATAGACCCTACAAAAAAAATCGTGATTGCAATCAAGTTTTTCATATATTTCACTTTTTTTCTATAGTAGATTCCATCAAAAGCAAGCAACATGGGTACTCTTTGGATGAAAAATTAAATAATGCATCCAACAAATGCTCCTGCTCGAAATTTGAGTAAAATCATATGAAGAGTTGAAAATACGAGTTTAAAAATTAGATTTTTCTTCCCTCCAAAATTTGATGAGGTAATCTAATCTTATTTTATTATGTCCACTATTATTTTATAATATTCCTTAGGAGGCCCATTTTTTACCTCAAAATTTCTCTAATGAAGCTTGTCTTTGCAATAATATAGGAAAACGATCTACTATTAGGTTAATCTTGTTTTCTTATTGTTTAGACTCAAAGTCACTCAGATTAAAAGAGATGTGACAGGTTGTGATCCTTAGGTTCAATCTAACATAAGAATATTCTTACTATCATTTAAATAGAAATGTGTTATTTCATCATTGTACTCTCTAATTATTTACATTTGAGGGACAAAGCATCAAGACTATTATTTACATTTGAGGGACAAAGCATCAAGGATATTATTTACTCCTTAGGGATGAGATGTGTGTTTCCAAATAATCGACTTTGTTGATTGGTTGAGTTTAACAATTGAATTAATTGTAATCTTCTTCTTGTATAATAAAAAAGGGAAATATGCACATAAGTATTCCAATCGGGACAGCTCAACGACAACGCTTTCTCTTTCCACCCCTTTTTTAATGGCAGATCCCGAATCAAACATCCTTCTACTACTGCTAACTTTACCGGGTTCCTCAACTTCACCACTTCCACTGTAACGGCTCTATTCCACATCCTTCTCCGGTCATCTCTCACAGTTGAGCAATCAGTCCCAACAAATCGGGCAAAGATTTCAGCTCTTTGCAATGAAGGAGCCACAAGTGCTTCAATCTGCTCAGACTACCCAGCAAACATGGCAGTGTCAGTTCTTTCAATGAATGGCTTCCCACATAAAATACTTCCATATTCTTGAGGTTTATGATATCCTTAGGCAATTCTTGTAAATTTGTAAACTCGAGATGTAATTCTTTCAAGGACTGTTCATGTTTAACTTGCCAAGGCAACATTTCCATAGAAACGGAACTAAAATTCAAATATTCAAGAGAATGGACATTTGCAAATGTTTCATATGATATTTTCAATTAGATGCAGTCATCGAGATTCAAATATTTAAGGAGAATTAAATTCGTGAAGGAATTTGGGTGCATTTTGAAACTCAGGTAACCATAGAGATCAAGGTGCATGAGATTTGTTAAGCAACCAAAGGAATATGGAAGCATTTGCGAACTCGTGTCAGCGAGATTAAGGTGTTGGAGATTTGTTAGGAACCCAAAGGAATTTGGAAGCACTTCCAAGCATTGGAAATCAGAGAGATCGAGGTATTTCAGAGAATGCATATCATAAAATTCTTTTGGTAACAATTTGAGATAATGAGAGTTCACCCCAATCTTTTCGATGTGATTCAACCAACCAAAGGACTTTGTAAACAAAACTTGAAAAGAGGAGAATGAATAGTCAACTCCTGCAACTCTAGAGGTGCTTGCGCAATAGTCATCCATATAATATTTTCATTTATATATCTAGGCCCTGTACTACTATATCAATAGCATCAATAATCTACTATAAAAGACACCATCAAATCATAATAATAATCCATCATTAAATTAAATATGAACCAAAAAAATAAACACGGAACCAGAGTTAGCTTTCACATGATATTTTTCTCTCCATAGTGTATTCAATTCATTTCCACTCACTTCTAAAACCCTCAAATTCTACATGAAAATCCAAGGAGGTAGGGAATTGTAGGGAAAGCTACTCCAGCGTAGCCATATCATATTCGGCGAATCAACCCTCCGCAATATGTTTTTTAAATCATCATTTTCAATTGCAACAAGTTGTAAGTTACTTAAATGATAGGATGAAGGGTACCAAATTTTCAATAATGACAATCCTTTAGTAACATGATGGTACCAATGATAGTAGGGGTTGAGTATAGGAACCATCCTAACTCCAAGAACCTTGGTTATCACCTATTCATTCATTAGAAACAAGCAACAAACAAATTAAACAGAGCAACAAGATTCCTCTTTTCTACTTTTGTTGAATAGAGAAACCATAAAGTTGTATGAATGATTCAAGCACTTGCAAAATATTTCCGCCAAAAATTAGAAATGCCCTTCATCACACACCAAAGATGATGCAAGATTACTCTCAGGTGATTGTGCATTTTTATGGTATTTTCTATGTCAACCTCAACGAGGCACTTGTCCTCGAGATTTGCAAGGCCCACCAAACCATTCCAACCTAATCCATCCCATATTCTTATCACCATATCCCTGTTCTCTCCAATGAAATAATATGCAATGTCTAAGAATACTTGTTTTTCCTCTTCCTCCAGTGCATCATAACTGAGTTTGAATGTTTGCTAAATCTCATTAGGAAGTTTTGTTTGGAGAAGTTTATTTAATTTCCCTTCCCAATATGATATGTCCCTCTTTCCAAACAAAAGACTTCCAAAGACTTTCAAAGACAAGGGAAATCCATCGTAGGCCCTACAAAATTCATCTACGAGATCTTTGAATCCTGAAGGCGAATGAGGATCACAAAATGCATGAGAGCAAAAGAGCTCTTGAGAGTGTTGTTTATTGAGACCAGTCAATCTATAGATTGAACATTCTACTAATTCTGAGCTTATGAGACATCCTTGTAACGAGATGTAACCAAAATTAGGCTATCAGAACGAAGGACGTCCTTCAATGGAAAAAAAATCATTGAACTGATCTGCATGATCTACATCGTCTATAACCACTAAAGTGTGTGGATAAGTTTTGAGCTCCTCTGTGCCTTGATCAATGTGATCTATCTGCACCTCTATATTAACTAAGTATTTTATTAGTTTGGCTTGCAAGTAATTTAAAGGCCCTTTACTTGCATTCTCCCTAACATCAAATAAGAAGCAAGGCTCACCAAAATTGGAACTCTTTTTATTGAGTTCTTTGGCTAGTGTTGTCTTGCCTATTCCACTCATGCCCACAATTCCCACGACCTTCACTTTTCCACTCTGCCACTCTTGCAATGACATGATATTTTCAAAGTCTTCTACTTTCTCTTCAAGGGCGGTTGGATACCTTGCCACATCCAAACCTATTTTTCTAAAAATTTTAAGGATGCATTTCATGACATCATCCAACAGCTTCCCTCGTTATTGGAAATTCAAAATATAGCCAACAAAAAATTAAATGTATATCAATGTAAGTTAGATTAATAATATGAACAGAGAGGGCTAAGAGTTCCAAGTTCCAAACCATTGTAGGTTTCCAGTTCGAAACCACTTATCTCTGAGACACCTTTGAGAGCTTTTCTCCAGTCTTCAAGCCTTTTGGGGTCATATCTGCCTTTATGTCCATGAATAGTTAGGTCTTGAACATATCGTTGTTAGGTCCCTATAATACTAGTGTAGCCCCTTATTGTTATTAGTACAACTCCCTTATTATATTTTTGTGCCCATGTAGTCCCCATATTGTTATTATTGTGCCCCATAGAAGCCCACTATTGTCATTATTGTGCCCTTACATTATTATTTCTATGTTGGCTTTGATTATATTATGACCCCTTAGACTCCTATATATAGAAACGAGGTCGTGTCATTTGTATCATCCAAGAATTGTTCATTTGTGTAATGTAAAGGAGGTTTCCCCCTCGAAAAGGCTAATTTCTAAGGTGTTTATCTATCTTTTCTATCTTTTTGTGAGCTAGTTTCATAACATTTGGTATCAGAGGTTTGGATTCTAGGGTTTCGCTACTCCAAACAGGTCATCGTGGCATTTTTGCTATACCTATTTTTTTGCAATGTTTCAGAGGCTAAAAAAAACCCATTTGAGACGAAAGCGTGTTGAACCTCGGGTCCAAATTTTAGATCTTATTTCACTATATTTTCGGAAATATAGTCCAAGACATTTACAGTTTTTGTAGGCTCCCGAATTACATCCCAAATAGGTGCGCTGGGAAAAATTGTCATAACTTTCTCTCTGAGCATCAGATTGAAATTTCGTAAGAATCTACAGAAAGAGGATGGACTGTAATTTTTTGTGTATTATTTTCAAGTCCGAAGGTCGAAACAATGATATGTGGAGCTCCGTACAAGTTCACTCTATTGAAAAAAGTATATAAGCAGGTGATCTTCAGAGATTGGGCATAACTCTTTCTTGGAGAATCCAATTTCGATCAGACTGGTGGAATTGGAAAGAGGATGCAGAGGGCAAATGAAACTCACAAGTTCAGATCTTGAAGATCATAAATTCCATAGTTACAATCGTTTCAAGATCGAGCTCCTAAAATCAAGAAAAAGTGATATGAGGAAGTTTGATGGAAAATATCCGGTAAATTGGATTCTACAAATGGAACAATATTTTGATCTACATGAGGTGAAACTATTAAAAAAAGTACGTATGACATCTTTATATTTAGAACCGAATCAATTTTTATGGTATAAAAGGCTTTGTTCTTGTAAACCACTTGTCATGTGGTCGATTTTCACGGAGGAAATGATAACACATTATGAGGATACAAAGAGAAACACAATCTTTAGCCAATTGATAAATATTAAACAAAAGGGTTAAATGGCATAGCACATTAAGGACTTTCAAAAATTGAATATAAGGGTAAAGCACTTTCAAAAATTGAATATAAGGGACTTTAAAGGATAACATTCAACATGAGGTTCGTCTTTGGGAACCTGATTCATTGGAGAAGGCATTGAGGTTGGCAAGAAAAATTGAAAGTGAAATTATGGAAACAAGAAATCCCACCACTCGAGACTATAATTATGGAAGTGTTTTTTCTCCTAGCCTTCCACAACCTACAAGGTTTATACCACAACAATTGGAAGAAAAAATAGAAAAAGAGCTTTGTTACATTTGTGATAGCAAATACACTAAAGATCATAAGTGTGCTAAGAAGAAATTATTTTACATAGATTATGAAGAGGAGGAAGAAAATGATCAAGAAATATCAAAATAAGAGGATATACACCAGGAACAACCCCAGAGAAAGAAGAAATGAATCTGACCATATCTTGTAAAGCATTGGCAAGAATTACCAGTCCTCAAACTCTTAAGATAGAAGGACATATCAAGAAGAAAAAGGTTCAAGAAGTGAAAGATCACATCAAGAAAGAAGAAATGAATCCGACCATATCTTGTAATGCATTGGCCGGAATTAGAACTCCTCAAACTATCAAGATAGAAGGACATATCAATAAGAAAAATGTTCAAGAAGTGAAAGATCACATCGAGCATCAAAAAACGAATTCGACCATATCTTGTACTGCATTGGAAGAAATTACCACTCCTCAAACTCTCAAGATAGAAGGACATATCAAGAAGAAAAAGATTCAAGCAGTGATCACATCGAGCATCAACAACAAGTTCTCCAACTTTTAAAGGATAATGCCACTTTGGTGCAGAATCAAATGAAACAATAGGCATATCAACATCGTAGTGAAAGAAGTTTTGATGTAGGTGATTGGGTATTTTTACGACTACATCTCAAACAAGCTATTGATGAGAAGGAAATGTTGGAAATACTACATGCACTTAATAAATGGCGACCTTACCTAATGGGAAGACACTTCAAGGTAAAAATGGATCATGATAGTCTTAAATAATTTTTAGAACAAAGATTATCTTTAGAAGAAAAGAAAAATGGGTCACAAATATGTTCGGTTATGACTTTGAAATCATTTACAAAAAAAGGAAGCAAAATGTTGTTGCAGATGCACTCTCAAGGAAGAATGAGGATGTGGAAGCATTGTTTTGTGCTATTTCTATTATCCAACCAGATTGGATAAAAGAAGAAAGGGATGAATGGAAGAAGGATGAAGAAGTGTGGCCACTCATTCAAAAGTTGCAAAAGATCCCAGTTCAAACAATATTGCCAGAACTTGACGAGGAAGGAAAAATCATATTGGAACCTGGAGCAGTCATAGAAACAAGAACCTGACAGCTATGAAATCGATCAATTTAAGAGTATCTCATCAAGTGGAAGAACTAACCTGCTGAAGATTCCACATGGGAGGACAAGAATTTTAATACAGAAGCATCAAGAACTACTCAAGCGTTGAGGAAAACACTTTTTGAAGGAGGGGCATGCTAGGTCCCTATACTACTAGTGTAGCCACTTATTGTTATTAATACAACCCCCTTATTATAATTTTGTGCCCATGTAGTCCCCATATTATTATTATTGTGCCCCATAGAAGCCCACTATTGTTATTATTATGCCCTTACATTATTATTGTTATGTCGACTCTGATTATATTATGACCCCTTAGACTCCTATATATAGAAATGAGGTCTTGTCATTTGTATCATCCAAAAATTGTTCATTTGTGTAATGTAAAGGAAGTTTCCCCCTTGAAGAGGCTAATTTCTAAGGCGTTTATCTATCTTTTCTATCTTTTTGTGAGCTGGTTTCATAACAACCGTCCTATCCATCTAAGCTCAGAAAGTTTTACGTTATAAAAGACAGGGATAAAAGGCACCACCTCAATTCGGCACATCAAGGAGAGAAAATGTCGATATGAGTAAGGGTGGTTTTGACAGCACCTTCAATTTGAGGAGATAATGACTCTCACATGCATAATTCTTCCTTATCGAAAAATGGTCGCAATCCATGAAAAAGAAGGCGATGGTAAGCATGGTTGGCAAAGGTGTTTTTAAGGTCTAGGCCACAATGGCTGATAAACACATCGTAGTAGTAGCCACCATAGTTACCAAGTTCAAATTTGAATTTGGATTCGAATTCGATTAGAAAAATTTTCATTTCAAAAAAAAATCGACATTATACATCATAAATATTTAGAAAAATATAGTTTTTCTTCTACCCCAATAAAAAATTATGTTCATTTTCCTTTTACCAATTTTGAAATTTAAATAATTTCTATTGATTTTGATTAATACAAACAATTTTAAAATGACAATTCAACAAAAGAAAACCACACTTCACTCTTAACGTAGTTACCAATCAAACGAGAAAATGACCTAGTACCTGTTTTTTTGAGGTAGCAAAAAATCACTCGATTTTGAAAAGTGACAATTCAAAATAAACATTTTTTTTGGAGCATATTTTTGGCACTTTAAATTTTCTTATGTATCAAGTATAAACATTTTTTTTTAAATGTTAGTGATTTTCATGCCAATTTTGAAAAGTGTTGATGCAACATCAACACAAATTTTTTTAGAGGGCTTATTTTTTACACTTTAATTTTTTTTTATGTATCTAGTATGAACAATTTTCTTTTTTTGTTAGTGGTTTTAATGCCGATTTTGAAAAGTGTTGATGCAGCATCAACACAAATTTTTTTAGAGGGCTTATTTTTTACACTTTAAATTTTTTTATGTATCTAATATGAACATTTTTTTTTTGTTAATGATTTACATCTTGATTTTGAAAAGTGCTAATGAAATATCAACCCTTTTAGTTTAGAGGGCTTATTTTTTACATTTTAAATTTTCTAATGTGTTAAGTGTAGATTATATTTTTTAACGTTAGTGATTTCATATTGATAATTAAAAACATAAAAAATAAAATAAACCATGACAAAAAAATCAAATATAAAAAATATAATAAAAAGAAAAAACAATAAATAAATAAATAAATAAAAAAAAAATTAACTTGTAAAAAAAAAACTTAAAAAAAAACAATAAAAATATCAAAAATTCAAATATTCAAAAAATTAAAAATAATAAAAAATAATGCAAAAGAAAACAAACATTAAAAAAATTGAACAATAAAAAAAAACACACAAAAATAATACAAGTAATTAAAACATAAAATAAAAAATAAAAAACATGACAAAAACAAACAAAATATTAAAAAATATTATATATATAAAAGATAAAAAAAAACAATAAAATGTAAAAAAAATAAATATTTAGTTGTAAAATTTAAAAATTCAAAAAAAAAATAATAATAAAATAAAAAATACAAAGATTTTAAGAAAAAATTGAAGTTAAAAAAAAAAGAAAAACAAAAAATGGAAAAAAAAATATAAAGTTAAAATTAAAAGATAAAAAATAAATTAATATTAAAAAAATGAAACATTAAAATAAAAAAATATTAAAAAAACAAAAAATAAATATTGAGCAGAAATATTAAAATATAAATCATTTAAAAAAAATTGAAAAAAAAAACAAAAAAAAAATGAAAAAAACGTTGTGGGATGGCAGGGGCCAATTTCGGGAATCGGCCACTGCCACCCCAGGGCCTGTTGGGTCACCAGGCTGGCCTTGAAAGGTAATGTACATTGTTGTTCTTGTCATGAAATGATCAGTCTTCGTGTGCTTTTGCTACCATCTTGCTTCTATGTTATTCGATATTTATCAAATGCACTATGCAGTTCTTTCTATCGTGGTGTTGACCAAGCTATAGGTGTGATTATGACTTTGGTCTTGTGATAACTTTTAATTCCAGAATAAATCGCATTAGTTATGCCTATCACTGGTCGAAGACAAAGATGTCGATAAAACCTTTCACATTGCATGGCTACATGTGCTTGGTCATGATTCCCAATGCGTCACACATCAAAGCCTTCATCGCTTGTTGTAATGCAAAATAATATAGCATTGGTCACATTCATCAATTAGTTGGTGCGGTTAACATGCTTTTGTTTACATCAATAGGTAGTGTGCATGGTTGACTATAGCATTTATATCACCTACGCAATTTGTCATTATTCTAGTGGCAATGGCACGACATTGCTGATATATTTTTTTTTTATCACAATCCAATATATGGCATGCCCAATGCTCCATTGTTCAAAGTTTCCAATGCAATGAATGCAAATATGTTTTCCCCATCCTTGATATATCACACTAGCAATGGCTATATGACCACACTACACTTGGAATATTACCTCAACATTCCTTTTCACGTAGCATTGCATGACTTATATGGTCATTTCTTCCATATATGTTTGTAATATGCTACTCTATACTAATACCATGGTATTATTTCTCTTTTCACTCTTGCTACAAAGATGTTGTTATCATCATAAAGATTGCCAATACATTCTTCTATTGGTACTTGATACACACTCTATAAGAAATACATATTCAATATACAACCATAACTTCGGTATTTTCTTACACATCCTTGTCCTTATATTCTTAATGGAGTTTTCCATCACATCTCATCATTAAGCACATATTTTATGATCCAAACTTACTCTATTCATGATTGTCATGGGTGCCTTTAAGGCTATTTCTCCTTATGAGTAACAGTTCTTCGCACCAACTATAGGTATTTGACATATAGGTAATGTTTTCAATTTTTTTTTAATGATTTGTATTATAATAATTTTTTTTATGTTTTTATTTTATTTTTCTATTTATATTAATTTTGTTATTGTTTTTATTTTCATTTTCATTTTTTTAAATTATTTTGTTTTTATTTATTTTTATTTTTAACTTCAAAAAAGTGTTTTTATTTGTTTCTTTAATTTTTTTTCTTAAATTATGTTAAATTTTTTGAAATATTTCCATAATTTAATTTTTTTGTTTTTTATTTTTTATTTATTGTTTAATTTTTAAATTTACTAAGTTAAATTTTATTTTTTTTATTTTTTTTTTTTTTTTTTTTTTTTTTTTTTTGTAATATTTGAAATTTATTTTTCTTGTATTAATTTTTGTCCTTATTTTGAATATTTGAATTATTTGATATATCATATATATATATATGTTTTTATTTTTTTACAAGTTATTTTTTTTATTTTTATTTTTTAATGTTTTTTTTCTTTTTTTTAGGGTTTTAGATCATATATTTTTTTCCATAATGTCATGTTTAAAATATTTTGAAAACTTAATTTTTATTTTTTCTTATAGTCATAATCTTTGGTTTTAATTCTATGGGTAAAAAATTGTCAATATTTTAATGTTTTTCTAAGTTATGAATATTTTATCTTTAATGCTATAGTTGAAAACAATTATAAATATTTTTTCTCAAGTTCATGCTCGAAAATTGTTAGAAATTTAAAGATTCTCAGAGTCATGATATTTTATTTTTAACGTCATTATTAAAAAATGTTGAAAATTAACCCTGGAAAAAAAAGACGTTATTCCAGCACCAACATTTTTTTCAGGGTGTTTTTTTCACGCAAAAAATTGTTTTTTTACTGCCATTTTTAAAAAATGTTGAAAATTTACCCAAAAAAATTGTTATTCCAGCATTAACACTTTTCGTTTTCATCCTGTTTTTTCGTGTTTTTTGGGGGTTTTTGGGCTAGAGTACCTGTTTTGAGGTAAGAGTTCTCGTTTGATCGGTAACTATGTTTATTCCTTCCAAAATTTATCTTATTTTCCAAACTCAAAAGTTTAATCTAAAATCCTTCCCTAAATTTAAAATCTATCTAAATTCTTTAACTATTAATACATATTTAAAAATTAAATAATAAAAACTTATATAAAGTTTCCCTTAGTATAAATAAATTTAATGTTTACACATGATTTGTTGACATCACAACTCAAATTCATTCTTTATTGCGTTAACTTTCAAAATCCCTAAAGGAAATAATAAATTGAAAAACCAAAAATTAAAAAGTTTCTGCACTTGCAATCACACTGCCATTCAATCCCGTCGCCATTCATTTCATGTGGACATGGACAAATCCGAACCCGACTTTCTTTCATGCAGACATTAACTACTTATCTTGTAAACCAAACCGAACAGAATATTTGCCGGATTATTCCATATACGAATCGAATTGTTGAATTATCGTATTTTTTTCTCAAATTCAAGTGAATTTGGTAACTATGGTAGCCACCGGATGTGGAGGGGGTGTCAACCGAGGGATGAACGGTGGATATTTGTAGGTTTTCCATTGAAACACGGATATAAGAAGAAGTGAAGTAGAGATGGATAGATGAAGTGAACGAAAGTATTTTGGCCCCCCCAAAAAAAATCTAAATCTAATTCATGATCCACAACACTTACATGTCTCGCGATAAATCAAAATCAAAATCTGCAAAAATGTATGGCAGTGATGGCCAGTTGGTGGGAACACAATGAGTATTTGTAAAGTAATGATTCCTCTGCCACTTGTCCCTCTTTTTCTTTCATAGAGTTACTTCACATGTTGCTCCTTCCTTCCTCGCAGATCAATGTCGCTCGTAGCTTAATTTTCATGTGAACGGGTCCCTTGAAAAGAAAAGCACATGATAAAGTTGCGTGTTCCCTTGTAAAGAAAAGTAGGAGATAAAGATAGGTGTTGCAAGGAAAGTTCCTCATCTCAACGAGTGATGTTTAAATCCAATTATTTAATGTATGGGTGGTGGGTCAGGACCAATAAGAGCATAGTGAAGAGAATATAAGTAGCAATTTTGCACTGGGAGGTGCAAAGTAAGGCTGATAGGGAGCGGGGAATGTAGAAGGAAATAACGAAGTGAAATATATGGACAATAAAATACAAGCAGAATTTGAGTTTCTAAATCTCTTCTACAGAATGTAGCAGGTGGTTAAATTTAAGAAGAAAGTTACATTGACATAAATGTTCCAAAACAATGCGAATGGAAAAATAAATAATCACTTCAAAATGTAGACAACGTCTATTTTAATAACAAAGTATAATTTTGGCTACACGAGGTGAGTTGAATCATTGAGAGTAAGGCACACCTATAGAACCCATTAGGGTTCAAAGGATGTTATATCATGTGTGCATTTAACAAGAAAGTGGGTCTATGCACCCCCACAAGGAGGTTGTTGTTCAATGAATGCCATCATGGTCATTAATTCTAGTCATGTGGGCAGGGACTCAATCAGATTTGAATCCGCGACCTATATCCTTGCCATTGTAAACATGCCTTAGGTGGATGTCTCAACCTAAAGAGGTAATATCCTTGAAGTTAGATTGTCATTTGGGGAAATGCATCACACAACATCACAAAGCCTTGAGTCGAAGACTTCCATCCTACATTTTTGGAGTTGCCAACCATTCCAATTCTTGGAAAAATTCAAACATGTCTCTACATATTTGGGTGCAAAGTTCTTTGAAGGACATGGGAAATGTTATTAGCGAGTTTTTCTCAATTTCATGAGAGAGAGTTTCTTTCTATTAGTGAAACTTACATCGAACTGGTTTGCAAAAAGGTCTTCCTCAAACAATAATTCTTGAGTATGAACACATACACTGGAAGTGAAATATGGAATACGAAACCATCATTTTTCAGGTCTACACAAAGTCACATCCAAACTCAACTTGAGACTCATTCTTGCCCAAAACTCTGCAAAACTTGCCCATGACCATAACAACAATATAACAAACGTTTTTTACGACATTGTTAGTGAACCTTGGTGGGGAAATTCCTCCATAATCACTGTCAATTAACACCTAACAAGTTTCTTGCAAGAGATGAAGGTAGGATCTGCCTAGATTCCCATCAATGGCTGGCTAGAGCAACACGACGATGGATTACTGAGACCGCCAAAGACTCATGAGTTGTACTGAATCCATTCGTGAAACGATTCCTCGGTAAAAACTCAACTTGAGACTGGTTCTTCCCCAAAAATCTACAAAACTTGCTCGAAATGCATTCCATGTGTCAGCATGTAATTGGTTCGAATAACGAAAATGAAGCTCTCAGATTGGTCAAGTCAACAATTTTTTCCCACCTAAACCCTGTAGAGAAAACACATAACAGTGTAATTAATAGCCAATTTTATTCTTTCCTCCTTTCATAGCCCTTCACTCTATCTCAATGGGTAATTGAACAAAACATTTTCTAGTCTTTTGTATAAGGGTGGTTTCCATTTTAATGCTTCAATGCGTGCAAATGCATAGTGCAACAACCATATACCATGAGAATTACAATACTATCTCGGTTGAAAACCTCAAATGGAAAGAGCCACAAGGGTTTTCCAAATGCCTAGCTTCATTCACAGGTGAGGTAATTTTTTTAGTTTTAATTTTCTAGAGTACTTAGATAATTCTTTGACCAAGATGCATAAATCACCTAAAACTTGTAATTGACCTCATCCACGACCAGCTTACTTTCATATCTACTTTGATTTCTATGACCAACTTCATTTCATGTTGTTTTTCTTCAATGGGGGTGCATGTGTAGCTTAGAAATCCCATGAGAATTACCACCCTATCGCATTTGGACACTTCTAATGGAAAGACACACGAAGATTTGCCAAATGTCCAATATGATTTGTAGCGAAGTTGATCGAATGAATGTTGACAATATAGAAGTAGGGGAATTTATATTTTCTGAGTTCATCTGGATGGATAGCCAAACAATGTAGCCTCTCTCATGTTTTTTTTAAAGAGCGGCCACTGATATGCTTATGTGGGCTCAGAGGAAGTTAAGAAACTCAATATCATGAGAATCACCATACTATCCTAATTCGTATGTAGGGATTTTCCAAATGCTTCTAGATTTTTTTTGGTGGGGGCAAATTCCTTTGGTTGAGTTGTCTTAGTAACTTAATACTTTCATGTCATCTCATCCCAGCTTCCTTTCCTATCTACACAGTCCATCTCAATATATATTTAAATACCACATTCTCTAATGTTATGTTTAATATTGGTCATTGCTTCGCTCATGGGCAGTTCAACAACCCCAGAATACTAGAATTACCACACTATCCCATCCTCAAACTTCAAATGAATAAATTCCTGGGAATTTTTCATGTGTTCAACCTCATTTGCAAGTTATGGAGAGGAAATACATTTTCAAGATTTTTTTGTGTTAGGGTGATTCTAGTAAATTTCAGTGGATCAGTTTTCAGGTTTTAGGTTTATGAGAACTCTTGGTTTTGATGGGCGAGATGGGAATTCATGGTTTTGACAATTGAGATCCTAACAAGGATGTTTTTAGACACTACCACTTATCTTTATGTTTAGTGATACTAACATTTTGGCTAAGTTGTCGAGTCGCCTGGTATCGTTTCCATACATTTACTGTGTGTTGAACATTATGGCAATACAAATCTGATCAGGCAGTTACTTGCACGTTAAGTTTTTTATTTTTGGTTTATATTAATAAGAACTGGATCACAGGGCTACTTGAAATTTTTCATTCTTGGTCAAACCAAAACTTAGAACGCTTTATATTTGCAATATTCATGTGCTCTACCAAAATAATTAAGCAGAATTTGTGTGTGCGGGTTAAGAAGCACTAAATCAAAGAGTGAATATAAGACTGGATCATATTCATGGGGTCTACTCACCTCTGAGACACATCAACTGGAGCTCATGGATAAACTTTATCTCTCAGACTTTCGAATGAGACAATGATTGTTTGAATACAATAAGGTCCAGAAATAATTACACTTATTCTCTAGTGAGAAATGTTCCTCTTCAACCTAGAAGAAAAGTCAGTATAATAAACTATATTGTAACAACGAGGTTTGGGACACAAGCTAAGAATTTGTTGTTGGTAATTTTCACGGGAAAAAATGTGACATGGATATAATGCAGGCCTTGTTCAGACTATTATTCATAGGTAGATCACATATTCGATCCTCAACATGTTGAGAAATGGCAACAAGAAATTCTAGTTTAATTTGTCCTTGAATTAAACTGTGAATTAAATTCAAACTATATTCCAATAGCAACTTAAAATAGCTAAATTAAGTTTATTAAACTTAACTTAGGAAATTCGAGTTGGAAGTCTTTTGGAAGTCATGTGTATGTTCTCCCTACTTTGTAGGAGGCCAATGTGAGTTAATTGTGAGTTGTAAAATAGAAGACTCGGTTTTGTGGGTCAGTTCAATTAAACTAGTTATCAAACTAATTGAGAGAACTAATAGTGAGTTAATAGTCAGTGGTGACACTAACGAACTCCACCAGTGCTACTCTAGTTAACTGAATATTTACTCATCAGAAATTCATGCATGTTGATTATGAGAAAGACCCAGTTGAGACTAGAGTGCATGGACAATATACTATTTGTTTTAGATTTTTCTGAGTTGAATTGATAGTGCATGCAATCAGAAACTGATTCTTGAGGAATTGCGCTATTTTTAGAGGCTTTATTTCCCTTTAAATACAAGTTATCTTTCATAGGAATTCCACATTGGAATAGAGGCTTGGAGAGCTTTTGAAGAGGCTAAGCTTTGGCCTTGAGCTTGCTTATGAGTTGGAGATTGAATTTGTTGAGTGCTGGGATTGTTTTAAAGAGAACAAGCATTGTAATTTCATCTTGATTTTCTGGATTAATACAAAACAGATAGTGGAGCTTTAAGTTTTGGCTTTCCTCGGATATTTATTGCACTATGTGCCTTTGATTCTCTTCCTCTATTGATTATTGTTTTCTCGATGTTTATGGGCTTCCGCTGTAAAGAGTAGAAGTAGATTATTATCTCTTGCTTTAGCAAATTGCATGAGCTTGTGAATCTACATGATTTTCTACATGGTATTGGAGCAATAATGTTTTTTGGGTTGAGATTTTGCAGAGCATATTTGATAATTTCTGTGAAAAAATTTCAGAAACAAATTGCTGATATGTATTCCTTGGGAAAAGATGCCCAAATTCAAAAAAAAAAATTGGCCGAATCGGAGTTCAGATGAGGGAGATATTGCTGATTTAGAATCAGCTCTCTAGAGGAGATTTCAAAGTTTTGAGTTCTGGTTTATAGGTGAAAATAAAATTTGCATACATAATTTAGGATCGACAGATGGAATTCCATGGGTTGAGGCTTGAGTATGCCTTGGAAGGCAGCTTGAATTTTATAGCCTGGAGGGACAAGATGGAGGCTGCACTAGAAGATAACGGCTTGAAGGAATTCATTGATTAATAAGTCCACAAGCCAACAACTACGTATGCACAGAACTTGGTCAAATGAAAGAAATGTGTGGCGAAGGCAAGGAGGATAATCCTTGAGGGAGTTCGAGACCACATTGTCTCAAGTCTCCATGGAAAGGAAACTTTGCATGCTATGTGGAAACACATTGACGGACTTGTACCAGAATAACGGTGATCAAAGGAAGTTGGAACTGAAGGATAAACTTTGTAAAATCAAGATGGAGAAAGGCGAGATTATTCCAAAGTACTTGATTAGGATCACTCAATGTCAAGATGAACTTGGAAATTTTGGAATCACGGTTTCCGAGGAGGATATGGTGAGCCTTTCTCTTCTTGGAATCCCAAAGAGTTGCCACAGTTATCAGGATTCTGTCAATGGTCGGGAGAAGATTCCAAATTAGGAACGACTATGGTCAGATTTGATGTAGGATGAGATTAGGAGGAACATCAGGGATGGCTCTTCATCAAATACTGATGATGAAGAAAATTATGCCTTAACGATTAAGGCAAGGAAGGGGAAAGGTAAAATTTCTCGTTCCAAATCAGATTCTTATCATGGAGGTAAGAAGAAGGACATGACGAAAGTTAAATTCTTTTATTGTCACAAGATGGGTCACTTTGCTACAAATTGTCCATTGAAGGAGTCCAAGGAGAATTCCTCAAGAGGAGCAGCGGGTCAGGCTTTGGCCTCCCAATTAGAATTGGACTTTTCCCTCATTTCATGCATTGTGTCTTCAATGATGGGAAGTGTTTGGCACTTAGACAGTAGAGTTTCATTCCACATGACTGGCAACAAAGATTTATTCAGTGAAATGGAGCAGAAATATCTCAAGATGCATATCGAGATGGGTGATGACGGTAAGTATAGTGTTACTGGTGTGGGCAATATTACTTTTCAGAGGGAGCATGTAGCTCGACTCACCCTGAAGAATGTTGTGCATGTACCTAGACTGAAGAAGAACTTGGTACCATTGCCATGCTTGAGGATAGAGGCTATAATGTGATCTTTTTGAAAGGAAATGCGTTCCTTCGACACATAGCCACAGGTCAAGTAAAGAAGATAGGGATTCGAGTTTAGAATCTCTATAAGATAGAGGTAGAGGATTGTGCTGCTTTAAGATCAAAAGAAGAAAAGATGTTGAGCCGAGATGTTGGCAAGTTGTGGCACAGGTGATTGGGCCACTTGCATCATGGGGCTTTGAAGATATTGCAACAAATCTCTACCAGTTTTCCCAAAGGTACGCTTGAGAAAGTTGATACATGTAAGGGTTGTACTTTGGGAAAATACACCAAGTCTTCTTCTGGAGACAGAGACAGTCAAGTAGAGTCTATTCTGAAGAGAGTCCATTCAGATGTGTGTGGACCATTCTTTACAGGATCCATGACTAAAAACAATCATTATGTTATATTTGTTGATGAATTTTCTCGTAAATGTTGGGTATTTTTTATGCAGAAAAAGGATCAAACTTTCACAAAGTTTTGTGAGTTCAAAGCATTGGTAGAGAAAGAGTCTAGCAAGAATTTTAAAGCTCTATGGAGTGATAATGGTGGCGACTATGTCTCCAATGAGTTTAAGAACTTCTGTTCAGTGGAAGGGATTAAACGATAGTTGACGACACCCCATAACCCTCAACAGAATGGGGTTTTCGAGAGGAAGAACAAGAGCGTAGTAGGCGCAGCAAGGGCGATGTTGCATGATCAAGGCCTACCATTACACTTGTGGGTTGAGGCATGCAACACAACGGTTTATGTTCATAACCATAGCCCACATCAGATACTTGAGATGAAGACACCAGAGGAGGCATATTTCAGTAAGAGGCCAGATGTTGGTTGCTTCAGGATTTTTGGGTCATCAATTTATTTCCATGTGACCAAAGATGCACAAAAGAAGCTTAAGCCAACAACATAGTTGGGGATATTTGTGGGGTACAATGATACAACCCACAACTATCATGTGTACATGTCGACCAGTCGAATGACAATGGTTCGCAAGGATATCAGGTTCGATGAGGAGAAGGCCATGTGAGTATCCCTTGAGAGGGAGATTGAGCTACATGCAGATGAGGAGATTTTAGCTCCTAAGGTTGAGGGGCCTCAGATTGATGTGGAGCAGCCACATGCAGAGGTTTAGAGAGTGGAGACATCCACTCAGGCAAAGTCTTGTAGAGAGGGAAGAAATCGCACTAGAGAGGCTGATAGATTGTTGGATGATGCACAGGAGAATGTGGGAGCACCCTCTTCTTAGCACAGACAGAGGAGGTCCCCAGATAGGTACACTGGATACATGGCACTTATGGGTGCATGTGCTGTGACAGATCCATCTTCCTTTTAGGAAGCAGTGCTGCAGCCAGTTTAGGTTGATGCGATGGTGGAGGAGTATGACTCCATAGTTCGAAACAATGTTTGGGATGTGGTCCCGAGACTGGAGGACAAGTTAGTTGTGAGATCTCGTTGGCTTTACAAAGTAAAGCAAGATATATATGGTAGTGTGGAGAATCATAAGGCTAGATTTGTGGCTCGTGGCTTTTCATAGGTAGAGGGGATCGACTATGATGAGACCTTTCCTCCTATTGCAAGGTACTCATCAATCAGATCTATTTTGGCACTATTAGCGTAGACGAGTTGGAAGATCCATCAGATGGATGTGAAGACTACCTTCCTTAATGGCATGATTGAGGAAGAGATGTACATAGAGAAACCCGAAGGTTTTGAAACCTTGGACCATGAGTTGCATGTATATTGACTCAAGAGATCGTTGTATGGGCTGAAGAAAGCACCCCATGCTTGGTACACTAGGATAGATAGCTACTTCACTAGGTTGGCTTCACGAAGAGTGAAGCGGATGCAAACCTGTATCACATAGTGGTGGAAGGTAAGATGTTGATCATTGTACTTTATGTAGATGATCTCATACTAACAGGTGATGAGAATCTCATCAAATCTTGCAAGGAGGACCTTGCAAGAGAGTTTGAAATGAAGGATGTGGGGCTCATGCATTACTTTATTGGCATGGAGGTATGGCAGGAGATGGGGAATTGTTTGTATCTCAGGGAAAGTATGCCAATGAGATACTCAGGAGATTCCACATGGAGAGCAGTGAACCCATGGAGACTCCTCTA
Organism: Pinus taeda; assembly: GCA_000404065.3. NCBI lineage: Eukaryota > Viridiplantae > Streptophyta > Pinopsida > Pinales > Pinaceae > Pinus > Pinus taeda. The sequence goes on from APFE030029082.1 coordinate 50,767, forward strand.
GCTGGTAACTGGAGGAAGGAGGATGCTACTTCAGGGGAAGTAGTGAAAGCTATTGTTTACAAGCATCTTGTGGGTTCACTCATGTACTATGTGAACACACAACCGGATATGTTCTATGCAGTTAACCAACTTAGTCAAGCGATGGTTAGGCGTACCAAGCTGTAATGGAATGTGACAAAGCATGTATTGGGATACCTCAGAGGCACTACTAAATTTGGGTTATGGTACAGATAGACAGAGGGAATGAAGCTTCAAGGCTTCACCGATGCATATTGGGCAGGGAGTCCATCCGACAGGAAGAGCACATTGGGAGGGATCTTTAGTATTGGGTCAACGACAATTTCTTGGTACAACAAGAAATAGATATCGATTGCACTCAGTTCGGCAGAGGCAGAGTACATCTTTGCAAGTCAGGCAACATGTGAGGCTATCTAGATGAGGAAGATCATGGTTGGTTTGTTTGGTTAGCAGATGGATCCGATAGTGATTTATTGTGATAATCATAGTTGTATCAAACTCTCTGAAAATCCAGTCTTTCATGATTGATCCAAGCATATTGATATCCGGTATCATCATCTCATAGATTGTGTATTGAGGTGGATCATGTTGTTAGATTACATTCCCATGGAGGAGCAAGATGCTAACATCTTGACAAAGGCATCGTCAAGATGTAAATTCGAGTTTCACAGAGATAGGATCGGGGTAGTTGATAATCCCTTTCTTGTTGAGAGGGAGTGTTGAGAAATGGCAATAAGAAATTCCACTTTAATTCGTCCTTTAATTAAACTGTGAATTAAATTTGAATTCTATTCTCATAACAACTTAAAATAGTTAAATTAAATTTATTAAACTTAACTTAGGAAATTCAAGTTGGAAGTCTTTTGGAAGTCATGTATATGTTCTTCCTACTTTGTAGGAGTAGAGTGTGAGTTAATTGTGAGTTGTAAAATAAAAGACCCAGTTTCAAGAGTCAGTTCAATTAAATTAGTTCTCAAATTGATTGAGAGAACTAATAGTGAGTTAACATTCAATGGTGACACTAATGAACTCCACGAGTGCTACTTTAGTTAACTGAATATTTACTCATCAAAAACTCGTGCATGTCGATTCTGAGAAAGACCCAGTTGAGACTAGAGTGCAGGGACAATGTACTATTTGTTTTAGAGTTTTTTGAGTTGCACTAATAGTGCACGCAATCGGGAATTGATCCTTGAGGGATTGTGCTATTTTTAAAGGCTTTATTTCCCTTTAAATACAAGCTATACTTCATAGGAATTACACATTAGAATAAAGACTTGGAGAGATTGTGAAGAGGTTAAGCTTTTGCCTTGAGCTTACTTATGAGTTGGAGATTGAATTTGTTGAGGGTTGGGATTGTTTTAGAGAGAACAAGCATTGAAATTTCATCTTGATTTTCTAGATTAATACAAAATAGATAGTGGGGTTTTAAGCTATGGGTTTCCTCAGATATTTATTGTGTTATGTGCCTTTGGTTCTCTTCCTCTATTGATTATTGTTTGCTCGATGTTTATGGGCTTCTGTTGTAAAGAGTAGAGTAGATTCTTGTCTCTTGCTTTAGAAAATCGCATTAGCTTGTGAATCTACATGATTTTCTACACAACAATAATATTCTTATAAACACTTACCCTTTCAATCGACTTCCTGTACTGAATTGACCACTTAAAAAGGCAATCAGAACCCTTGCAGTGTTGGGGCTATGTTTATGAAGTCAACTACAAGGATGGATCAAGAATCCAGGGATATTTAGCTAGGAGACCTTCACTCTGGGTTTTGATTCTTTCCAAGGCTTCGCTTTCGAATGCGAGCATTCCAATACAAGGGGCTTTAAAGGCTCGATTAGGCTTTTAGGATTGGGGAAGACTGCCTTTGCCTTTCGTTTCTAGGCAAAAATAAAATATGGCAGCCAATTCTCATATTGTCTTACGGATTTCCTATCCTCCACAGTAACAGGGTTACTCAATGTCGGCCAAAGTTCGATTCCTGCCATTGCCGCTTTCATCCCTCTCGCCTTAAATCCTGATTATCCCAGCTTTTATTTCATGGGATTGAATAGCATAAGCGTCGGAGGTGAGAGGCTCTCGAGTCCGCATGTTACTCTTGGAGGATAAGGCACATTTGTCGCCTCTGCAACTATCATAGCTTGGCTTGCCCCAGACGCATATGATGCCCTGAATACTTCATTCCAGAGTAAGACCTAGCATCTTCTGAGTGCGAACCTGGACCCACTCCCGCTAGGTCAACCTAGCTCAACCTGAATAGTTGGAAGGTTGACCTAGCTCCCGCTAGGTCAACCTGCCAACTATAAATTTCCCCTTCGATAAAAATGCGGGCGTGACCGTGAGCGACAAGGGGATTTTGTTTCCCATTCAAGATGATGAATCTCAGATGTGCCTAGCATTGGCAACTACAATGCAAGCGAGCAGCAAGGTTGGAATTTGGATTTCTCTTTACCTGTCATACAATTTTATTTTAACTTTTTGGGTCCTTATGTTTACCATCAAGAAAAGTTATGTTTAAAAATTTTCCCTTTAAAGGTGATGTGCTCATAATAAATTAACCCTTCACCAACACATTTTTTATTAAAAAAATTACATTTTAATAACATAATTATGTTAAAAGTTTTCACATATATGTCATGACAAAAAACAAAATTAACATAACACACAAATCATTTATTAAATCTTGAATCTTGGTTTGAAATTGCATGGAACACTCACAATAAAATCTTTCAATCCTGAAATCAAATGTCCTTGACTGTGACATGCCATAACATTTGTATATATGAGATATGACTAAGGAAATCTTATGGGACATATATGGTGTTTTTTTTTTACCCTACTCCAATGTGCCTCATATTCCAATGCATTGGTGCATTGATAGGCATGGGGCATATTTCTAACATGTTTTTCTCTATAAAATATCTTAATCTACCCTCTTACATATGTTTGTGTTATGCACCAATGTGTAGGTATGTTTAGTACACTTCAAAAACTAATTTTAAAATAAATAATTTAATGGGACCTTGATGCAATGTTCCTGGTATAAAGACACATCAATGCAATGGTCTATTTAGAGCACACTAGAGCAATGGTATGTTTAGTGCACATTGTACAACAATCCTTTTAAAATTTATTACACTACACATTGTATCACTTGAATCAATGTAGTTATTTTATTTAGTGCATTAACATTTTTTTATTATCAAATGTTAGCCTAATGTAGTTTGCATGGTATTGTACACATGAGTGTCTCTTCCTTTTAAATTGACATTTTAGCGAAATTTAGGTTTCATATTAACCCTAAAACTAGCATGTTTGATAACATGATGTACATGTGTGTTGTACTTAATAACAAGCATTGGGAAAAATATATGTTTTCCTTACCATGTTGCATCTTTTTCAATGTATGTATTTTACAAAAAATGAGCATGGGAGGATGTATATCTATCAAGAGAGGGGGGAATTATGAAAATGAATTGTCAAGACTTTAAAGGTTTATGTGCTAAAAAAAATGCTCTGTTAAACTTTTTTCCTTGTCTATTCACCTCCATTAAAAAGAGAACAAGAATAAGTGTGTTTGTTAAAATTTCTACCAATTGGTGTTTTTTTTGTAATGATTGGACCCTTCTTTGTTGAAGGACATTCCCCTAATGAGGAGCTCAAGGTGTCATGAGAGTTGTTAGTCTTATCACCCTCCCATAGGACTTATGGAGATGGTGCCTAAGGTGGTCTTATGAGTTTTAAGGTGGAAAGTAGGTTTATATCATTTTGTCTCTTAATATTTGGTGTAATTTAATTATTCTATGTTTTGGTCTTTTTGTCAAAAATTTGGTGATAAAATTCTTGGCAAGATTGTAATTTTCCATTATTTATATTGTGTTTTTGAATGCATAAATGCACTGAATGCCCTAAAAAACCCTTGAAGCACTTAAATTGTGTGGAATATATAACTAAAATTTACAATCCAACAAATCCATTAACCACAAAATTTACTCAAAAAATCAAAACATAAGACAATTAAACTACACTTTTACATTTTAATATCATCTTAGATTTCACAAAACTCTTTATCCACATATAAAAATATAAAATTATATATTTTGTAAAATAAAGGAAGGAAAATTACTAACTAAATATTGAGATTAAGTAAATATGGAAAAAATGTGCTTGTTTTTTCAAGTTTGTTTGAAGCTTCTGTGTTGATATATGAATGCTATTATACCTTTTTTCTTACGGGTTAATGAATTTTTTTAATTGTATATGATATTTTTTTAGTCATTAATTTTAATTATTTAAAAATAAATACATTATTTATAACTAATAATAATTTAAATACGAGGAACAATTATATTAATAAATATGATTGATATATTTTGTTTATGAGAAAACGTTTTTTTAGCATAAATCACATGATATTTCATTTGTCAACGCCTTTAGAACCAACCAGTGTGGTTCATCGTCAGGACAAGTTGAAGAATCAGATCTAGGCTGCATGTTAAATAGTCAAAGCAGAACATCCAACGACTATATAACGACTATATTGATGAATCATTAGTATTTACTTTTCAAAATCAATGTGTTGATTCACATGTGTTATTTGTTATTTGATAATTTGTGTAGTGATTTCATTATTGTATTAGGTAAATGTAAAAAGGTAAATATTGATAACCAAAATAGGAGATAACCACAATATATCAAGATCTTTCATTTATGACCATTAGATAAAAAATTTAGATTAAAATATAAATAAATAAAAAACTTTTAAAAAATATATTCACATAATAAAAACAACTTTTAAAAAAATTCAAAAATTTCCTACAACATAATTTTTTGTATAATAAAATTAAGTGTTATAAATACCATATTCAAATTTATTTTATTGTTATTGCAGCCATATAACTAAAAAACAAATTGATTAAGTTATTCAATCTGCAAATGAAAAAGTTAGACATGTTAAAACTATCACCTTATTATTATTTTTAAAAAATGCCCACCCACTCACTCATCCTCCATCACTGTACCAACTCATCCTCCGTCAGTATACCAAAGACGAAAGTTTATGATATATTTTCAAAATCTTGATATGAAATTAGAGGTAATTTATAGTGACTAAAAGTTTGTGGAAATTCGCAATAACTGTAATCATCTTTTTGAAATGATGAAAATTTTATTGAGAGGGTGGAAATGATGATTCCCTACATATTTCCAGGGAATCCCATGGGACCACACTACACAATCGATGCTTTCGGGGATGCCATGTATAGATGGGTATCATCTCTTCCCTGCCATGTCATTTTATTCAAAGAATGCACGTAAATAAAATAAGACGCAATGAAGTTAGAATAATATTTGACTTCGTGACGGCTGCGGCCCAGTGACTGCATTCCTCATTTATGTGCCAAGTTTCCAACAACGCGGACTGTAGATGCCAAGTTGCCAACAACGCCTAGAAGCTGGAAGTACTTGTAAAATAGCCATGAGTAACGTTTTCGGAAAAATATTACCCGTTAAAAATACAATACTTTTCATTAATTTATGAAAAGAAATAGATTAATTTATTTTCATGGTTCAATGTATTCCTTTAAAAAGAAAGAAGGTGATAAAGTCAAGGTGTTGCCTCGAAAATTGGCCATCTCGACCACTCGCGTTTAAAAATTCAATTATTTAAAGTTTGACCGGTGGGACGGGACTACATAGTGAACAGAATCGAATTGTGAAAGAAGTAGATTATTCATTTATTTTTCATGGTTCAATGTATTTTTTGGAAAAAAAGTCGGTGATAAAATTAAGGTGTTGTTTAGAAAATTCCTCATCTCAACTATTAGGGTTTAAAAATTCAATTATTTAAAGTTGTGGTGGTGGGACAGGGCAAATAAGAGCATAGTGAAGAGAATTTGATCGTGAAGTAGATATTTTTCATGATTTTGATGATTTTTTTTTTTGAAATTAAGAGATTTCGAGGAAAACATGAATCATGGTTATCATAATTTTTTTAATTATTATTGTTTAATTATTGTTGGGAAATTTAATAATTATAACTTAGATTTACAAAAATCCTTGTGAAATTTTCTCTAAATATCACTGGAATTTCCATAACTTTCCCAGCAACTCCTCCGCCTTGTTAGACTACGCATTTAGACTCTAACCTGTTTAGATTGAGCTTATCTTATGTTGTTGGATGTCCATGATGCTCTGCAGTGGATAATACTGTGCCCGTTACCTTCTCATAGGTCTCGTACCGTGCGAAAGTTACGGCACTGTGAAAGTATTAATATTTTAGTAATACCAGCCAACGTCCGTCTATGTAAACGGAGGCGAAGAGGTGGGCCCGAGAACCTGCAGGTGGGCCCGAGAACCTGCAGGTGGGCTCGAGAACCTACAAGCGGGATAAGGGTTGCATTACATCTAGTCTGCAAAACAGGATGCCAGCGAGAGCCAGCTGGTGGGCACACAATGGGAATTTGTAAAGTAATGATTCGTCTGCCACTTGTCTCTCTTCTAGTAAAGTAATGATTCCTCTGCCAGGATACCAGTCACGGCCAGTAGGTTGCTCCTTCCTTCCTCGCAGATCTGCCCGCAATTTGGATGTGAATGGGTCCCTTGAAAAGAAAAGCAGGCGATAAAGTCAACGACTTGTGTTCAAATTGCTTTCATAGAGTTACTTAGCAGGTTGCTCCTTCCTTTCTGGCAGATCTGCCCACAATTTGCAAGAAAAGCAGGCGATAAAGTTAGGTGTTACGTGGAAAATTCCCCATGTCAACGACTGGTGTTTAAATTCTGTGCATAAGAACATAGTGAACATAATCTAATTATGAACGAGATAAATTATTAATATTTTCTTTATTTATTGAAAGAAGTAGATTATTAATTTATTTTTCATTGTTCAATGTATTCCCTTGAAAAGAAACGCTGATGATAAAGTCAAGGTGTTGCCTGGAAAATTAGTATTCTCAACCACTAGTGTTTAAAAATTCAATTATTTAAAATTTGGGCGGTGGTTCGGGACCAATAAGAATCTAATTTTATTTTTAGATTTCCACTAGTGTTTAAAAATTTAATTATTTAAAGTTTGGGCGATGGGTCGGGACCAATAAAAATCTAATTTTATTTTTAGTTTTCCACTAATGTTTAAAAGTTCAATTATTTAAGGTTTCGGCCGTGGATGGGACCAATAAGAATCTAATTTTATTTTAAGTTTTCCACTAGTGTTTAAAAATTCAATTATTTCTCATTGTTCAATGTATTCCCTTGAAAAGAAAAGCGATAAAGTCAATGTGTTGCCTCGAAAATTCCCCATCTCAACCGCTAGTGTTTAAAATTCAATTATTTAAAGTTTGGGCAGTGGGTCACGACCAATAAGAATCTAATTTTATTTTAAGTTTTTATTAAAAGTAGTACATACAAAATGAAATGTACACACAGAAAACAACAAATACATGGGAGAAAAACACCATGATCCCTCTGCAATCTCCATGAACGCGCTTCCCCAGATCTGGAGGTCACATGATAACCCAACCTCAGTGTTATTTAGATTCATAATAAATCTAGTATTAATCTCTATTGTTCGCATGAAAAAATAAAAATATTTATTTAGTATTTGAATATTAATTGTGTTATGGAATCTAATTAAAACGTAATTTTGTTATGGAAAGAAAATACAAATGTTAGACAAACAAATATTGAATAATGAAGTGAAAATCTAGCGAAAATCTAGCGAGAGTACTATTATGTGTTTGGAAAAATAATGTTCAATTTTAGTTATTACCTTAAAAAATAATATTATTATTTAGTATTGAATATTAATTGTGTTATGGAATCTAATTAAAACGTAATTTTGTTATGGAAAGAAAATACAAATGTTAGACAAACAAATATTGAATAATGAAGTGAAAATCTAGCGAGAGTACTATTATGTGTTTGGAAAAATAATGTTCAATTTTAGTTATTACCTTAAAAAATAATATTAAATTATATGTTTATGATGAAATATTTAGATACACTAAGGTAATCAAACTTTGTCAGTATTAGTAATGTTATATGCATGCTTAAATAATATAGAAATAAATAGATCAAAAACAAAATTTAGAAAACTTAGAGTTATTTAAGTGATTTAAGATAAAGTGGAAACCTTTATCAAATTAGTAGGAAATATTCGGAGGATGATTCTTTGCCCTTGCATAAGAGGGCTTCAATTTTTGCTAGGCACAAGGCCATGTCTTTATTTCCAAGTCCATATCATGGTGCTCTTGTTGGAGTTCATTAAGCTACAACACAATCTCACTCTTAGCTTCATTGTGTTCCAAAAGGACCTTGTTGAGTAAAGATTTAATGTTCCAATATAGCTCAATGGTGCACAAACATTGGTTATGACTTCCCTGAGTATGATTAGGCACACATTTGGCCACCAAAGTGAATATTTCAGCATTAGTATACCCGTACTGGTTTGCATCAACTTCAACATTTGTTTGCTCAATTCCTTGTCAGCAAGCTCGAGGGTCTAGTTCTAATAACGCCTACTACCACTATGAGTGCAAAGGCGTGTGAGCACTCCCTTCCACCTGGCTAGCTAAGCTTCTATAACTCTATGCTCTCTGTCATGTTGTTGGTAGAGGCGCAATGAAGAGGACAATGGAGGAAGTGAAAGGGATGAGATCATGGAGTGAGTGACAAAGACAATGAAAGCTACATTGTCAGGTAAACCTGAGAGGATGGACAAGCTTCTGGTGAGAGACAATGAAAGAAACACAAGGCTTTAAGGTGCCTAAGGGGACAGACCACGAGAGACCAAGAATATCCTCCAAAAGAAAAATTCAAATGCCAAAATATCAAGTATATTAATACCAAAAGAGTCCACCCATCAAACTGTTCTTGTGCGTGTAAAGTACCATTGAGTAAACAGAATATGAAAATCAGTTTTACTAATATTCATTAAAGATAAATTAGGTTTTTTAATTTTTGTTATATATATTCAATTGACATTAATTATTCATATAATATCTATATATATATAATATCAATGATTTAGGCAAAAATTTTTGGGGCTAATAATCTAGGATAGGCTAGTTTTCCTATGCATTTCTAGAAAAAAGATTCACAAATCTTCACATTTTTTCTAACAATGCTTTACCCAATTCATTTACAAAATTATTTCATGCCTAGAAATCACCAAAATTTTATAGATACTATATAAAATAATTAAATTTGAATATATTTTATAGAACAATTCCCAAGCATTTCCACAATACTTGAATGTAGGATGCAGAATCCCAGGTTTCTAAACCTTAAATTTTACATTCTTTAAAATTTTCCTTGATTTGATTTTTTAAGTATATATTATATTATATATTCATAATATTATATTATTATATATATATATAACCTATGGAGATTAGCGCAAGCTCTTTAAATATGGTAAGAAGTAATGCAAGCTAAATATTTTCCTAGAGAATCAATTGTGGAATGGTTCAAAGTTCCAAATAAGTCCTCCAAAAGCTTAATAATATGGAAAGCAGTGGAAAGGGCCTTTCCTGTGGTTGGAAAATGGGTCATGTGGCATGTGGGGTATGGCCATTAAATATGAATAGGAAATGGTCGTTGGTCTGGTGTAGGTAATGATTACAACCTCTCTGCTCCTCTATTATCCTCTCTTGATCTGAATATTACTACTCTATTAGATGTTAGTGCATAACCGCTTGCACCTATGGTTATAGTGAGTGAAATGACAATAGAATGGGATTGGTACATCAACTTGCTTGTGGAGAATCATGTGTATATCAGAGACAATATTCCAGACCTTCTTGTTTGGTCAAAAAGTCCCCACACAAGAGCTTTCACTACCGAGATGGGTTATAAGGTGTGGTTCGAAGAACAATTCATTGAGGAAAGAAGTTGGTTGTGGAGATATGTCTAGGGAGTTAGCACCCCTCTAAACACCAACCTCTTTGCATGGATAGCTCTCAGTGACAAGTTACTCACGTGAGACATGTTTAGAACGTGCGACTTCTCTGGTCTTAATTAATTTCTCCTATGCAAAGCACGGGAGGAGTCTTGCCCTCATATCTTTATGAGATGAAATTATATATATCAAATTTGTGAGTTTATATGGAAATCTTTAATCAAGATTCAAGGTGGATGGGCTTGCGTTTAGCTAATGCTTTTATAATGTGGTGGTCCAATAAACAAGTTTCTTATTTTAAATTTCTAACTTGCCTACTTATTGCTTTTGTTTGGCAATCAAAAAATCTTATTTTAAATTTCTACCTTGCCTACTTATTGCTTTTGTTTGGCAATTAGAAAATCTTGCAGTTTTGCAGGACAGATTCATCCCCCTATCTGCATGTGATGTAAAGGCGACCGCTTTGGCTTAGAAATTCGAGGCAAACGCTCCACTCCCTAAATAGAGAAGCATATGTATCCCTGAAGTTGATTTTGGTTCTCCCTAGGGTTTCTTTGATGGTGTCAACCATGACCATCCTCCGCGATGTGGTGTTGGGTAGTCTTGTAGTTAAGTCACTCCCATTTCTTATATGCAACATATTCCCCTCGTAGGGGGTCAAATAACAGGGCTAAGTTTCTAGCCTTATGATTTCTACTAGAAGTGGCCTAGAAAAAAGGTGTTTCAAGTCTTGAGGTGATGGGAGATTCAAAGTTGGTCATTGATTGGGTAAACCATATGGAAAGTGTATGGATAATTGGCATCAACACGTTATTATCAGAGATCAGGGTTGTTCATATTTATTTTTATCAAAGCGATTTATATCATATTTTACATGAGCTCAAGGTTGTTCATATTTATTTTTATCAGAGGGGTTTATATCATATTTTACATGAGCTCAACACGAAAGTAGGTAGTTTATCCAAGGAAGCTCTCCAACTTCTAGTATGCTTGGTTGGACTCCATCGATTTGCACATGCTGAGGAGAATGAGTTGTTGACAACCAATATCTCCTTTTAGCATTCTAATGTCTTTATGTATTTTTTCTCTTTGTTGTAAACCGGACAAAAGATGTAGATACAAGGTTTACTCCCTTAAATTTTTGGTATCTAAACAACAAGGTAACATTCAATTATTTTTATGTCTAGAAAGACAAATTTGAAAAACTAATTGGCGAACAATATATATAATTTACCTTACCAATATATATAATATTTTTCTTTATATATTATATATATATATATATATATATATATAGAATAACCTTATCTTGTATTTCAAGAGTATGAAAATATTTTCTTACGAAGTGACAAAAGTGTGAGTAATGACGTGTATATATGTATAACTAATAACAAGAGTAAAATTTGTCTCACTATTATATGGACTCTAGTGTTCGATATGAGTTGACCTGGCATTAATTTCCTTTGACCAACTATTATATTCCATGATTTTCAATGTTTAAACCAATGTTTTAAAAGAACTATATTGTTAAACATTTTTTTATGTAAAGTTCTAACTTTGACCTCTTATTGCAGCCAAAACTGTATGAATTTTAAGATCTTTATAAAAAGTTAGGATAATAGGTTTCAAATTTCAAATCATTGTTGTTTTAATGTAGTTTGCAACTAGCATTACTTTCAAAACATTTAATGTTTTTAAGGGAAACAATAAAGGGAACTCATGTGTCTTTTATCCCATGTTTAAAAGGGTCATACATATACAAATATTGGAATTGATTTTGGAAACTACCATGCTTCAAACTGATTTTGGAAATTGCCATCGTGGAAAAAGGCAGGCCACCTGCCATTTCATCTCACTGCTCTTCTATATTATATATTCTCTTGCTCCCTCTTCATTCCAGTGCAAAGGGCTTTTCAAGGCGCCTCGCTCATTAATGTTGATGAAGAGTTGCAATGATGAAAGTCGCTACAACTTGGCCTTTTGAGTGGAGTCAAAGTAGCTACAGTTTTCCATTGCCGCAATGATGAAAGCAACTGCAACTTGCCCCCTATGAGTGGAGTAACTTCCTAGTGCCAACATATTTCCCTGCCCTATGGCGATGATGAAAGCAGTTGCAGCTTTCCCTTTTTAGGGGAGTAACTTCTGAGTTTCAGACTATTTCCCCGCTCCATTGAAATGATGAACGCAGCTGCACAACCAACATGGATAGAAGCATAAAATCCATCAAGTCAGAACTAAGTGAAATTAGGGTTTGGAGACCGCTACAATTTTTCCACTTGAAATTATACTTGTTTAGGTAAAAGAAACCAACCAACTCAAAAATAAAAATTATAACTGAAGAAGTAATAAAAACAGACAAAAGAAGTAGATATATAAGTAGAAGTTCCCATTGTGCTAAGTGAAACATGGGTGATGTAGACATATAATATTTTTCTAGTTCTCCTGTGCTCATGAAAATTTTCTGTTCAGAAACTATGCTTGAAGAGGTAATAAAAATAGAAACAATAGAAACAGAAACAAACAAAACATAAACATACAAACATTTTTTTGTTCAGAAATTATACTTAGAAATTATGCTGAAGAGGTAATAGAAATAGGTAATAGAAATAGAAACAGATAAACAATTAATAAAAATAGATAATTGAAGAAGCTTGATATATAAGTACAAGTTGGATTGGGATACAAATATATACCCACATAGTAAAATTGATCAATAAAAACAGATAATTGAAGAAGCTCGATATATAAGTACAAGTTGGAATGGGATATATAGTAAAATTGATCAATAAAAATAGATAATTGAAGAAGCTTGATATATAAGTACAAGTTGGAATGGAATACAAATATATGCTATCCATTGTAAAATTGATCAAGGTCTATACAACTATAGACCATGAAATATAGTTGGTCTAGTTCTATTTATGAATTGAAAAATACAAGTATAAATTTTTATGTAAATTCAATTTGTTTATGTAAATTCAATAAGCTTTGTGCTAAATGAAACTTAAAATGCTCATATACTTACGACTTATGACTTAAATTGATGAATTATCCCTTTATTTTTTATAGGTCAACAATTGAAATTGGTTGATTGTGAAAGGGCCAACGAGTTTGCATTCATCAGGTGTTGTTGCTGCACTCAAGGACCCATAAGAGGCATCGAGTTGTTGCACTAGAGGACATAGAGGAGCCATCGGTGGACCAACGCCTCATTCCTACGACCTATCAGTGGACCTATGCCTCATTCGTACGACCGCATCTCCGAGCCATCAACGGACCTATGCCTCATTCCTACAGCCGCATCTCTGGGAAAACCCTTGTAATTTTTGGTAGCCCCTTGTAATATCTAGATAATAGAGACATTTGCTACCTCTCTTGAACCATCAACCTTTGGATAATTACATCAACAAGGGTCAAAATAAGTTCTACAACCATGGTTGCACTCAAGCCAACAGATACATGGTTTTTGATGCAGCTTCTAAGAATCCCACCTGAGTATTTATGGTGTGGACATAGTTGCACTCAAGCCAACAAATACATGGGTTTTGATACAACTTCTAAGAATCCCACTTGAGTATTTATGGTGTGGACATAGCTCTTGGTGATTTCAAGCGCCTAGGCCTGTATCTTCCCCATTAAGGATATTCTAAAGCCTTTATAGATTGCTATAAAGCCTCCATACCAACGTTTTTCAAAGTTACCTCCTCTCTCTTTCTAATCCTCTGCTCAAAAACATAAACCCACTCACCTAGATTGATTCCATTGCTCAAAACATAAAACCACTCACCTAGATCAAGTGTGTTAACCACTCACCAAGATTAAGTGCGCTACCTTTATCCCTTGTTGCTAAATCTCCAACTAGTGAATAGTATGGGTGCTAGGTCTGTCATTTCTCCTATCCATGCTCCTCGTTATGCTTCTGAATAATGATGGATAACTTGTTAAGGTGTAGCCTGTTTCCCTTTTTAGGTCATACATGTGGTGGTTTCATGGGCTCACATTTCTCTGTGGGAATGTGAATCAATTCTTGAGCTTGATAGGTTTAAATGGTTTAAACAACAACAGATCTTCTAGTACCACATTTAGCTAGGGAAATGATGACTTATTTGAAACATGGACGAACTGAAAAGCAAGTAATAAAGAAACAAAATGTAACACTAACTTGCCTGTCACGTCATTATTCAATACTAAGATACTAGGAAAGGAAGGGGAGCCTTCTCACATCGCAAGGCACTGAAACCTTGATTTTTCGCATCGAGCAAGGGTTCTGGACGAACTTTATAATTTCAATGCTAGTGTTTTGTAGGACATCTGCCAAGAACTAAGAAGTAGAAAGCATAATATTTAATTTTCAAATACTTTTAGCCTAAAATAAGAAGTAAAAAGCATAATATAAGCAACGATTCCAACCGTTCCCTTTGCTGAACTCTTTTATAATTTTATATGAAAAAGGTGAAAACAAATATAAACAGTCTCTGAACCCCAATTTTCATATAGTTATATATGAACTATTACCCACTAACTGTATATCCCAATGCCAATCTATGTATTATATTTCCAACTATTTCCCACTTACTATATATCCTAATCCGAATCTCTCTGTATTTTATTGGTATGTTAAAACAAATATAAATACTCCCTCAACCTAAGGAATTTTCATCCATCAAACGAATAAACATGAAACATGAAAGTACGAGTAGGAGAGGATTGGGGAGAACGATGGACAAAGATGGAAAAAATCTCTCGTTTCCTTTTATTTTGTTTGACAAACCAAACAATCAAATGGCATTAGAATCAGACTAGTGAAAGTCTCCGTTGGGAAAAGTTAGTTATATATATATATATATAGATATTATTTATTTATTATATTTATTTATTTCTGGTTACCCAATTAAGGCAGACCATAAGCTATAAATAACAGTGTCTTTATTTCAAAGAAAAATTAGTTTATTTATAAAAAAGAATAACTATAATTTTTAAAGGATGGTAAGGTTTTTACTTTACATTTATAAGTGTTAATCTGATTGTGTATGTGTTTTACATTAATTTTTTTTTGGTATTTTTTCTAATTTTATTATGGGATAATAATAATACATTTAGTGAGAAAACAAATAATTAACAATATTATAATTAATATATATTATGTAATTTAGTTTTGAAAATTTTAGTGGAAAAAGACAAGCCAACAATAAATCTATTTTTGAGTTTAAATTTTAGTGTTTTAAATTGTTTTGATCTATTTCTTCTGAATCTATCATATGGAAATTTTTGTATTGATGTTTGAACCAATAGGTGTGGTTCATCTTTAGGAAAAGTAGTCATTCTTTACTTAAATGCAACCAAGGTGTCAGTCTAGCTATCTAAGTCTTGTTCCAAACTTAATGCATTATAATGGAGAATCATCAAACCTTTAAAAATATTCATCATATGTAATATTTGGGCTCTAACACGGCAAACTACTAAAACCATGTGCCTGAAACCACCATTGTTGACCTAACTACTTTTATTCTTTCACTAAGTCAAGTTTAACATAACATTCCCCCGTTAAACTTGATTGGGAAAATCCACATGCTCTTCCCACCTTTACCTACATGCCTAACTAGGTCTTCTAGTCATATGACCATATACTATGTAATTTAAATATATTTCATCTCAAAACTAAAAAGAAAATAAAATTATTATTATCACACTTATGCCGCCCTTTATGCCAATTCATTACAACCAAAATCCTAATTTGGTTTCTGTCTAGGTTGGATTTGTTCTATGCCTTTGCATCTCCCTATTGAACCAATGATCCCATGGAGACATGTTATCTCCAAGTGGGTTATCCATCCTCTGTTCTCAACCCCTTTGTAGCTTGACAACAATACATTTTGTTCTTCACCAAGCACACATTTTCCTTTTTCGACCCTTTACTTGGTTTTGATACCACTTAGTAATAATTAAATTGTTGCAATAAAAAATTAATTAAAAGAAATTTATGCAACTAGAAACAACAAATATGATTTACCCTAGAAAACCATAATTGGAAAAGAACTAGCCTTATAACATATCTTATATTATTTTATGGCTTGAAAGCATTCATTCCTTGACTTAGAAGCAACCAAGGTGCCCAACATTTTGGTCATATCCAATTGTTCCATTTGCTCAACTCTAACACATTACAATGGAAAATCCCGAAGCCTATAAAGGTTTCATCACATGTAATCCATGGGTTCTAATACCATGAGTTACCAAAACCATGTGGTCTAAACCACAATTGTTGACCTAACAACTTGGAGTCTTTTACCAATTCAGATTTAACCTAACAGAAGGATAAAGCATTAGAGAAATTTTGAGGCAAAAAATGGGCGTTAAAACAAAAATATAAAACCAACATAAACTTTATAAAAACTAATATGATTCAAGATTATGATGCTAACCATGGGGGGTGATTCATCATTTTTGGAGAAAAAAGTTAAAAACATTAAAAAATAATAAAATAAAAAACCTACCTTTTCAACTCGTATTTTCAACTGATCTCCCTACGGTTTTTCTCAAATTTTGGGTAGGATCACTCATTGGATGCAAAATTCAATTCTTCATCCAAGGAGTACTCATGTTGCATACTTTCGATGTACCTCGCTACACAAAAAATGACGAATACATGAAAAATGTGATTGCAATAATGTTTTTTTTTTTTATGTATTTCTCATTTTCTTTTATAGCAGGGTCTATCAAAAGTATGCAACATGGGTACTCTTTGGATGAGGAATTAAATTATGCATCAAATGAGTACTCCCACTTAAAATTTGAATAAAAATGTAGGGAGATAAGTTGAAAATATGAGTTAAAAAAAAAGTTTTTTCTTTTCTCTTTTTCACCTCTAAAATTTGATGATGTAATCTAATCTTATTTTATTATTTACTTATATACTTTAGGAGGCCCATTTTAGAACTCAAAATTTCTCTAATGATTTTTTATCCTTTTACTTACATATGTGTGTCACGGGACACATTCAAAACGGGTTTAAGTTCATTCCACACAATTCATCAAATTCATAAAATTCTACGTAGAAATTTTATATTTTTCTTTTAATGATGAGAAGTACCCACTATAAGGTCATCTTTGCATTTACATTGATGACTTTAGAAATATGTTTCAAGTATGAGAACTTGGGTTTGCATCTTCAAGTCAAGGTATGAGAATTCAATGTGTTGCATGTGGGTAGTTCTTACAAATATGGTGTCATTCAAATCTAGATTACAAGAGGTAAATTATAGAGTCTTATAGGAAAGAGGTTTAAATCAAATGAAGTTTTGGTCTACAAAATGAAAAGAATCTTTATTTCAATGTAGGAACTCGAACTGCGAAGTGCTATTGCAACATTCATATTTGGTAGGTTGATCCTCTTTGTTGAAAAATCTTAGAGTACTTAGAGGGCAATCTTTAAGTGTGACAAGAACAAATTATAGCAATATTTGCATTTGTGTCATGCTTCTCCTCATCCCCTCATGAATTCATGTTTTTATTGCATTATTTTGGTATAAAAAACATCAATTTTTTATTATTAAGTGGTTTGCATTAAAAGTAAGAACTAAAAAATTTAACATAAATGATTTTCCATTTCCCAAATTATTACTACTTCCAACAACAATTTTAAGTAAGGGGAATCCACTGATTTCACTGGATTACATTGAAGATACTATTTCGAATAATGGAAAAATCTCCATCATAGTACTCCAACCTCAATTTAACAATTAAGAAATCCTAGTAACACTATTCCAACCATTACCTCCACCTCATTTTATTTTATAAAAGAGTGACACAAAAAGAGTGTTTATCTAGCAACAATCATGTTGAGAAGATATGAACATCACTCTTTTCATGTCATTGTCATGTTTTAGAGGCCAAACCATATCACATAAAACCAATGGTTCTAAATTTGTATTATTTGCATTCCACACATATTATGTAGGTATAAAATGTCTAATTCATTTACATTACGTAGGTAGAAAATGTCTTATTAGTCCCTGCCTAAATCATAAAGAGAGAGCCCTCTCTGGATGCAGATTGGCTAGAATCTGTATCTAAAAGATTGGTCTGTGGTTACCTCGGTTGTATTCCCTTTCTTACAACTTTTGGGAACAACCTGAGTGATAACAACTACTAAAAGAAAAACACCTCCCTCTAAAGCTACTTTTATTAGTGGACCGACTTAGAAGCATCAAATGCGACCAAAGGAGGATGAAGGAGTCCAAATAGAAATGGTAGCGAAGGAAGTCAGGTCCGGAGGACTTGGACCTGCCCCCTCCAAAGAATAAGAAACAATAAAGAGATAGTGGTAATTCTCCTTATAGTAGGCAAGAACTCCAATGAAAAGCACCAAAATTCAGTGCATCATCATGAAAACTAAAATAGAATGAAACTTGGCTTGTGTGTTAAGCATGCTTCTATCGAGAAACTTTGGAAGATCAACCACCCAAATCCTTAATTGCAACATCATTAATCCACGTGTACAGGATTCTCATTTAAACTGGGCTACAAATGCAGGATGGGATGGTCATGCCTCCTTCCTCCATTGAGTGTGGTGACGGTTGTGGCATCGCCCCCTCTTCTCCATAATATGATTGTTCATTGTGGTCGAGGTCATAAATACTAAGTGTGGACCCTCACCCCAATAAGAGACATTGTTTAACTAATATTAACAATTATTTTTTATTTAATACTTTTAAATTCAATAAATTTCAATTTAAAAATTTCAATATTTTTTTATTTAATACATTTGAATTATATATGTGTGCACATGCATTAATATTCATTAAAAAGTAAAAATACTTTTTAATATTACTTTTTAATAAATATTACACACACACACACACACACACACATATAGTTTTTTACATTAACAAAAACTCTCATATAGAAATATTTGATTTTTAAGTTATATATATATATATATATAGCCTATGGAAATTAGGTCTTGTGTTATGATACAAAGTAATGCAAGCTAAATATTTTCTTAGGGAATTACTTGTGGAATTGTTCAAAGTACCAAATAAGTTCTCTAAAGGCTCAATAGTTTGGAAAGCAATGGTAAGAGCCTTTCCCCTGGTTGGAAAATGGATTGTGTGGCATGTAGGGGATGGCCATCATATAAAAATAGGACGTAACCCCTAGTATGGTGTAGGTAATAATTACAACCTCTCTGCTCCTCTATTATCCTCTCTTGATCATTTGAATATTACTACTCTAATAGATGCTAGTGCCTAGCCCCTTGGACATAAAATCTGGAGTGGATTGAAGTTAGCTACAAACCTGGGTCTGGCAGGCGAAATAGTAGTAGAATGAGCTTAATACATCAACTTGTTGGTGGATAATCATGTGTAAATTGGTAAAAAAATCCCCACACGTGAACTTTCACTACCAAGTTAGGTTATAAGGTGTGGTTTGAAGAATATTTGAGTAAGGAAAGAATTTGGTTGTGGAGATATATATGGGGATCAAATGCCCCTCTAAAGGCCACATTTTCTGCATGGATGGCTCTCATTGACAATTTACTCTCTCAAGGCACACTTAGAAGGTACCATTGATTTGGTCCCAATCGGTGTCCCCTATGCAAAGCATAAGAGGAGTCCCACTCTCACCTTTTTATGAGATGCACTCATATATCTCATGTTTATGAGCTTTTGTGGAGTGCTTTAGATTCAAATTTGTTGGGTGTGTGTTATATTGGGGGAGTTTGCAAGGGGGCGGTAGCCCCCTTTGCACAGGGTCCAGGGCAGCGCCTGAGGAAATTTTATTTTTATGTGGACCCAATAATAGTTGGGCAGACCCAAGGATCAGGGTGGACCCACAAATGCTGGGTGGACATACTCATGGTTTTGTGCATCGGTTTTGCACATGGTTTTGGGCATGATGGTTTTTAGCCCATGGTATTTTGTAGATCCAATCAAGGGAACTGTGGCTATGTTCTTATCCAGGGATATGGATTGGGGTTTATGAATGCTTCGAATTATATATATATATATATATATATATATAATATATTGTAACCTACATTTGTAGGTAATTTAAGTGTAGGGTTAAAACCTACATTTGGTATTAGAACAATTTTGGCTTCAAGGGGACGCCTTTGTTATTGAGGGGTTTTCTCAAGCCTGTGGTAGACACTATTTAGTGGGAGATATGCAAGATCGATTATTGCAGTGAAAGAAGATGGAAAACACTAGAAATATAGAGATCAAGAAATTTAATGGTCAGATTTTTTATTTGTGGAAGCTCAAGATGGAGGATTTGTTGGTGGATCGAAATCAATGGATTGTTGTAGATCTTGGTATTGGGTGCGGCTAGATCGAAAGGTGCAGAGCACAATACGATTGTGTCTCTTAGATTTAGTATTTTTGAATGTATTAAGGGAAGCTACAATGAAGGCTTTTTGGGACAATTTAGGTACTTTGTACCATTATAAGTCTCTAGTGAACAAATTGTTATTGTGGGAAAAGTTGTATAACCAAAGGATGAAGGATGGAGACACGATGACAGAGCATCTAAATAGATTTAATATTGTGGTAAGTCAATTGTTATATGTTGATGTTAAAATTTTAGACGAAGATAAGTGCATGAGTTTGCTATGTTTTGTACCAAATTCATGGGATAGTATGGTTGTTGCAATAGGTAGCAATACAACTACCTTGAAGTTTGATGAAATAGTCTCATTCTTGTTGTCAGAGGAGATAAGACAGAAAAATATGGAGAGCTAGAATGGGGGTGCCCTGTCTATAAGAGGACGGTCCTAGAATAGAAACAGAAATAAGTCCTCAAGTGGGTGATCTAAATCTCCAAGAAAAACCTATAAAGGTATGCTAGAAATGTGGAAAAGAAGGGCACTACAAAAAAAATTGTAAATTTAACGCTCGTAAGAAAGGAAAGGGATCAGATGATGCTCCTTCTACATAGAAGAAAACCACCTCAAATGAAGGAGGGGATGCGTACTTGCTTTATTCTTCAAGTACACATGTAAATCATGAGGCATGGTTGATTGACTCATGTGCAACCTTCCACTTTAGTCCCCATAGGGAGTGGTTCTGTGAGTACGATAAATATGATGGTGGTGATGTCTTCCTAAGACATGACAGGAAGGCCAGAATTATCAGATGTGGAAAAGTCAAGCTGACTTTGCAAGTTGGAAAGAGTAGAACACTTCCTGATGTTCTGCATATATCTGCATTTGCCAAAAATTTGATTTTTGTAAGTAAGATGGATGATACAAGAGTAAAAACAATGTTTTAGAAATATACATGTAAGATAGTTCAGGGAGCACTGGTATTGATGTAGGGAGTTTGGATTGGAACTCTGTACAAGCTTCTGGATAACGTTATTATTGATAGGTGCAACAATCTTTTGGTTCCTGAAAGTGGAGTAGAAAATATAGTGGTCTCTGGAGAAAAGACCATGCTATGGCATCAAAGGCTTGGACATACTGGAGAGAAATGCCTTTGAATATTGCATGTTAATGGTATGGTAGAAGGTATGTCTAATTTCTCTATGGATTTTCATTTTTATGAACATTGTGTAAATGGGAAGAAGAATCGAGTGAATTTCCCCTTGGGTGCTAAGATGGCTAAAGGGATATTAGAGCTTGTGCACAATGATGTGTTTTGACCTTTGTCAGTTACATCACTGGGTAAGTCTATGTACTATGCCTCATTTATAAATTACTTCTCGAGGAATACATGGATATATTTTCTCAGGAAGAAATATGAAGTCTTCGATAGGTTTAAAGAATTTAAGGCTCTAGTGGAAAATTAGATAAAGAAGAATATTAAGGTGTTGAGGACATATAATGGTGGAAACTTTTTGTTAATTTGAGATAACAATGGTATGTTCTATGCTTTAGCACAATTTACTTCAAAATTTTGTATCAGCCCAATGACAATTTCAAATTATATCCAGTAAAAATCACATTAACTTAAACACGTCAACAGTAAATGTAGATAGAACATAAAAACATGTGCAGAAGACAACCCAAGACAAGAGGACACAAGATGTGGCAGATGCCTGGGAAAAACCCCAATATGGGGAAACCCTTTGATCAAATATTCTTATTATTCTTCAATAGTTCAGCAAAGAGAGAGTATAAAAGCGTCAAATTAACTTGCCAAAAACAATCCTATCAAATCAAAAGTCAACTGCAACCCTAACCAGAAAGTCAACGGTGGTAAAAAAAAATCCAAAATGTCCTCCAAGTAGCTTGGTCAAAAGTAGATAAATTCGTCCTTCCAAGAGGGTCAAAATTAGCCCAAAAATCGATCAAACCATTCAAAGGAGAGAGAAAACTGTGTTGTAAATTATGCAGTCAAATATGAAGTCAACTTAGTCAACCTATCCCAATCACCTCGAAAACTGTGCCAATCAATGTGGCCTCCAAAAATCAAAAAGTTTCCCACTAGAACAAATTCAACGCTAGTCAAAATCAACCAAGTAAATGTTGGTCAAAATTGTCCTATTTCCTGAAATTTTTGGCCAGCAAACTAACCTAGAAATTCATCCTCTTTTCACACATGCGAAATAGAGAGGGCTTCCTCCAAGATGTAAGAACCAATCAAGAGAGGAGAAAGAGAGATATGTGATGAGATGAGTGATGTCCGAATGAGGAGAGAGGTCACTCCTATTTATTCACTTTCTTGAGGGTGAGGAGACACATCTATTGGGCTTATGAGCCTACATTTGACTAAGGCTGACCTTGAAAATTTGTGCATGAGAGAGAATAAATTCAAAATTCCATTTCTTCTTATCGGAATGAGATGATCTTTATATCAAAATTAGACCTCTCAGAAAGAGGAATCCAATGCAATAATCATCTACATCATATGGGCTATCCTAAGGTGGAATTTGGCCCTAGTTACCAATTTTAACACTCCCTCTCAACTAGGAAGAATTCCATATGCAAATCCATTTGTCATCATCATGCCATTATGTCATCCCTGTACCATCCTTGTCATCACTGCCCTGCTCTATTGTGCACTTCTTTGTTCTGCTCTATTGAACCATGAAGTAATAATGAAGAAGAAGTGATCGAGAGTGAGTCATAAGATCATACCACTCTCAACTGATAAACTTTATTCCTTGATCTCAGATCAAGTTGTTGAACACCATGCATCGTAGTCATAGGGAGTATGCTAGTACACGATGCATCCATCGGTAGTGTTATGGTCCCTAACCATCTTTTCCCAACTCATTGGCTAGATGAGAGTTACTTCCCATGAGTCCTAGACTCTATGGGTAGGATGTGTGCTAGGCAATTTAAAGGAGAAGGTGAACCACTCATCCTGCTCATATTCCATAGGAGAAGGTGAACCGCTCATCCTATGCATATGTCAATCATAGGGGTGAACCACTCACCCTACATACATGTGTCTGGGTAGGGGAAGGTGAACCAATCATCCTATACACATGTCAACCATAATGGGGTATCACAAGGGAAGGTGAACCTCTCACATTGTATCTAGAGCTGCACCATTAGGGGAAGGTGAAAAACTCACCCTATGGTTGCTCATAGCTCCAAGAAGTACCCCAACCCCCCAAGAGCTCCCAGAGCTCTGTGTCCAACTCATACGAGACCCTCATAGGAGGGTCATTCCATGACTCCAAGTCTCTCTCGGAAGGTTATTAATTTAACCTTTCTCAAAGGCATTGTGAGAATGTTTATGTCCTGCTCATCTCTCCTGATGTGTTAAGCCTTATTGCTCCCTGTTGTACCATATCCCACATAAAGTGGTACCTAATATCAATGTTATTGGAGCAATCGTGGAACACGAGATTCTCTAATAGGTGAATCCCACTATGTTTGTCGCAGTAGATCATGGTGGTACCCAACACATTCTCAAATAGCTCATTGAAGAGCTTCCTCAAACAAACGACTTCACAACAAGCCATACTCTCAACAATGTATTCGTCCTTAGTGGTGCTTAGCGCAATCGATTTTTGCTTCCTGCTCATGCAAGATATAGAAGCAAAACCCAAAGAGAATAAACACCCATATGTGCTCTTACGATCCACCACACTTCCAACCCAAACAACATCTGAATATCCATGCAGCCTCAAGTTTCCGGTAGTGTATCTCAGTTCATAATGGATTGTGCCCTATAGATATCTCAAGAGACTCTTAGTAGCAACCCAATGAATGTGATGAGGCTCAACCATAAATTGACTCAACGTGTTCACAACAAAACATATGCTAGGATGGAAGTTGACCAATAACATCAGGGCCCCCAAAAGTTGACGATACTCAGAAGAGTTCACTGATCCGGACCCAACAATACTTCCATATAGCTTCTGAAAGTTGAGTTCCATCGGAGTAGTCACGGACTTGCAATCCACCATTCCACATCTCTCAAGTAGCTTCACAATGTATTTTCCTTGAGAAAGGGAAATCTCACCTAGTTTTTGTCAAGCCTCTAGCCCTAAGATGTAATGCATCAATCCTAGGTCCTTCATCTCGAATTAGGAAACCAACTCCCTCTTGCATTTATAAATGAGAGGGTCATCACTTGTCATAAAGAGACCATCCACACAAAAGAACTAGAATGAAAGGCTTTTCCTTTTCAACCTTGAAGTATAGGTTCGGGTCAGGATTTCTCCTTGTAAATCCGAGATTCATAAGATAGCTATCAGTCCTCTCATACGAAGTCCTAGGGGCTTGATTCAACCCATAGAGGTATTTATTCAACCTGCATACATGTGTCTCTCTATTTTGAACTTTTAACCCCTCGGGTTGTTCCACATAGACTTCCTCTTTAAGTGAAGCATGCAAGAAGGAAGTTTTGACATCCATTTGGTGTAGGCTCCATCCTTACAAAGAGGCAAGGGCTATGATAGAACGGATGGTGGTATATTAGGGAACTGGTGCAAATATCTCATCATAGTCTACTACTTCCTTTTGAAAGAATCATCGATCAAACAAATCTAGTCGAACTTCTCAACACTCCCATCAGTTGAATGTTTGATCTTGTAGAGCCATTTTGAAGTGACCGCTAACTTATCCTTCGATCTAGGAACCACATCCCAGACATAATTCATCATGATCGAATCATACTCCTCATTCATCACATCCTTTCAAACTTGGTGTTTCACGGCCTCTTCGAATGTGCAAGGCTCATATTGTATAATGGTACTCATGGCAGCTAGGTACCCTTGGTATCTATTCAAATTCTTGCTTTCACGAAATGTCCCCCTCAGTGCAATATGTTTATCAACATCTTCAAGAGTATCTTTGAGCCACAAAGGTATTTTTCTTGAAGTAGTGGGCTCACTAGGAGGTGGATCAATGGGATCCATCAGACCTTCGGCATCAGACATGGGTTCATGAGATGGAGGTTCATCCTATTTATTACATCATCATCATCATTGTCCTTCCTAGGGATAGGAAGATCTCAAACCTTTCCAAGAGAGAAATATTCATCGAAAGTGACAACATGACTTAATATCACTTCCCTTTGACTAGGCACATAGATTTTATATGTGTTTGAAGTTTCATTGTAGCCCAAAAACATTCCTTTCTTCCTAGATGCATCTAGTTTGCTTGTTTTCTCTTCTGGCACATGAAAATATATGGGACAACCAAAAATTCTAAAATGAGAAACATCATGTTTCTTACTAGTGAAAACTTTCTTGGGTGTCTTGAAGTCCAAAGCTTGATGTGGTCATCTATTTTGGACATAAACAATGGTGTTGGAAACTTCTCCCCATAAGAATTTCGAAAGACCTTGATCATGAAGCCTAGCGCAGATGGATTTTATGAAAGTATGATTCTTCCTTTCAGAAACACCATTTTTTTTAGGATTATATGCAGTAGTGGTCTTCCTCTATTTCCATCTTCTCTACAAAAGTCTTTGAATTCATTTGACTCATATCTTGTCCCATTATCAGTCCTCAATATTTTGATCTTCTTCCCTATTTGATTCTCGACCAAGGCTTTGAAAGAGTGGAACCATTTGAATACTTCATCCTTCTTCTTTAAGAAATAGATCCATTATTTGTGAGAGAAGTCCTCCACAAAAATAACATAGTACAAATATCCACCCAAAGATGTCACGAGAAACATACCTGATAGATCATAATGGACCAATTGAATAATATCGGTGGTTTGAGTTTCACTTGAAGGGAATGGTCCCCTTGTATATTTTCTAGCTTCACATCCTTGACAAACACCTTCATGATTTAAGTTGAATTCAAGCATACCTATGACCATCTTACTTACATTAGGTAAGGCTTTGAAATGAAGGTGAGAAAATATTCAGTTCCATAATTCGGATTGAAGAGAAGTACCACAAGTCATTGCTCCCAATGAACTTCCTCCAACCTAATAGAGACCTTCAAACCTGAATCCAAGAGTGAATGCATATCTTGGGTTCCTTTTCCAAACAAAAGCTTTTTTATCAATGAATATCACCTTGAAACCTTGGTCTTCCATCACATAAATAGAGACCAAGTTATTTTCAAATCAGGTACATACAGTACTTCTTATAAATGAAGAGTTTGACCTTGATTTAAGTGGAGAGTAACAATCCCAATTCCTTTAATGGGATCAGTGACATTATCCCCAAGTATAATCTCCATATTAATCTTCTTGTCAGTCAAGTTAGAGAGAGATTCTTTGTACCCTGTGAAGTGCCTTGAGGCACCACTATCAATCAACAAATGATCCAATGTATCCAAAGGAGAGGAAGTGGTGAGGGAAGAAATAAGATAAAATTCTTTTTGCTTTACAACATTAACTTATTCATACCTAGAGTTTCTCGACTTCTTGGGAGGACGATCATTTCCATTTCAAGCAGCGACAACATTTCTCTTTCCTTTGTTATTGAATCTGTTTTTCCTTTGATTGTCATTTCCCTTGAAGTTGTTGTTATGGTTGTCATCATCTCTTGGAGTATCCTTCTTGTGATGACACTCTCTAGTGAAGTGGCCAAACTTGTTATAATTTAAGCATATTCCTCTTCTTCTTTCTTTGAATCCTTGCTCGAACCCTTGTCCTCGATTCCTTGGACCATCATTGTTCCTCCTTTTAGAATGAGAAAAGAAGTCGTAGGGTTGTTTCCATTTAAGGGCTTGTCTCTTTCCATCATCCTATTTCTTCTTGAGTGCATCTAGCCAATAATTCATCAAATCACTAAATCTTATCATTGTTGAGGATGGTAGTGTTGAAAAAATCTCATTCTCTTGTAAGGCCTCCAAGTGCGATAAGAGTAACCTCCCTGCCACCAATGACTTCTCCAATAGATAGGAGATCATTCTTGAGCTCAATAATCCTCATGAAGTATACCATCAGTATATAAAACCAAAACCAAAGTCATACCTTGGAACACTTCTATAATTAGAAGTTTGGATCAACACATCTTCTTGGCTTCACCGGATAACAGACAATTCAGGCATATATGGATCACGAAGCTAGCTCCATTCAAATCTCTCTGCAAACATAACACTTTTCCAAACCAATATGCTCAGTCTCACATAAATAAATATTGTACAATCAAATCAAACAAGTCAACTCATCAAAGTTTAGAAGCCAGATCAAAACTAATATCAAATTCATCATACTATCACATTCTTTAGACCGTGACAGGTATAGCTCTCATCAAGTCATTACTTCATCTATTATCATGCCAACAAGTTGTCATAAGCAATATCAACCCAAAATTCATCCAAATGTCAAGTTATGAATTTATCTATGTCAATAAGTAGTCATTTCCAACTAGTATGCTCATAATATAAGTCACTAGATGCAAATGCATACACTAAGAATAAGTCATGCAGATTCCATCCACGTATCGAGAGATTACTTCATACTAAAACACAACTGTCAAGACTTCAACCAATGTGCTAAGAATGAGGAGTCCAACACAAAACCATTATCGAATACCAATGTTAGTCACTGAAAGTCATCATTCCCACATAGAATTGTCATCAAGGAAAATCGTCAGTCAACAAATCAAATCATTGGTCATCAGTTCAAATCCCAAATTCACTATCATAGTGATATCTATAGTCCAAAACATATCTCAACATCAAGGCAAAGTTATAAGTCATTATCAAGTATGATGTTAAGACTCCAAACGCTGCTCATCTATATCAATCAGCCAAATCATGTCAAACTCTTGTAGCACAAAATTCAATAGATAAATCATAATGACATATCTATATGCATGTCCTGGACACCTGTAATCACAAGTTCAATCTATATATTCATATTATAGTAAAAATTCAAAATTTACATCTCACGTATCTTTCTTTTGTCTACTCCACATCTGTAGGATAGACATCTTTTAGGTGCACATATAATATCATGCACAAAACCTCAATTTTGTGTCCTACAGGCATAGTCGCACCCATAGGCCTTCCTTTGTGTGGTCAGGATACTACAGTCACACCCTTCAAGATGTTATGCAAGCAACTGTGGCTTGTTAGTCGCTCCCTGAAGCACTGTAAGTGAGCGAATGTGGTCAGATCTACCCAGAACTATCTCAGTGCCTCAATCACACCCTTTAGCTTACTTCCGTGTGGCTGGGAGGCTATAGTCGCACCTGTAGGATTTCTTCCATCCGACTTAGGCTTATAGTAATAGAAAACTCTCTCACCTCATATTAGAACTTTGTTGCAAATCAATATTGTCATATATTTGTCTATTCATGCCCATAAATTATACTTCAATAGTAAAGAGTATATAATGCAAATGAAAATAGGAGAAGGGATCTTATGGACAGGTTCTCTCTATGAATGGGAATCCACTTCTGTCAGCCTCATTCATGCCATCAACCTATCTATGATCATATCATGCATTAGCAGATCTGTTAGACCATAAATTCATATTATATCACATATATTTATCATGTTAACAAGTACTTCATCATGGAATCATGACATCAATATTTCATCAAGGGTTTTTATCAAATAGCTAATAGGATCATACTTCAAGAATCATGATCACATGCATTACTTCTTTGTCACATAGCTCAATAAATTCAGGGCATTCAATTTTACCATAATCCATAATTACTAAGCACATGAAAACACAACCATGGTCAACCAAAGATCCAGAATATCAACATCATTGTTATATTTCTATCATCATGGCTATCATTCTTTTCACAAACAATATTAGTAGCATCAAGTTACCATCTATTAGAATCAAGGTGCTAGCCTTCTTCATGGGATCAAGATACCAAAAAATGATAGATGTAAGTCAAACATCAAGTATGCCACTATATCAAAGATCAACTTTTAAGTAGTCTCGTAGAATCAAGAAGTTCATAATGTCTAGAAGGTAAGATACTTGTTCAATATCAAGTATGAATCCAAATTTCTTTCATATGCATGCATGAACCATTTGAGAAGGAGACATTCTAATCGTACCTTAGGGCTTTCATTTCTATCGAATATTACAGTTGAAACATAACATTGAAACAATATACCATGCATACCTTGTAGTATTCAAATACTTTTGTATCTTTTCATTTGACATAGGAAGCTTGTATCACTTTGTCATCTTTTCATCAAGTGCCTCTTTACATTTTCCAACTCTAGCCATATTTTTTGCATCTCAAATTATCCTTAATAAGGATACACTTATCACATCTCATTAAGGAGGTTAGAAACATCCATATACTTAAATATACATGATGGAAGTATAAATAGTTATCAAAACAATAATAAGATCAATAAGTCTAAACAAAAGTAAGGACATAAATAAGCATCATAAATTGGAAAGAACTTATCTTCAATGAGAGGTGATCCTCTCCTTCTTGAACTATCTTTTAAGAGCCGTCACTATCCATAGTCCAATTGATGTATTTACTATTTCAATTAACTTTATCAACAACCAAGCCTACTAGAGACTATCCCATCTAGGGCTTCACCAAATCTGTCCCGAGTGCTTGAGCATATTTACTTTGACCATGCTATGGTTTCTAGATTTAATATCTCAAATATTTCCATAAATCATGGTTTATCTCAAACTCTCACCTCGTGATATCCATCACACACTAATACACAAATTGCCTAAGGTTATCTTCAAACCCTAGAATTATTGTAGGTCTCCTCCATATTCTCTTGCTTCCATCAAAGTTGTCTCAATGGGGGTGATCTCCATGAAGTTTCTTCATCCCAACACTGATACCATGTTAACTTTTCATAGGGTTATATTGTTTTTCATTTTGATAATTGCATTTCCTTATTAACACATTAAGTTCACCCCCATAACATCATAACATTATTCATATTACATCATTATTCATTATCATATG
Organism: Pinus taeda; assembly: GCA_000404065.3. NCBI lineage: Eukaryota > Viridiplantae > Streptophyta > Pinopsida > Pinales > Pinaceae > Pinus > Pinus taeda. The sequence goes on from APFE030029082.1 coordinate 80,964, forward strand.
CAACTATGTAGAAACAACAATATCATCATCATCAATGCATCAAAACATAAAGGAACAATAGAAGGAAATCATTCACACATAGAGACACCACGATTGGTCAAAGACTAGAGAAAAACCCACTATGGGTAAAACCCTTTCAAATTCTTTTTCTTATTAGATCATCATCAAATGATTCAGAAAAAGAGAGTAAAATGACCCATATATACATATATGAAACTAACCATAAAAAACATCCATAAGTGAACCCAACAAAACATATACTTAAAAATATGATTATGAAGTATGTAATCAACTGTTATTGTCTGCAGCCAATTTCCAAACCCTGCAATCACTCAGTGAAATCTTCAGAAGATTGAGATTCAATATTTAAGGTCTTGGTTGCATGGAGGAGGGTGTCATGTGAGCGACTATAGATTCCCAGTCACTCCCTTAATCCTAGCATGTGAGCGACTGGGGTCAGATCTGGACTACAGAAACCTTAAACCCCCAATCACATGTATGGAGAGTTATCCATGCAATTGGAAGGCTCTAGTTGCATGGATGAGATTCTATGTGAGTGATTGCAACTCGAAAAGAGGAATTAAATGCAATCATTATCTCCATCAATTAAGCTATCTAAAGTGGAATTTGATCATAGTTGAAATTTTTTAACAACGTCTTGCGCTAATCTATCAGCTTCCCTGGTTTTGTTTTCCTTCTCTAGATGGTTCTGCTTGAGTGGATGTCTCCACCTTCTTCTCCTCTATTTTTGGTTGCTCTACAACTTCTTGAGGCTCCTCCTTTGGAGCTAAAATCTCTTCTTCTTGTGGTATCTAAAACTCCCTCTCAAGTGAGCACTGCGTCGCTTTCTCCTCATCAAAATTTACATCCCTTCGCACAACTGTCATTCCAAGGGAAGGTTGGTACACCCAATAGTTTTGTAGAGTTTCATTCTAACCCACAAAAACTCCCAACTCTATTGTCTGCTAAAGCTTCTTCCTTCAATATTTGGAGACATGGCAGTAAACAAAGGCTCCAAATATCCTAAAGTGAGATACATCTGACTTTCTCCCCAATAAAGCCTCCTCCAGTGTAATCATACCAAGAATCTAATGAGGACTCTGGTTCTACAAGTAGATTCTTGTGTTACATGTCTCTACACATGAATGCAATGGTAGGCCTTGGTCATGTAGCATAACTCTTGTTTCTCCAACAATTCTATGGTTCTTTGTCTCAACTACCACATTCTATTGTGGGTTTTGGGGTGTTGTCATCTCTCATTGAATGTCTTCTTTCACACAGAAATATTTGAAGTCATTCGAAACATACTCACCTTCATTATCGCTCCTGAGAGCCTTCACCTTTTTATCGATATCTTTCTTAACTAGTGCCTTGAATTCTACAAACTTTGAGAATGCCTCATCCTTTTTTCACATGAAGAAGATCGAACATTTCCTTGAGAAATCATCAATAAAAATAACAAAATATTTATGTCTAGCAATGGAGGTTGTCGAGAAATTTCCACAAACATCAAAGTGGACTCTTTCCAAGAGTGCATGTGCTTTGTTGTCTCAGTCATGGAATGTGGATTTTACTTACTTCCCTAAGGTATAACCTTTGCAAAAGTACCACTGCTCAAGTGCTCCTTTAGGGAGGCCAATGGTTATTTGTTGCATAATCTTTAAGGTGTTGTGATGCAAATGGTTCAATCTCCTGTGCCAAAATTCACCGACATTGCAACTTTTCACTTTCTCTTTCTTACTTCTTAATCCAACACAATATTCCACATCAAGTTTATATAGGTTCTTCACACGAACTTTGATCTACTTCACCTTTCCAGTGGCTATGTGTCTCCAGAATGCTTTCCCTTTGTTGAAGATCACATCATAACCATAGTCTTCCAAAACTACTACAAATATGAGTTTCTTCTTTAGGCTTGGAAAAAACATGAAATCTTTGAGATGAAGAGGGGATCCTAACTCCCTCTTAAAGGTTAATATACCAATCCCAGCAGCATTGTACCCTCTGTTGTCCCCAAGCTCAATATGCATATGGATATCTTTTCCCTCTAGGTCATTAAAAAAATCTCTACACCCTGTCATGTGGAACGAGGCATCAAAGTCCAATTACCACACACTCCCCATCGTAGTGCTGACCATGCATACGATAAGGGTGAAGTCAAACTCAAATTGTGAAGTCAAAGCTTCACCTACTGCTCCTACTGAGTTCTTCTTGCTAGAATTTTTGTGTGGACACTTCATAGCACGGTGCATAATTTCATGACAATTGAAGCATTTTATGTTAGAAAAGTATTTCTTCTTGTCCCCTTGGTTAGATTCTTGTTTGGTTTGAGATTTCTTCCCTTCAACCTTTTTTCGCTTTCCAACCAATGCAAAAGCTTCTTCATCCTTGCCCTTAGATGAACTTCCATCTCTGGTATTCTACCTAAATCTTCTTGTACCAAATCGGACCACAAGAGTTCCCAATTTGGTAATTTCTCCCTCTCGTTCACCGAATCCTGGTAGCTATGCCAGCTTTTGGGAAGGCCTATGAGAGCTAGGCTCACTAGGTCATATTTTGCAACATTCACACCGGCCCATTCAAGATCATCCCAAACTTGTATAAATATTGTGAGATATTGCGGAATAGTATCATTCTTTTGCATCATGATGTTTCGAAGTTTGTCTTTGAGGGCCAATTTTCTATGATGACTATTATTCTCGAAAAACTCTGCAAGTGCCTTCCACTTTGTGAAAGGAGTTTCTTTCCCATGGATATTTGATAAAATGCGGTCTCACACTCCCTCCAATATTATTCTCCTCACCTTGGATACATATTTCTTTCATTAAGCTAGGTTCTAGGCATCAGATTCTGTCAGTTTTACTACCTCCATGCGATCCTTCCATGAAATGAAACTAAAGCTACCTTTCAAGGAATACTTTAGTCTCATTCCATTGAAGGCCATTCTCCCAACTCTGAAGAGATCTTGCTACACTGAAGCTGCAAATTTGAACATCCTTATAAAACACTTAGAAATTCATGTTCTAATGTGAATCATGCTTTGATACCATGTAGAAATTTGGTGATAGAATTGCAACTGCTCAGGAAATTTTAATCTAAATCAAGAAACACAATTATACTCTACTGCTATGCGGAATTCAATTCACAATTTAGAAAAACAATCGCAAACATACAATTATAAGTAACATGCACAGTATTTTTTTCTTGAAGGAACCCAACTGGGAAAAAACCCTCAATCCTCTTTGCATTAATCATATGAATAGAGATGTATTACAATTTCTGGCTATGTCTGAGCTCAACCTACAAGTGAATAACCTATCTCTCTACTCATTGAGAATATCTGATCCAGACTTATTCAATTGTTACCTCTGCTTGAGCCCCTATTCCTTGCGTAAATCCTAGAGAATTAGCCCCTATGTTTTAGGAATTTTCCTCCAATTGATTATGCAATTCCCAAGGTTTTATCATCTGACTCCATGCAACACATGTACACTCAAACTAGTTTACAACTTATTTTTACACTGCCCTGGAATCTCCACCATAGCCGGGAACTCAAATTCTCTGCATGCATTAGTTATTTTAGCCCGATTGATCAGTTAATTAGATGATCATTGAGTTAGACTATTGTCTCACTGCACAACTGACCTTCCACTAGTTCCTACAACTTTTAAAACTAGTTTAACTTAACTCAAATAGATATAACTGAATTGGATTACTATAATTTATCAATCACACATGCTTAACTGAACTCAAGCCCTCTAACTTGAATTTACTGAGCTAACTAAGTGACAAGAGCCATGTCACCCAAGTTAACTGCCTCCAAGTTGTCTGCTGGTGTGGAAATTCAATTTTTTTCAATTTAACTAAGGCAAAGTCAAATTAAGACTTTCTTGCTACACTATTCAACATTTACTATATCTCATATAATTCTTTGTAAACAGATGGTGTACCAGATAGAGAATCTGACCATTAGCTTGTGTAGTCTTCAGAATTTCAAAATTCTGCTTTATAACAATGCAAAGTCTTCTCAGAAAATTGTGATCATTTTTAGCATATCATTTATCCTTTAAATAGTTCCACATAATGAAAGTAAATTAAATATTTTATGCAACTACATAATGATTGGCATCATCCTATTGGTTAAGTTGATTGTTATGTCTATATGGATGGCTTGTGTTAGATGACACTTTTTGAACATTGGCTTAATTGTCGATGGAAGGCTTTGGAATTTAATTAAGTATTTTCAAGTAGGTTTTAAGACAATCTTCCTAAGGTGACCACCTTTATTCCATTACTTCTAAAACTTTTTCTCATATGGGCATTTGTTGTTTTATTTCTCTCTAAACATTAACTTGCTATATATATGAGTTAAGTAAACAAAAATATGAGATTAAAACTTTTAGTTTAGACATACATACATATTTCTTGAAAGAAATTTTGGAGCTATTGTCACCCCACTCCATAATGTGTTACCTTTTATTATTGCTATCTTTGAGTATTGGATAAGCTACAACCATAGTCACATACCTCTTTTACTATTTCATTACAAAGGTCTCTCAGCTTCTTTGTCATCCTCATTCACAACAAGTTGATGACTAAGCATATAAGATGGGGTACCTTAAATGTTCTTGCCATAAAGTGTACATCTATAAGCTATGAGTTTCTCACAGTTGTCAATTGAAATTTTTATTTCATGCCCTTTTGTGTGTTGAACTTGGGCCTTTGGTGTCATAGTGATTCTCCGTTTATTTCTTGATGTAGGTTGTCCAATGCTTCTTCCTGTAGCACTAAAACAATAATATTTAGGCTTCATTTTCCATTTCAATTTTGGATTTTGAACAAGAGTACACATTTCATTAGCTTGTGTTCTCTCATTCATTTTGACTTGGAGAGCATTTAAATGAGAAGAACCCACTACAATTTCCTCTTACTACCGCTTTTTTCTTTTAATACAACAGTAACAGTAAAATGACTTGCATTGGATTATTGTTCTTTGTATCTTCTGCAAATTTGAGTTTATTTAGCCTAGATCTTTCTTTGTCTTTGGCCTAAACAATGTAATAATGCGACAACTATGCAACATGAATAAAAAAGAATCATTATCAAAATTTAATAGGTTTTCATTTTATTAAGCCATAAATACATGATCATTTCACCATTACTCTGGTACAAAAGTTTATGAATTTCCATTAAGGCCTGAAAATACATCTAACACCTGAGTCTTCGTTGAACAAATGTGACGATTAGTTCCATTTAAATGTGCAATGGCCTCCAATATACGCATTAACCATAATAAATTTGATTACCCTTAATTACTGATGTTAATACTTAAAGTGCATAGATTAATTCTTTAATTGCAAGGATTAACATTCATGTTGTGCCACGATGGGAATTTGCTTTTGTTATATAACATAAGACATTTATTTTTTCTGTTAATCCTTGAACTTAGTGTTTTATGATGAGTTGTTCTAGCTGCTAACATGGACAAACGATATAGACCACACAGTGACATGTATTAGTTGGAAAAGGACTAGCATTAATGCTTATGTTAAATGACATAAAGATCTTTGTCTCACAACTTCTATTAGGCCATGTTCCCCGCCAATTCTAAGTGATACACTATGAATTCGCGTCGAGAAATGAATCACTAAGCCTAATGTGGGTATTATGCTCCACCCGACACCTCAAGCTTTGTACTGCCACATGTCACCTATTTTGGCCATATCAACATGCATAAATCAAATATTGCAACTACCATGTTTCCTTATTTTGGAGCGATATGTCATCACTTTACACACTATGCTTGCCACAATGGCTACTGCTAACTCAGGTTAATTAAAAAGTGTAAACCGTCAATTTTCACGTTAGTTGACACACATATTTTCCTATTTTGTGGCAACGATTCGACGAAATGTCACATAAACTCAATCAACCTCCCATGGCGTGGATTAATGCATATTAAAAAATTAATTAAGGCTTAATCCTATGATTAATAAAATCTCCCCTACCGGTAAATGTATTTTTTTCGCCATTTATTGGGCGAATCGACATGTAGTCAAGACATTGTTTGAGTGCTTAATAACATTTACTCTAAATCATTTTGTAATAATTACTAGTTGTAAACAAATGAAGAATGTGTAGAGGACTCTGCAATCAGTATTTGTCATAGTAGCTTGTAGAAACAGGAGGTGCAACATGGAAAAAACTATTTTCAAATAATGACAAAACGTGGACCTTGTACTTCCTCAACAATGCTATCATACTGATAAATACCAAAAGAGGCAGGGACTATGTTGTTATGTAGTTATCCCACTTGTTTAATTGATTGTGTAGAGTTTTGTTTTATTTGAAAATGTGGTAGCCCTTTCTATATTATTTTTTTTTTTCTTTTTTCTAATAATGTTAATAATTTTTTATGCTTTGAATTATAATTTTTTTTTGTATCATTAAATTAACTAATAAAAAAGAAAAGAAAAACTAAAATAATGTCGAATAATATTTTATTAAAAAATCAATTAATATGAATAAATGAACTAATGTAGTCATAGAAAATATCAGTTCAAAGAATTGTTCATACATATATATACAAAATTTCATAAAATTATATTTTATTTTCAAACAAAAATATAGTATTATCATCGTTGTTTTGTTGATTTTCAAAAATATTTCAACAAAGTTCCTCGGGATAAGCTATGGTAAAGACTCGAATAGATAATGGTTCCTCTCGAGTTGACGGTTGTTGTGATTTGGCTATACGAGAATGTTGTCGCTAAGCTTAAGACCACCAAGGGTTGGTCTAAAGAAATTAAATGCAATATCAACGTTATGCAAAGGTGCCCCCTATCCCATACCCTTTTTGGCATTTACATTGATGAGCTAAAAGAGTAGTTAGAAGCTACGGGATGCAATGGCCCCAAGCTTGCTAGTATGGTCATTACTCTTCTCCTTTATGTTGATGATATGTTCCTCCTAACCAAAATCCATCATGATCTCGACAAGCAACATAAAATCCTCCATGATCATTGCTCCAGGATGGGTATGACTATTAATACAGACAAGACTAAAGTCATGATAGTTAAATCCAAAAAGATCAATCATGATAATTTCATATATGATAACAATTGCTTGGATAAGTTTTCTTCATAAAGATATTTAGGTATTGACATTAATCATCAACTGAACTAGAATTATAACATTGAGAAAAATATTATTTGAGGATGGAAAACTTATTATGAGCTTGAAAACAATTGTAAGTCGATTAACCTTTAGGTTTGCAGTAAAAAAGAACTCCTCTTTGAGACTCTTGTTAGCCCTATTATTTTATATGGTTGTGAGGTTTGGGGTTGTAGTATGTCTAGAGAATCATGAAGGAAGATTGAATAAAGAAATCTATAACCTACAACCTTAAGATTAAAGGAAATACTCCCTATCATATCCTCTTGATTGAAGCTAGTCTTTCCCCCATTGAAAACATGGCTATGTTTAGGTATCTGTTGTATAAGAAGAAGTTTTACAACATGGAAGGCAAAAAGTTCCCCAAAATTGTTTCTAACTCTAGTCAAAACCCCCACCTCCGGCTCAAGCGAGCATGGCACAAGGATGTCCAAGTTTGGCTCAACCATTGTCGGATAAAGGAGGACATCATCTTAGAGAATAAGGATAATATTAAAAATACTATTACTTACAAATTTAAGGATAAGTTGTGGGATGATGAGGAGCTAAAGGGGAAAGGGAAGTTGAGATATTATAAAGAGGTAATGAACCCCACGCTTACTAACTAGAATTGTGTTTGTCTTTACCAATCCTAATAAGAAAATGAACATTGTGAAGATAAGAATCAATTCTTATGAGCTTCGAAGTGAAACCAAGTGTGGGTCTATTCCCATAACACCTTTGGGATGAAATAATTTGTCGCATTTTTTATACTAAAATGGTTGAAGATGAAAAGCATATAATCTTGGATTACAAGGTTCTCATTTCCAAAACATTTGTCACACTACCAACCTTCTTGACTTGTTAAACAAAACTATTGTGATTTAAAAACGTTTATTCCCCTTCTTTTTTATTATAAAAATAAAATATTAAAGATTATGAATTAATTTCTTACTTTCTTAAGATCCAACATACCACATTGGTGTTTGTAGAAATTAATCATCTTCATCTAATATCTTTAAAAATAAAAACATAAATTTTAATAAGAAATAAAATATATTATTAAATTTAAAAAATAATAATATTAATTAATAATAAATTTGATGTAAATTATTAAATTATATGCGGAAATAAAAATAATAAAGTTTTTTTTATAAATTAACTTAACATTTTTCATAATATAATATATTAAAATAATAATAATAATAAATCAAATATATTATTGAATTTAAAAAAATAACAATAATAATTAAAAATAAATTTAACGTGAATTATGAAATCATTTATAAAAATAAAAATAAGATAATATTTTATAATTTAACATTTTTTCATAATGAATCAGAAAAGAAGACGAGATTTAAAATACCATTCAATCTACGGTTGATTATTTATCATTTTTTTAAATTTAAAAAAAAAATAAGAAAAATAATTCGTGATAAAGCTTTTCAATAATTACAAGTTACAATAATTAGCTGTATCGAGACTTCAACACAGATTGCACATTTCCAGCCCTCATAAAGCCACGCTGTACTTCACGCCACCTGTTGAAGCCACGGTGTACTTCAATCCAGCTGCTGCTGTCTCTGTGGTTGTCCGTCCATATATACAACCACGCTACACTCTTCAAGCTGTGTCAGCTGCCCCAGGCCCTCTATTCTTTTTAACTTGCAACACCTATCAACCCAGATCTTCTTCAAAGATATTAACCTTTCAAGACACGGCAGCTCCTCCAACTCTTTACACCTTATGATGTGTAGTTGTTGAAGGTTTGTAAGATTATGAAGCCCTTCCATTTTCCTCACCTTATCACAACCAACCACCGAGATCGACTTCAAAGATATTAACCTTTCAAGACAGGGCAGCTCCTCCAACTCTTTACAACCCCAGATTTCTAATTCTCGAAGGTTTGTAAGATTATGAAGCCCTTCCATTTTCCTCACCTTTTCACAATCCCACAAAGTGATCTCCTTCAAAGATATTAACCTTTCAAGACATGGCAGCTCCTCCAACTCTTTACCCCCCAAGATGGTTAGTTTTTGAAGGTTTGTAAGATTATGAAGCCCTTCTATTTTCCTCACCTTACCACAAACACTCAGAGAGATCGTCTTCAAAGATATTAACCTTTCAAGACACGGCAGCTCCTCCAACTCTTTACACCCGCTGATCCATAGTTCTTGAAGGTTTGTAAGATTATGAAGCCCTTCCATTTTCCTCAATTTGTCACATTGTTTCACAGACAGTTTTATGAGTGTTGGTGGCAGTGCTCCAACCTCCACCAGATCATTGCAACCATCGATGTAGAGATGTTTAAGGCTGGGACAAACACCCTCAACCAAACATATCTTCGATATTTCTGTTCTCGCCAGCTCTAAGTATTCCAGTCGGGTCAGTGGTGCTCCTTCCACCCCGCTTTTCAATGGCAGCTCGCGTATCGGACAGGATTTTACTGTTAGCTTTACCAGGTTGCTCAATTTCTTCATTTCTGCCGGTAAGGACTCTATTCCACATTCTTTTATCTTCAACTTTGACAGCTGAGTCAGCAGTCCCAACGAATCGGGCAAAAATTTCAGTTCTCTGCAATAGACGAGCTTCAAGTGCTTCAATCTGCTCAGGTGACCCAGCGAACATGGTAGTTCTTTCAAGGAATGGCTTCCCACAGTAAGTACTTCCAGATTCCTGAGGTTTCTGATATCCTCAGGCAATTTTTGTAAATTTGTACCCCGCAGATGTAATTCTTCAAGAGAACGGAAATTTGCAAATGTTTCATTGGATATGGTCAACTCTGAGCACTTGTCGAGATTCAGATATTTAAGGCGAATTAAATTGCCGAAGGAATTTGGAAGCATTTGCAAACTCGAGGAAGAACTGAGATCAAGGTGCACGAGATTTGTTAAGCAACCAAAGGAATCTGGAAGCATTTGCAAACTCGAGGAAGAACTGAGATCAAGGTGCACGAGATTTGTTAACCAACCAAAGGAATCTGGAAGCATTCGCAAGCGTCCGGAACCAGAGAGATCGAGGTATTTCAGGGAGTGCAAATCACAAAATTCTTTCGGTAACAATTCGACACCTCTAGCGTACACCACAATCTTTTCTATGTGGTTCAGCTGACCAATGGACTTTGGAAACTGGAAAAGAGGAGAATCAGAAGAATGAATAGTCAATTCCCGCAACTCTAGAGGTGCCTGCAACGCAATAGTGAAATATAAGATATTTTCATCTCATTAAATAGAGCGGCAAATAATAAGCATAATAGACATGCAAACGAAGGAATCAGCGTTAACTTTCACCTGAGATGTTCGCCATAGTGTACCCAATTTCTTTCCGCTCACTTCTAATACCCTTACATTCTTCATCAGATTCAGAAGCCAGGTAGGCAGGCAGTTGTCCGGACAGTCCCTCCAGCGTAGCCATATCAAATCTGGCGACTTAACCCTATTCAATATGTTTTTTAAATCATCACCTTCAGTTGCAACAAGTTGTAACTTACTGAAACGATACGGTGAAGGATCGATCAACTTCCTCAGGCAGTTTCCGAACACCTCTTCACACCAACTTTTCAACCATGACGACCCTTCTGCTGAAAGTTCTTCGTCTGAAACCGTCCTAATTCCGCGCACCTCAGTTATTACCTGTTCATTCGTTTAAAACAAGCAACAAACAAATTAAACAGAGCAACCAGATTCCTCTTTTCTGCTTTTGCTGAATAAAGAAACCATAAAGCTGTATGAATAATTCAAGCACTTACAGAATATTGCCGCCACAACTCAGGAATGTCCTTCATCACACGCCATTCACGATGCGGGATTACTCCACATGACTTCTGCTGATCCACAATTTGTCTTCTTAGGTCTCTCAGATGATCGTGCATTTTTATGGTATTATTTTCTGTGTCAACCTCAACGAGGCACCTGTCCTGGAGATTTGCAAGGCCCACCAGACCGTTCCAGCCTGATCCATCCCATATTCTTATCGCCATATCCCTGTCTTCCCCAATGAAATAACAGGAAATGTCTAAGAAGATTTTCCTTTCCTCATCTTCATCCAGAGCATCGTAACTTATCTTAAGCCTCTCCATAATCTCATTGGGAAGTTTTTGGCGAAGTTTCTGCAATTGACCTTTCCAATAACATTGGTCGTTCTTTCCATAGAGATGTGCCCCAAACACCTTCAAAGACAAAGGCAATCCATCGCAGGCTTTGCAAAACTCGTCTACAAGGTTCTCGAATCCTACCAGTGGATGAGGCTGCAAGAAGGCATGCGAACAGAAGAGTTGTCGAGAGTATTGATCATCGAGGCCTGTTAACTGATATATTGATGACTCTGCTATTGCTGAGCTTGTGAGGACATTCTTGTCGCGAGATGTAACCAAAATCACGCTATCATAATGGAGGACGTTTGCCACTGGCAAAAATGCACGCAACTGAGATGCATCATCTACGTCATCTAAAATGATTAGAGCATGTAAAGATGAAAGACGTTCTCTGAGAATTTCTATGCCTTTTTCAATGCTATCTATTGGCTCAGTGCTCTGAGTCAAGCCCTCAAGAAGTTTGCTCTGCAAGGAGTTCAAAGAGCTTAGACGCGCTCTCTCTCTGACATCATATAAGAAAGAGGATTTGTTGAAATCGTTCCTCTTCCTGTTGAAGAGTTCTTTGGCTAGCGTTGTCTTGCCCACTCCGCCCAAGCCAACAATCCCCAACACCCTAGCTTTGTCATTCTTCTGTTGCTGCCATAACACACTCCTTTCAAAATCTTCTATTTTTTCTTGCAGACCAGCTGGAAACTCAGCCACATACAGCGGTGTCTTTCTGCGCTTTTTAAGCACGCAGTCCACGACCTCCTCCACTAGCTTGTCTTCCTCCTCCAATAGCTTGTTTTCGTCCCTGGAAATTCTCAACAAAGCACATAAAAGCATTGTAAAATCCACTCCAAACAAACAAAACATTAAGTGTATAGCAATACCAGTTAGATAAATAAATAATAACAACAGGAGGAAGAGTTAAGAGTTCCAACTCATTGTCGGCCTTGAGTTCGAAGCCGTTTATTAACGACGCTTTCTTGAGGGCATTTCTCCAATTCTCAAGTGTTTTATTGTCGTATCTGCCTTTCTCTTCATGATAACTCAGTGCTTTAGCATACCGGTTTGTAATATATCGCACCTCCGAAAACTCCACTTTATAAAAGATGGGAAATATGGTATCCCCAGACTTGTTCAATATAAGGAGCAGCTCATCCAGACACCACCTAGATTCAGCATATCTGGGTGAGAAAATGACAATGTGGATAGAGGCGGTTCGGATGGCATTTTCAATTTGAGCATCTATGTAATCTCCCTTCTGCAGTTCATCCTTGTCCAGGAAAGGTCGCAAATTATGTGAAAGAAGGCGTTTGTAAAGCCTGGTAGCCAAAGTTTCTTTAACGTCGGGACCACGATGATTGATAAACACATCGTGGTAGTAGGTGTTTGGGTTCGTGGAGGTTGATGGCATATCCATTGAGGAATCGGTGGAAGTTAGCCGATCTGCCATTGAACAGAAATACAGAAGCACAGGTTGATAGATTAAGAGGATTAAGGTATTTGGCTCCTCACAAACTGAAATCTAAATCTTATTTATATCATAGCATCTTAATCTCCAGACCAACGTGGCAATGGCACCAGCCGGTGGGCACACGATGGTAATTGTTGCAAGCTGGAACCCAATAAGAATACAACGAGATTATTGATTCAATTTCTCACCGGTCTCTCAATTTTCCATGAGTCTCTAACTGCAAGCTGGATCTCAATACCACCTGTCTCTCAATTTTCAATGAACATTTACCTGCAAGCTGTAGCTGAATAGGGATACAACGTAAAGGAAAGATTCCATCTGCGAACACCTCAATTTTATATGAATATTTGACTGCAATAACATAAACTAATCATTCCGTTTGCCACTGTCGCTCGATGCTTGACTTTGAAATATGTATCTTTTAAAAAGATTCCTTTTTCCTGCCACAACACCAACACCCACACAGTTTAATATGCGTTTCTTAATTTGCATTAACAAAAGAAATTGTAATGTTTGGAAACATATTACTTTGTTATCAACTTTTGAATAAAGAAATTGTAATGTTTGGAAACATATTACTTTGTTATCAACTTTTGAATGATTTATTGACCATATTAATTTTAAATTTGAGTAAAGGTAATATTTAATAAGTGATATATTATAGGGAATAATAATAATAAAGTAGTAATCTTAATCACACAATGTTATTATTCCAACTACTATGTTTATTAATTTTTTTTATTTCTATTAACTTACTTTTATTTTATATTCTAATCATTATCTTTATTAACTCACTTTTATTTTTATTTTATTTTATTTTTATTTAAAGGAAAATGATATTTTACATAATCAGGCTATAATGAGATTATTCTAATTACTACCTTTATTTTTTTTATTTCTATTTTTTTTAGAGAAAAATGCCATCAAAATATTTATCTAGTTAAAATTTGTGTTTGAAAATATGGTCATGATTGGTATCACTCCAACCAAAATTTCTATTTTCTTTTATTTCAGATAAAAGCTAAATAAAAAAATATTTATCTTACTTAAAAGTCATGTTGAAAAGATAAAATGATAATTCTTTTAATGTTATATCAAAATCTAAAATCTTACACATATCATATAAAAACAATGATACTCAGAATCCATATTATTTATAGTCTATAATGCATTATTATATATGGTTCACATTGTTTTTGAAATTTAAGAAGTTTTAAAATTTAAAACCAATTAAAAATATCATAATTAATATTAAAGAAAATGTAACAAGAGTTTCACATTACTATGTTTGACATTACTCGAATTAAATGAAAATGAAAGTTAATTTATTATTTTCATATTTGGAAAAGTATTATTCTCTTAAATATTTTAATAACTCTGAGCTATTAGGTGGAGAATATTAGGTAGAAAATTTGATTTAGAGAGTTTTCTCTTTTTAGTACTTTGCATGCTTTCTCTGCAATGAATACCAATAACATCCCTTCCCAAATTTTGACCTCACCATGGTTACCATTAACAAAGATGTTATCACATTTTTAGTCTAAGTAGATAACATTTTAAGTCTAAGTAAATTTGTAAATTTGTATCAGCAGATAGACAATGACTCGTCTGAACACGAACAACACATCTATTGAAATTTACTCTTATTCATATATTTACTTTCTTTTCCATAATAATATTTTTTTTCTAAAAAAACTGAATTGTGACTATAGATATCGCGTAAACACTGCAAAAATTGCCTAGCCCAGCCCTTGATTTGATTTGCCTTAGCCCAACCCTTGATTTTCAGACTTTCCGAATTATAAAAGCTTTACAGAAATTCACACGCGACAGGGCAATTTTTTTGAATTCTGAAACTGGTAATAGGAATAGTAAAAGTTCGTTTAAATCAATCGTTTGGAAGCAAATATTCAGCATTTGATTTTCCTTTTCAAGAATTTTAAAGAAACATTGTCATGAAACTCACCCAATTTCATACAGCATTACCGACTCGATTTGCAACACCAGTATATATTAAGCCCATTTCATTTTGGTCTTAGACTGTCAGGGCGGAATAATATTGGAATAACCTAATCATGTAATAAAGGGATCCAAGTACCGATTGAATAACCTAATCATCTTGTAATAAAGGGATATGCATTGGTTCAGAAATTTGATAAAAAATTTATTTCACGATTGAGTAGGGTTTTATTATGACAATATCCTGAAAAGATTTTGTATTTTGAAACCATCTGAGTTGTAAAAAAGCTGTGAAACAATCCAAATTATAGAGTCAAAATTTAGAAGTGATACAAACTGTAAATTTCTATATTACATAATTATAAAGTTAGATCAATTGGTCCACTCTCGCCGATCTCAGAGTCCTTCAACCGCATGGGAATAAAAATATCTTGATTTTCGTGAAAATTTTGAAAAGCTAAACTTTTAAAACTCTGAAACATTACCAGTCCAAGAGTTTATGGGTTTAACTTTCTCTACACTCTCAGTAATTTTGACATTCTCACGGATTTGGGTTTAACTTTCTCTACACTCTCAGTAATTTTGACATTCTCACGGATTTTAACGGTCTTTCAACCTCAAATAGAAAAAATTATCTGGATTTTTATCTTAATTTGAAAAAGCTTAATATCAAAAACTTTGAAACCTTATGAATCCGAAAAGTCATACTCCGAAATTTCAGGATCCCGAAAAGTCATGGGTTCAAAAAGTCATACTCTGAAATCTCAGGAATCCGAAAAGTAGACATTTTTATTGATCTCAACAGTTCTTCAGACACAAATGAAACGAAAAAAAAATATTTAATATTTTATCTTAATTTAAAAAAAATATCTAATTTTTTATCTTAATTTTAAAAAAATATCTAAAACTCTGAAACATCACCAGTCCAATGGTAAGAACTTGTATAATCAAATTTTTTTTCCAGCTTGGTCGTTTGGAGGGATCATATAGTCGTTTGCAAAACTAATTGAAAGAGATTGTGTCTTTCAACACCTCTGTTATTATAAATTAGTTGAGGCCATCTAATTTCCGCGAATAAAATATGTATGAAATTGTTTAAGGGTTTTATGTGATTATGAACTTTTATATGAATACCAGATTGTGCCAGTTAACCAAGCTTTAGCAAAACCAAATGCTGAAGAGAATGTAAAATATCATAGCACTTATTTTACCACTCTTTTCTTGGGCTTCAAGGACTATCTTGTTATAACATAATATAACTTTTATATGATTGCGAAAATTTTGAAAACTAACCTGGATTCTACACAGACCATAGGCCTAGCCACTGCATAGACATGCTCTCCCAGAGTTGCAGCTCTCAAATGGTTCATATTGAGTTCTAGATCTGCAATTCTCTGCAACCCAGAAACAGTGTGCGCCACACCCTGGCTAGACCCTCTGAAATCAACGCAGCTCTCAAATGGTTGATATTGAGTTCTAGATCTACAATTCTCTGGAACCCAGAAACAGTGTGCGCCCCACCCTAGCTAGACTCTCTGAAATCAACGCAGATACCCTTCCATGAAATACCTTGAAAGGCTGTTAATAGAAATACCCAATATTTCTGGATCATTGATCATGAAATCAAATGAAGTACTCTTCACGGCCTTTATTAGAAATCCAATTGTTAAATCAAGGAATCCGAAATTCAGGACATAAGAAACAGTGATTTATACGTGGCGGTATTTTTCGGTCACCGTAAACTTCCCGGAAACGCATTCCCCGCTGACCGTCTCAAGTCCCTATCTACACCACTGTTTAAAAATTCAATTATTTAATGTTTGGGCGGTGGGACGGGACCACTAAGAGCATAGTGAACATAATCTAATTAGGAAGGAAGTAGATTATTATTAAAAAAATTAATTGAAAGAAGTAGATTTATTTATTTTTCATCGTTCAATGTATTCCCTTGAAAAGAAACGCAGGTGATAAAGTCAAGGTGATGCCTGGAAAATTCCCCATCTCAACTACTGTTATTTAAAAATTCAATTATTTAAAGTTTGGGCAGTGGAAGAGCATAGTGAGGGGAATCTAATTGTTTAGTAGATTTTTTTTTCATGGTTTTGATGAATTTTTCTTTGAAGTTAAGAAATTTCGAGGAAAATATGAATCATGGTTATAATATTTTTTCTGTTATAATAATTTTCTTTTCCGTATTATTGGGAAAACTAAAATAGTTTCAGAAAAATAATGATTTTGTTGGCCAATAACCTAAAGAGTACATGTGGTGAACTCAATGTTTCTCGATATATATATATATATATATATGATTATATATATATATAAAGGCACTCAGTTTTGTCAGTACTGTTATATGCATAGATAAATAATATAGAAACAAATAAATTAAAAATAAAATCTACAAAATTTAGAGTTATGTAAGTAATTTAAAATAAAGTGGAACTTTTATCAAATTAGTAGGGAATATTGGTGAGACTTGTTCTTTGTTCTTATATAAAAGGGTATCAATTCTTGCTTGGTTTAAAGCCAAGTCCATATTGCGGTGTTTCAGTTGGAGTTCATTTAGCTACAACACGGTGGATGTTTGCAGGTTTTCCATTGAAACAGACATACAGTCAGAAGTGAAGCAGAGATGGATAGATTGAGAGAAAGAAAGTATTTCGGCCTTCCCAAATGAAAACCTAAACCTATTTCACAGTCCACAGCAATTACATCTAGTCTGCAAAACAGGATGCCAGTGACGGCCAGTTGGTGGGCACACAATGGAAATTTGTGAAGTAATGATTAGTCTGCCACCTGTCCCTCCTTTTGCTTTTATAGAATTACTTGCAGATTGCTCCTTCCTTGCAGATCTCCCCCACAATTTGCATGTCAACGGGTCCCTTGAAAAGAAAAGAAGGCCGATAAAGTGAATGGGTCCCCATCTCAACTGAGGCGAAGAGGTGGTCCCGAGAACCTGCAATCGGATAAGGGTTGCCTTACATCTAGCCTACAAAACAGGATGCCAACGACGGCCAGCTGGTGGGCATACAATGGGAATTTGTTAAATAATGATTCCTCTGCCACCTGTCCCTCTTCTGCCAATGTAATTGATTCCTCTGCCAAGATCCCAACCACAGCCAGCAGGTTGCTCCTTCCTTCCTCGCAGATCTGCCTGCCATTTGAATGGGTCCCTTAAAAAGAAAAGCAGGCGATAAAATCAATTGCTAGGCGAAAAGATAGAAACGATAACTAGGGATGCAGAATAAGGAGGACCTAGACCTGCCCCCTTCAAAAAATAAGAAATAGCAAAGTGAAAGTGGTAATTCTCCTTGTAATAGGAAGAACCCTCCAAAAAATAAGAAATAACAAAGTGAAAGTGGTAATTCTCCTTGTAATAGGAAGAACTTTGATGAAAAACACCGAAAGTGATAAAACTAAAATAGAATGAAACTTGGATTGTTTGTTAAGCATGCTTCTATCGAGAAAATTTCGAAGATCGACCACTCAAATCCTTAATTACAACATCATTAATATATGTTAGGCAGATTCTCATTTAAGTCAAGTTGTTGAATGGAGGATGGGGCAATCTTGCTTCCTCCCTTCATTGAGTGTGGTGATAGTTGTGTCACCATCCTCTCCTCTCCATAATATGATGGTTCATTGTGGTCGAGATTGTAAATACTAAGTGTGCACCCTTTCCCTAATTAGGGGCATAGTTTAATAAATTTGAATTTAAAATTTTCAATATAATTTTTTATATTTACTAGTTTTGAATTATATATCTTTGTGTGGACACTAATATTCATTTAAAATAAAAAAATTAAAAAAATTATTTTTAACGAATATTGAGACACACACACATTCAAATTTTGGCATTTAATAAATTATGTGTGTGTATGTGATTTAGGGAAAATTCTAGGGGTTAATATTTGCAGGTAGGCTAATTTTCCATGCTTTTTTTAGAAAAAATATTCATGAATTTCTATTCTTTTTCTAAAATTGGTTCGCCCAAGCTTTATATTACAAAATTATTTTACCTTATAAATCACCAATATTTTATAGATATTATATAAAATAATTAAAAATTTGAATATTTTTATAAGAAAATTCCAAGCATTTTACAATTTGAATATTAAGGACTAGTAAGATTCGTAAAGGCTTTTAAACCTTAAAATAAATATATAATATTCTTAAAATTTTCCTTGATTATTTTTTAAGTTATATATATATAACCTATGGATATTAACACAAGGTCTTTAATTTTGGTACAAAGTAATGCAAGCTAAATATTTTCCTAGAGAATCAATTATGGAATGGTTTATAGTGCCAAATAAGTCCTCCAAAGGCTCAATAATATGGAAAGCAGTGGTAAGAGCCTTTCCCCTAGTTGACAAATGGGTCAGGTGGCGTGTAGGGGATGGCCATCAAATATGAATAAGACGTTACCCTTGGTATGGTGTAGGTAATGATTACAACCTCTTTGCTCCTCTATTATCCTCTCTTGATCGTCTGAATATTACTATTGTAGTAGATGCTAGTGCCTAGCCCCCTAGACCTACGAGTCTAGCGAGCGAAATAACAATAGAATGGGATTAGTACATCAACTTATTGGCGGAGAATCATTTGTATATCAGAGACAATATTCCAAACCTACTTGTTTGGTCAAAAAGTCACCACACAAGATCTATCACTGCCAAGATGGGTTATAAGGTGTGGTTTGAATAACAATTCATTGAGGAAAGAAGTTGGTTGTGGAGATATATCTGGGGAACCAACAACCCTCTAAAGGCTAAACTCTTTGCATGGATAGCTCTTAGTGACACATTACTCATCTGGGACAAGTTTAGAAGGTGCAACTGGTCTAGTCTTAATCAATTTCCCCTATGCAAAGCACGAGAGGAGTCCCACCCTCACCTTTTTATGAGATGAAATTATATATATCAGATTTGTGAGTTTTTGTGGAAATATTTAATCCAAATTCAAGGTGGATGGGCTTGGCTTTCGCTAATGCTTTTAAAATGTGGTGGTCTATAAACAAGTTTCTTCTTTTAAAGTCCTACCTTGTCTACTTATTGCTTTTGTTTGGAAATCATAAAATCTTGTCGTTTTTCAGGACAAGTTCATCCCCCTGTCTGCATGTGCTGAAAAGGTGTCCACTTTGGCTTAGAAATTTAAGTAAAACCCTCCCCTCCCCAAACAAAGGAGCCTATGTATTCTTGAATTTGATTTCGGTTCTCCCTGGGGTTTCTTTGATGGTGCTAGCCACGACCATCCTCCACGACGTGGTGTTGGGTAGTCTTGTACTTAAGTCACTCCCATTTCTTATATGCATGATATGCCCCTCGTAGGGGGTAAAATAACAAGGCCAAGTTTGTAGCCTTATGAGTTCTACTAGAAGTGGCCTAGAAAAAAGGTGTTTGAAATCTCCAGGTGATGGGAGATTCAAAGTTGGTCATTAATTGGGCAAACCATATGCCATCAAAGTTGGTCATTAATTGGGCAAACCATATGGATAGTGTATGCATAATTGGCATCGACGTGTTATTATCAGAGATCAAGGTTGTTCATAATTATTTGTATCAAATCGGTTTCTATCATATTTTACATGAGCTCAACATGGAAGTAGGTGGTTTATCAAAGGAAGCTCTCCAACTTCCAGTAAACTTTGTTGGACTCCATCAATTTGCACATGCTGAGGAGATTGACTTGTTGACAACCAATCTCTCCTTTTAGCATTCTAATGTATTTATGTACTTTTCTTCTTTGTTATAATTCGGGAAAAAAATGTAGACACAAGGTTTTACTCCCTTAAATTTTTGGTATCTAGGCAGAAGGTAACATTCAATTATTTCTAAGTCTAGAAAAGCAAATCTGAAAAAACATATGAGGAACAATGTATATACTTTACCTTATCAATATATACAATATTTTTCTTTCTATATATATATATAGTAACCAAATTGTGTATTTCAATAGTATGAAAATATTTTCTTACAAAGGTGTGATTAATGAAGTGTATATATGTATAATTAATAACAAGAGTAAACTAGCAATTGGTGGTAAAGGTGCAAAGTACACCCAAAGAATAAAAGATTTGAGAAGATCATTTAGAAAAATGAAATGACTAAATATAAAAGCTCTTATTTTTAATAGAATAAGTATTGAAAAAGATTATTTGAATTTTTTTTGAGAAAACTCTATTGCTAAGAGCAACTTTCTACTTCAATAGTTGTTGTATTTGACAAAGTAATTTCACTTTTACCATTTATTAACTAATTATTAATTTTTTTGTCCTTGTCCTTGTTTGTCCAAGTTTGATGGTTCCACTTTTGTTGATAGGAGAAGCAAAATGTCAAATCTTGAGTGAACCTTTACTAAAAAAGTAAAAAATATTGATATACTTAATTTGTCCAAAATTTGATAGTTCCACTTTTGTTGATGGGAAAAGCAAAATGTGAAATCTTAAGTGAACCTTTACTAATAAAAAGGCAAAAATATTGGTATACTTAATTTGTCCAAATTTCATAGTTCCACTTTTGTTGATAAGAAAAACAAAATGTCACATCTTAAGTGAACCTTTGCTAAAAAAATTCAAAAATATTGATACTATGTAAAATATTTATATATATATATATATTAAAAACTTAATTGATAATAATAAAAATATACAAAATAACTTATAAATAAGTAATTTTTTGTGAGAGATAAACAAAAATTTAATATTTAAATAAATATATTTAATATGTATTATAGATAAAATAATTTTTAAATCGAAATTTTAACAAATTTATAATATAAAAAAAACCATTTATTATTTCAAATAAATTTACAATTTTACCCAAAATTTTACATAAAATAATTAAAAAAACATAAATGCATGTATTTAATGACATTGCCCGAATTAAAATAACCCATAAGCACCGGATCAACGTTTACTGACACCTGGCCGTTTAATATAACGGAACTGAACCTATGTAATTAGGCCCTACGCTTTTCTGTTACCATTGAGGTACTACAAGAGGTACTACAAAACGCACAATAGGCAATAAAAAAATAAAATTACAATATTCTGGATTAATCCTCGAAACTTTGGACTCCACCCACACATTCACATGCTAGTCACAACATTTTTTATTATTATGGATTGTAGCTGTATGATGATGCGGGGACCTTAGGTGAATGTGCTAGTCACAACATTTCAACCTAACATTTCAACCTTTCTTTTTATTATGGATTGTAGTGGTATGATGTGGGGAATTTTGGTGGTTTTTTAAATAAATTTTTTGGTCAATTACATTGAAATTTCTATTAGAAATGAAAAAAAAGTATATATTAATTCATAATTTAAATGTTTTTAAATTTGTGTAAAATGTTAAAATTATTTTATATTTAAAAACATAAGAATAAAATATTTTTTCATTTTTTTAATAAAATATTATAATTAAAAAAAGAAAAATTATTATTAGATTTCAATCTAAAATGTGTGATAACAAAATAAAAGAAATAGATGTATTTGGTATTTAGTTAATAAATGGAGCATAGTTGAATTTTACAAATTTTTCAATATTGTAATTTAATTTTTGCATGATTTTGATAAAATTTAGCAGATATTTTGAGAAATGCAAGTTATAATGGTTAGATTTTAAAATTTTGAATACATTAGAAATTTTTAAAAATGCTAAATCTATTTTCCAAAAACACAATTCAAACTCTCTTAATATAAAAATAAGAAAAAAAACAATAAACCAAATTCCGATAATTTTTAACTCTCCACACAAATTGACACCTCAATAAACAACACCATTTCTATTTATAACTATGTGACTTAGAAGCCCCACATACAATGATAGCCACCTGCATTGCAGGGACCATTATAGCTCCATGACACAGCTTCTTGTGATACATCCATTTCAGAGAAGACAAATGAAAAAAATGAACGTTTTTTTAGAAGAGAAAAGTGTGCACTACCTGTAATTTATCGTTCCATCTTTTTGGACATTTTAACCATCAAGCAGGCCATGACCCAGGGTTAGAAAAATTCACAACAAATCTGATTACATCATGTTTTCCATGCATCAAATTTGTGCATAAATAAAATATCTATTAATTTTTTTTTTCTAAAATGTTTAAATTTCTTATGGACTTATTAATTACATTTTAAATAAGATTAATAATATTATATATAGTCTAATTTAAGATAAATATAATAAAATTTAAAATTAATAAATATATTTGAAATATTTAACATAAAATTATATAGATTATCTGTGTAGATAAATTATAATAAATTAAATTAATAAATAAAACTAAAATTTCAAAAAAAATATTTAAAATCAAAATTCAAAATCCACAAATAGTTATCATCTATAAAAAGTGAAAATAGCTTGTGTCATGAAAAGCAATATGACTACATAGCCCTTATAGATATGTAAAAACCTCTAACCATTCCCATCACTTCAAGAAACACACCCTCTCATGCTCAATCAAAATTTATTGCACTTGTTTGAGAAAAAACACTCCATTGTAGATATTATCCTCTTCAAGAAACATGCCCTCTCATATTCATCCAAAATTCATTGTGATGCCTTCATGCATAATTTATTTGGGTTGCAGAGGCTTGAGATAAATGACAGGGTTACCAATATTCTCTCCACTAAACATGGAATTGACACCTTTCAAAGTACTATCCAACCTCACTATAACATCTTCCTTGTATTTAATTTATCCTTGCTTGATGTACCCTGTCATCTCCTCAAAGAACTTTGCCATTAGATGAAGGTATTTCCCACACAGGAAGCCTTCATTTTGGCACATTTCCCCACCAAGTTGAGCAGGTTTCCCAATCCAAAAAGTTGCTTCCATTCCTGCTCACACATGTATAATATACATTAATAAATTGTAACAACCTAAGCTATTGCATATAGACTCCACTGGTATAACAATACATCATTTATAACCACCTAATTATAGCGAGAGATCATTCCACAAACTGGAATTCGAGCTTTCATATTAATGTGGTTCAAAACAACTTCCAACATGCTTCCACCAACATTACCAAAGTAGATATCGACCTCTGAGGAAGTACATATCCAACAAACAGTACAATCATATCCTCTTTTCATATTTGTCCATTACTCATTAGCTAGCCATAATACTGTAGGATAATGGTCACTCAAAGAATCTTCTACTTCTTGGGACAACGTTGTTCAAAATCTTGGCCAACACAATCTCAAGAATCAAGTCTCAATCAACCTTCTCTCTAAAATTTAAGAGTTAGTATTTATGAGAGCGTTTGAAAGAGGCAAAGTAAAGCGTAAAAGTAGATCTCAAAATTATAGTGGTTGTCCTCTATTTCGGTTCATATGTGGCAGAAATTCGTCTCATTGTCATACATGTGGTAGGCAACATGTCACGTTAGTTCATTCCATTAATTTACATGACATAAGACACTTGCACTACATTCATCACATCACTTGAATCGACTTCGATTTTGAATTTTGTTGAAACGAAGGTGGGAAGAAAGAAAATTGGATTTCACTTCTACTGCAAGGGCTCGTTCCATAGATACCTTGGTAGTAGGAAGAGTGATAGGTTATCTTCTCTTAACATATGCATTCTTACCTTATAGTTCCTCTCATGTTATTTTCCTCATGTTCTTTGAGACCCATATCTGCATCAATTCTTACTAATTATTTTGTATTTTCTGAAGGTTAGTAGTTGGGTTTCGTTACACTCATCTAAGGATCTAGAGGATTAGATTGGTTTGCATTTGGACATACAACTACGTTTGTAGGTTAGCGGGGTTATTTTGTTAGATATCATGGCTGTCAAACTTGGAAGGCTGGTTGATGCTAGCAGTAACTCATTCATAAGAAGAAAGAATGGAGAGAAGAAGAATAGGAAGGCATAAGCAATGTAACTATGATAACTTATGTTGCTTTCCCTGGGATGAAAGAGGAGTATGAGGATCTGAGATTGAGCCTCGGGGTTGCTGAGAAAGATTTCAAGAAAGCCTACCATCGCCTTTTGTTGCAGGTATGGAAGTACCCGCTTGAAATAATTTCCCAAAATTTCAGCCTCAGATATTTTTAGTAACAATAATTCCATGATTAAAACAAAAGGGCATGGTATACTTCTGACAGAAGTTAGAAATCAAAAGTTTTATGGTGAATCATGTTTTTAGGGAAAAATATCTTCTAACCATTCACAGGCCATAGAAATGTTTTAAGAATCATGATCCATGTTCAATAATTTATTTTGCATGAAAATCATATTGAACCCATGATATAATTTGGTTTCATTATAATTCTGATGTTGATATAATCGAGTTGTAGTATAATCCTAATGTTTGAAAATGAAATAACTATGGGACTCAATTTCACAATATTAATCAAGCTTATGAGGTAACTCGGTTGCCTATGAATAATTTTTGTAAGCCCCAGGGGATTGTTTAGTCTGTTTTAAGTATTGCCCTGTCTTATTTTCCACTTGGGTTGTGTTAGGACCCAGAATTGACCAATTTTGACCTTATATTTTTGCCATAATATTATCCTTTTCAGTCACAAGTTATAAGCTTTGATTATACAATGACTTAATCACCCCAAGGTACGAAGTAACTTTCCGCATATCTATATGTTTAATTGTTCATTGCATATTCGTGAGTATCTTTATATTTATCTTTGGAAAAGCTGACTAAGTTGCCAAGTAATTGTCTTAAGCCCGCAGGAATTATAATTTATAGTTGCTGTAACACCAGAAACAACAACTATGCAGTTGCTGCAACACCAGAAACAGCAACTACGCAGTTGCTGCAACACCAGAAGCAACAACTACGCCGTTGCTACAGTCAGCAACAGCAACCATCTAAAGCGGGCTATTTTGCAACAGTTGGGAATAACAAACGGCAACTATCTGAAGAACGTTGACGTGGCATGATCAAGCAGCTGTCTAAAGCGGGTAGAACACAGTCACCAGGACTTAAAACCGGAACAGCATGGGGAAACGGAAAAGGAATGTGAGAATCCCAAGAAGATGGTCGAAGTTGGTTACCAGCTGTGTAACAGCCAGAACCTAAGAAAGAATATATTATTATATTGTTGTAACAGCATTCTGTAATTCTTATTTTTGATTGAACGGGTTAACCAAATGAACTGTAACAATCTATTGTAATAGATGTCTCCTCTATAAAGAGGAGACATCTACATTAGTCAAGGGAGAATGATCTGTAAGTGAAATTTTGAGAAACATCAGCAAGTCTGAACTTTATTGTATTTGAATCTTTTGGCAGATGAATAGAAGATCGTTCTGAGTACTTAAGCTATCCTTTGTGTTCTAGGGAATCTTGTGAGAGGGACTGGGCCCACCTTCCTCACAAGATTCACCCATTTACTTTGCTGTCAAGTGTGTAAGTGTGTGATAATTTCTTTCTGCAGATACTCTGTTTGGATTCTGTAGCATTACCTCTTGTAATTCTGTTTTGCTAGCACTCTATTTTATTAATTTTTTGAAGTTATGCAAGTGTATTTCACCGGTGAATTCGAGTGCAGTGTGCATTAGAAATCTGATTCCAGGGGCAGGTGCTGAACGTCCTCACCTGGAGGATAGGGTCTTGATCCTCTGCCAACAGAGCATCCATCTCTTTGCTTTCCAGATTTGTAATCTTAATTAATTACTTTTATTTTATCAGCACTATGATAACTTAGCGTACGAATTACGTATACCACAGCTCTTAATGCTTTTAGAATTAAAGTACATACAGTACGTGGTAGCCTTTGGAATAAAAAGACTTTCCCAGGTTGACAATTAATGTGGTACTTGATTGTTTAATTAATAAACAATTCAACTAGCCAACATTTTGGCGCCGTTGCCGGGGAAGGCAACTAAAGATTTCTAAAAGCGTTAATGATTTCTTTGAGAAAATAACAGGTGCATGAGAGGATGCAAGAAACCTAATTTCACAGGCGGTAAGGGAGGAAGAAAGACTTTTACTGACGAAATCATCTCAAAGGCCGAAACATCACAGAGGACGAGTTCCCGGAGACCTGAAATCCAGTACTCCTCACAAACGGATCGACAGACGGAGGAAGTATTGGGACCTGAAAGGAAGCTGGAAGTACCGGAATACACTGAGGAACTGGTAGAAGAACCTGAAGAAACATAAGATACAGAAGATAAAGTAAGCGATTCAGGAGAAAGACCAATGGAGGATAACAGAGCAGAAGGAAGAGGGGAGAACTCACTCTCTACCCTGGAATTCCCCATTGGGGACCTCTCGAGAGGAACGACCCCTATGAAGAACATTCCCCTCTCAGCGTTACCTAACTTCCATGGGTTATCCTCTGAAGACCCGGATGAATTCCTCTTTGAATTCGATATATTATGCAGAAGTTATGATTATATGAGTCCTAATCAGAAACTAAAACTGTTTCCAGCAACACTAAAAGGGAACGCGTTGAGGTGGTTCATGAGCTTGGGAGCTCAGGAAATCACCACCTGAGACCAGATGAAAGAGGGATTCCTGGCCAAATATCAAGATTACTGCCGAACAAGAGAAAGGAAGGAAGAACTGTTTAAGATGGTTCAGAAGGAGGACGAGAGCTTAGAAGATTTTGTGGAAAGACTGCAGTACAATCTACAGAGGTCTGACCACCCCAATATGAGTAAAGATATTATGAAAACCATATTGCTGAAAGGGGTAAGAGATGACTGCTTCGACATGTTGAACATGCTGGGAAAAGGGGACATCTCCAAAGAACCATTTGATCAAATTATCAATCTCTGCATGAGGTGCTCAAGAGGAGCGGGGAACAGATCAAAGAGCAAAGATAATGTGTATTCAAGAGTTCAGAAGTCAGCCAATGGAGGAGCAACAAGAGCCGAAATAGGTAACTTATTGGAAGAATTTAAAACTGAAATGCTAAGTTCTTTTGCTTCACAAATCGATGCTCTGCAGGTTAAGAAGAAACAGGCGGAAGCAGAAGCTGCTTTAGCTATTTTCTGTTCTAAATGCAGAGGCAAACACCCACTCAGGGAATGCCCACTGGATAAGACACCTATCTGCACAATCTGCGAAAAGGACCATGAAACCCAGCAATGCCCCTCTCTGCCTGGAATCAAAGCAGCATTGCAAACAACCAAAGAAGAGGCTGAAGCAGTGTACCTGATGACACAGAGGAGGCAATGGCCACAAAGACAAGGTATGAGCTCTAACACAACATTCATTCGTTGGAATAATAATTCTCCTTTTCAAACAAACTACCCACCCATGAACCAAATGCAGTACCCACCCTTTAATGCAATGAATTTTCCACTTATGCAACAACCTAATCTCCCTTTTCCTGATCCTACTATATGGAATCCTTGGGCTCCCCAGCAACCGTATTTTAATCAATGGAACCCAAATTGGGCAGCCCAACAGATACCATTTCCTCAACAACAACAGTCTCTTTCCTTACCATCCAATACTTCGCAGAATAACCAAGCAATGAGACCCCAACTGCCTATGCAACCTAACCCCAATTCAAATAATAATAAAGCCTTGTAGGTAATCGACATTCAAAGTCAACCTGCCCTCCCTATGCAATGTAATGATATCCATTTATGCTCCGGGAGAATAGTTGAACCCATCATAGATGACATTACTGACTCTGAAAAAGAAGAAACTAGGAAGGAAAAGTCATCCAATAAAGATACTGAAATTCTTGAATCATCTCCTAATAAGACTGTCCAAACAGCTGAACCACCCTTCCTTGAAAGATTGACTCTGAGTAAAACGTTTGAGCCACCAGCTTTTAATCTTTTAGGAGAACTGCAGAATTTATATGTCAAAATCCCATTATTACAAGCACTAAGAGATGTCCCTATCTACGCCATAACTGTTAGGGATATTTGTGTCAGGAAACCTGGAAGAAAAGTCAAGGAACCCCTCACAGTTCATGTGATGGGAGAACTGACTGCTCTAATGACAGAAAAAGACCCCCTGTGAAATATGGTGACCCTGGTAACCCTACAGTAACAGTTCAAGTCAGAAAAACCTTTTGTCTCTAAAGTTCTAGTGGATCTAGGTGCTGCAATAAATATTATGACACTTGAAACAGCACAATTACTGCAGTTGAAGCACTTAATCAGGGAAACTCCAACCATTTTAGAGCTGGCTGATCGCTCTATGATTAAACCTGAAGGCGTGATCGAAGACCTGGTAATTTCCGTAGAATCTTGGAATTACCCGGCCGACTTTGTGGTGTTACAAACTAAAACAAAGTTGGGGGATCGTCCACTAATTCTAGGAAGACCTTGGTTAGCTACAACAGATGCTTTCATCAGCTGTAGATCTGGATCAATGACAATATCCAATGGGTAGGAAACTAAACAGTTGACTCTTTACCCTCATGCCACACCCATGATTAATAACGATAATTCAATATGGGTAGACTATGAGGATGAGGAAACCCAACCTATTTTAACAATCGGACAAGCTTTAACTCTCAAAAACTCAACTGAAGATGAATTAATCAGCAACTTTATTTCTGAACCTTCTTCGGTTAGCTCAGAGATACATAATCACCTCACTACAATCCTAGAATCAGAATCCCAGAACAACCTTGAAACTGAAAATTCATCTCAGATACTAGCTGGCAGTCCCTCCAAATGTGTGACAGTAGAAATCGAACCAGGTAAAACATTAAATATAAATCCTAACCTAACAGACGATCAAAAACAGCAGTTAATGAAGCTAATTAAAGAAAATAAGGAGGCATTCGCTTGGGATTATACAGACATGAAAGGGATTTCCCCTGAACTGTGCACTCACCGTATTTATATTAAAGAAGGATCCCGTCCAGTTTGTCAACCCCAAAGAAGGATGAATCCCAATCTAAAGGAAATAGTAAAAGAAGAGCTTCAAAAATTGCTAAATGCAGGATTTATATACCCCATATCCGATAGTGAATGGGTTTCTCCGCTAGTAATAGTACCCAAGAAAAATAGGAAATGGCGAGTATGTGTAGACTATAGAGCCCTAAATAAGGCCACCCAGAAGGACCATTTCCCGTTACCATTCATTGATCAGGTATTAGATAACTTAGCTGGAAAGAAGTTCTTTTCCTTTTTGGATGGATTTA
>APFE030029090.1:0-13771 GCA_000404065.3 Pinus taeda
AGTTTAGCATTGGGTTCAAATAAAATATTCACATATTACAACATCACATCCATCAACGTGATTTATGGATTTCATGGGATTCAAGGGAAAGGTCACTACACGTAGATATTTTGGTAATTTGTGCATGGGTATGAATTTGGACTTTGTTCTTTCTTTAGATATTTTGGTAATTTGTACATGGGTATGAATTTAGACTCTGTTCGAGGATTTTTGTTTGTATAAGTAAATAATTTCAAGGGTTTATATGATAAAAGCATAAATTTAATGTAGAGTTGAGGATTTAACGATTATGATAAGGTCGATGTCATTCAGCATGGATATTTTGGTAATTTGTACATGGGTATGGATGTACATGGGTATGAATTTAGACTCTGTTCGAGGATTTTTGTTTGTATAAGTAAATAATTTCAAGGGTTTATATGATAAAAGCATAAATTTAATGTAGAGTTGAGGATTTAACGATTATGATAAGGTCGATGTCATTGGGCATGGATATTTTGGTAATTTGTACATGGGTATGGATTTGGACTCCGTTATTCCTTTTAACTAAAGAGGATTTTTGTCCTTATGGGTAAATACAAAGCATAAATTTTATCTAGAGTTGAGGATTTAATGATTATGATAAGGGCAATATCATTGGCGTGGATATTTTGGTAATTTTTACATGGTTATGAATTTGGACTGTATTCTTCCATTTTACTAAACATGATTTTTGTTCTTATGGGTAAATAATTTTGAGGGTTTTTAGGATCAAATCATAAATTTTATTTAGAGTTGAGGGTTTAATGATTATGATATTTTGGTAATTTGTACATGGGTATGAATTTGGACTCTATTCTTCCTTTTTACTAAAGAGGATTTTTTTTCTTATGGGTAAATAATTTTGAGGGTTTATATGATCAAATCATAAATTTTATCTATAGTTAAGAGTTTAGTGATTATGATAATGCAAATCTTGATTGCGGCCAATAATTCATGAAAAGACAATGCACAAGTAAGAATTTTGCATGTCCTTATTGTACAAAGAGTTTAATGATTACGATAATGCAAATCTTGATTGCGGCCAACAATTCATCAAAAGACAATGGACAAGTAAGAATTTTCCATGTCCTTATTATACAAATCAGTTTGCTCCTCCCTAACTTCTCTAGGGTCAAAATGCATGATTTTTTTTTCTTTTCACCTTTGTTTTAGTTGTTGATTGTTTGTGTAGTGGACTCTACCATGCCCAAATTAAAAGGGTTCAAGTGATGCAAGAAAATTTCTTGCAATAATGAACATAAAATCTTTTCTATTCATCCTTAGATTATGATCTCAATGCCTACAATTTTAAACAATGTTACTATATTTTCAGTAGAATATACTTAGATCCATTAAACCTTACAGCTCTCCAAATCTTAGGTTAATTTCATCTAAAAAGAAAGAACCTGAATGAATTTTGCAATTTAGATTCAATTATTACAGACAATAATTAACAGTGGAAGAACGCAATGGTCTGATAACTTTTACCCACCCATAAATTTCGAACACCATTGGTATTATTCTAAAACTAAACAGAGAGAGTAGAAGAAGAAGAGGAGCTTGGATGAGGTGGACATTGACCTGCCTGATACTTTTAAAAAGTTAGGCATGCCCTTGACTAGAAGAAGAGACTAGCCAATTGTTGTTATAGATGTTTTTGACAGTGTTTTCATTGCTATCATACATAAGTAGACTTTATAGATAGCTGAGGTTATCTTTTGTTCGTTATAATAGGTTATTTAGGAGT
This sequence comes from Pinus taeda, assembly GCA_000404065.3. Taxonomy (NCBI): domain Eukaryota; kingdom Viridiplantae; phylum Streptophyta; class Pinopsida; order Pinales; family Pinaceae; genus Pinus; species Pinus taeda. The sequence continues at coordinate 1,769 of APFE030029090.1, forward strand.
ATCTTTATCGAGTTATGAAGTAGCTTGGCAGGGTTGTTTCTCCTGCTGATAACTATTATGCTGCATTGCATTTTTATTTTTTTAGTGATAGCTCCTTCTAGTAAATCTCCAAGCACACTTTGTCACCCATGGAAATATCCAATTATTTCAGGATCAATGAGATGGAGACCAGGCATTTTGAGAGGACTCTTATTTTTGTAGATGAGAGTTCTGTGATGTTATAGGAGTTCTGTGACATATATTGAAGGATGAACTATACCATTTTATGACACCAATCATCTCCATGCCACAGTGGTGGATCTCTATTGCACAAAGGGAGAAATGATAAATTATTCCACTTTAAAGAATTGGTATGTCGGGGATGAGGAATGCAGATGTGGGATTTATAATTTAATTATGAAAAAAGGTTTTTGCAATGGAGAAAAATCAAGGATTTCATGGACTTGAGTAGAGAATAGTTCAACAATCACTTGGAAATACTCAAGCATTGTTTTGAAAGGAAATGATGCAATCTGATAGTTCTATTTTGTTTCCTTGAAAAATAACTATCAATACGTGGGGACAAAGATAATCCATATAGGGAAGAATTGTACGAGTAGGCTTGTTTCTAAAATTATATCTATAGGCAAGTCAAGGGACTACTATAGAGGATTAGTGTAGGTTCATCCAAATTATCATAATGCAAGGATTTTTTCACAATGTGATTTGATTCTCATTGGTGCCCAGGGAGTTGCAAATACTTATTGTTACATTTAGGTACAATTGTATTGCATTTTAAAGTATCTAATTTCATTTGTTGATAGTCCTTCTTGTGTCCTTGTCTCTCTTAATTTCATTGTTGTAGGATTGGAATGGGTTAAAAAATCAAGCATATCATTGATTCCAATAGACACCCACATGTCACTACATGTCATTGTGCATACTATTTTTTTTTTATAAAATTAGAAGTGAGCAATATGATGTGTGTACACAAAAAAATATTAGCATGCATGATGAACCCCTCTCTAATTCCATTTTCTATGGCGACATTTTATTTTCTTTGTTTAAATAGATCATCTAGCCACATAGTGGCCACTATTGAATGTTGAGGTATATGACATATAAATCTTTTAAGTCCACTTCATTTTATATTCAAGTATTCATTATCTTTCATGCCATATACTCTGCATTGTATCTTATTTCATTTTCAAGAGAGGAACTCAATACTGATGGTAAGAATCAACAATTGACGAAAGAGGAGAGCAATAACACTGGAGCGACAAATGAAAAATGAGAGAGAGAAGTGAATTTGTCTAGTGATACCCTTAGAGAAATATCTTGCATAAGACACACTCGTAGACACTAATTGTCAAGCCTTCAAGCTTGGTGAATTCACTTGCAGTGCTTTGGAAACATAGTGATAATGTTTTGAAATGATGAAAACAATATTTCATGTGTAAATTGAAGTCCAACCCATATTAAGTTGCAAACTCATATTCTAATACTTTATATTTTATATAACAAAATTTATATGCTTGAAATTATTTTTATTTGCACTTGATATTATTTAGTCTTGTAATTAACATATGTAACTTTGCATTATCCATATTAAATAAACATGCACATTTATATGACATTTTCTTAAAATTTAGTTGCAAAATTAATACTAATTAATTTATGGTGATTAATAATAAACACATAAAATCAATATAAAACAATTTAGTATTTATATTAATTAATGATGAATATGAATAAATGAATGAATAGAAACTAATAAAATCAGATATTTATATAATGAATATGAAAATACCAAAAAACGAAAATGACCACTACAACTGATAAAAATTTTATTATTAAATGATGGCTAACTTTTGCATATATACGACTATTAGTAGCTAATTTACAGTATCTTATAACACAACTAAATTTAGTCATATTTATTTGGTCATCAATTGGTTTTAAATGATGACTAAAATTTGCATATATATGACCTTTAGTAGCTAATTTACAGTATCTTATAACACGACCAACGTTTTGGTCATATTTCTTTGGTCATTAGTTAGTTTTCTCGGGGATTCATATAGTAATATATTTTTTTATAATATTTGGTCATTAATTGCGACAATACCAAACCAATGAAAAATTTATTACCAAATTTATGACTAAATATACCACTAGATGGTAAAATTGAGGAAATCAATTAATGACTAAGCTAAAAATGACTAAAAGTTGGTCGCGTTATAAGATACTGTAAATTAGCTACTATTGGTCACCAACTGAAAAATATCGCTTATATGCAAATTTTAGTCGTTTTTTTAGTATCTAATTAGTCATTTTGTACTAGTAAACTCTACATTTTGATTTGTGAGGTTATGAATGAAAATCGGCTCAACGAATGAGAATGGTGGTTATTATAGCATAACAGATGAACCAAACAGATGATGATTGAAGGATTGAAGTATGGAAGTAAGACCAATTATTTGAGGATATAGGAAGGAATTTTACTTTTGGAGGAAATTAAAAGAATGTTCATAAATGTTGAATAACAATAGAGATCTACAACAGAAAAGCCAACATAAGAATATTATAAATTTCTTGTAGTATATCCTCGAATGAGATCAAACAAGAGGTAAATTGTTCTTTTTATTTTAATTTAAATTCAGGAGGAAATGGTTGAATATAAATTGTAATGATGGAAAGGGTTACATTAAAAATGAGGGAAGCACTGGTAGAAACCATGAAACAAATTTTACTGGTAATGGATTTCACGATTTGAATTAACTTTGGTAAGGAAGAAGATAGCATAAATGGTAGAATTGGTGGAATCCATTACAACTTCTTAATAAAGAAAAGCTTGTGTCAAATAACCGTATAATGAAGAAGTTGTAAACATTTTTTTATCTGATGTTAGAAATGGAGGAGGATAGATGGATGTTATAAAGAGAAGGTAAAAGCCTATAAGCCTATAAGAGCAACAAAATCTTAGAAGGTGTTATTGAAAAAGGAACAAGTGTTACCAAAAGGCTAAGTTTAGTGGAGAAATTCTTAGTGAGGTACTATAGTAGAGTGTAACAAACTTGCTATTGTTGAGTCTTGAATGCAGTATACAAGTGAATGGGGAAAAGTTCACAAATTAATAAGGAAGATGACTAATAATAGTCTTGTTATGGGTTCACATAAAAAAGACAACATAATGGAGGAGAATACCAAAATAAATGGCATAAAGAAATTTAGTTAAAAGGAATTTGACTAATAAATTGTTGAGATGAATGTACACCTTAGTGTTAGTAATGAGGTTCCGTAGGAAAGTTCAAAGGACCAAAGATGTGGATGAAAAATGAATAAGCAGGTTAAGTGGCTTATTAAAGAAGTATTTGCGAGAAAGCTAAGTATGAGGAAGAGAATCAAATTTGGGATGAGTTCATAAAGAACTTGGAAGATTTAAATTAGCATGAAGATCTGATGATAGAGGTACGAATGGAATCTGGAGAGCGTTATATTTTAAAAATTGATGATTTGTGTAGGGATGTACTTTTGTAGGTACCAATAATGAGAAACCTTCATTTTTAATTTCCAAAATGATAGAGGGAGACAAAAGCATATATTTTCAAAGTATCAAAGAAGAGCAAGGTAAAAAATTATCTTGTAAAGGTGAACATATGCTACATCAAGAAAGAGGAGATGATATTACATCATGGATATACCTTATCCTTGTGTCAAGTAATTTGATTTTAAATAGGGAAATTATCCCTATATCAAGTACATTGACCTAAATTAGGGAAAATGGTTTGAAAAACTAGATAGGATCATGGACTGGAATTCTTCTTTTGTAATTACTTTGACCTGAATTAGGGAAATTATCCTTGTGTCAAATACAATGAAATAACTTAGGAATAATGGTTCGGTGGAATGAAACACCCCTTTGTCAATTACTTTGACCAAAATTAGGTAGCTTGCCCCTATATCAAGTACATTGATTTTAATTAGGGAGAATGGTCTGGTACAGGACACACTCTCAGTGTTATTCAAGCTTGGGTGGAGTATAGTCCTAGAGGCTACTTAGTTGAGTTGGAGCTTCCTAGCAACATGCTTTGATCTCTTTCTAGAATGGGATTCTTTATCATTGATGACACCTTTGGTGTTTCATCTAGACTATGTCTATAATTATGTGACGATGAATCATGATTATGTATGGTTGATGTTGGTGATTATGATATTGATTATGATGTTTATCTTAACCTTAATCTTTCCTTATAGAATTGTTGATATGAGAACAACTTAATAGCCATTATGAATACCTCCCTAGCTAAGATGGAAGTTGAATTTTGTAACTATGACCGGTCTTCATAATGTATATTTTCATCTATTATGTATTTATTATAATAATTTTATTCATTCTCAAAATAAAATTATATTATTTGTATTTGTCAAATTAAATCAGAAGATTTGTTCTTTAAAACCTTCTAAAATAGAAAATTTGTTTTTGTACTATGTGTCATGGCTCCACAAGATGGCCATGTTGGTTCCTCCTATTTTATTCTTCCTAATCTTAAATATGTGGTTTTGCAATTTTCTCCAACAAAAATAACATTTGAAGATTCACCTTAGTGTAAATTACTTGTCTTGATTAAAAACATTGATTAAATTGCGGCTGTTCATTTACTTGGTCTACCCTAATAATTGGATTTGGATTTGGATGAGAAATTAATTCATTTGGTCTTTGTGCTTGATTTAAATTTTACATTTGTGGTGGAAGGAGTGATTTTTGTTGTTTTGTCCAATTCTATCATAGTCATTTATATTGTTGTGCAGGCCATTGATTAGGAAAACATTGTGGATTGGAATAGAATTCTTGGTTATAAGGAATTGTATAATTCAAAATAATTTTGGAACATATGATCTCCAAGGTTGTGGAATGTTAGAAAATTGAGAAGAAGGTAATTCTTTTCCTTGTCTTATATGAGGATTATCCAAAAGTTGAGTAAAATATTGAGGATCTTGAATTACTCCAACAAAAACTGTCCGAATTGAGTGATTAAAAAAATCAACTTGCTGAACATGTTGAATTACTATTGAATAAACTACTCTCAGACCTAGAAGTTCTTGATATTTATTGACATTATGATTTTCAGAAAAAATCTGTAGACCTCTACTATAGCTAACAAACAGTCATTCCTAGGATGTTTGTTGGTGCATCAAGGATAGAATATAGCCAAATAATTTTCATTATGTCCTTATTTTTTATTTGTTTGCAAAGCATGTAGTTGCATAAATAATGAATTCAATAGATCAATTTTCATATCCTCCAATAAATTCCTAATTTCAAATTTTTTTACTCATAAACTCTTCTTAGATGTAGGAGTTGCTGAACTTGTTATTCTTCCCCATTTTCTCATCGTTTTTCTTGAGTAGTTATTAAAGAGTTCCCTAATCTCTAAATATGTGAGTTCATAAAAATATCCAACAGCTATAAGATCCAACGGTTCTTTATTCTCGGGAAGAATAAATTGAGTGATTCATCATCAAATTTGCAATTTTCTAAACTTTTATAGCTAAACTAAAAAAGTTCAATAGAATCCTCCAAAGTATCATCTAGTTTTTATTCATTCTAAACAATCCATCTCTAGTCTCTCTTGCTTTGCAATACTTTGCATTTGGTCAGTAAAGTTTTTTTCATGTCTTCCTCAGTACCTATACTTCCTCTTCTTAATCCCATGAACCATATTAGAGTGGCATTCTTCATAGTTGAAGGAAACAACCATATCTTCTAGGAGTTTGTATTATAATCATATTTTCTACGTAGAACTTGTAATTAAAATAAGAAGGTATCAGGATATTATATAGATGGTCCATAGAAAACTTTAAGAACACAAGGGTTGATATTTTTAATTTTAGCATCATCTTTATTTTTCCCTTATCGAAAAATAAGGATATTCCTCTTCATCCCCTTTTTCCTCTTCTATTTTTGTCCTCATGGTCACCCATAATTAAATAAATGGACTCTAATTTAGGGTCTACTTATGATAATTCTTCTTTTATATCTAATCCAAAAAGAATATATTCAAGACATTCATACTTGATAATTTCATGTGATTTTTATTCAGAAGTTCTTGAGATAGAGGCCGTCTCTCATTTTCCTTCTTCATTTGGAATTGGTTTTGTATGAGAATAAACCATCCCATATTATCCCTCTTTCTCCTTTTTCATTCCAAATTCACTCCTCTAAGAATTATTTGTAACAAAAACATTCAAAAATTTGGCATTTTCCCTGACAGTGGTAGAAAAAACTGATGACCTTCTATAGTGTCCTCCTAAATTCCTTACTTTCAGATCAATCCAGGGTCATGCAGTTTACAAAACTATCAGCAAAATATATGTATGTTTTGATTTATGTGATTCCCAGCTCGAGAAGTGAGAAAATAATTATGGCATATTTACAGTAATTATAATTAATTACAGGAAAGCATATACAAATCATTGTAACTTAAAATCTAAATCATTTCGTCTCGAAAAATAAAAGTGTAACATCAAAATTAATCTACCACAATGTTAATTAAAACAACAAAAGAATCTATGGAAATAATTAACAACAAGAAAGTAAATGAAAAATAAAATTAACTACCAGAAAAACCAATTAATCTATTTTACTAAAAGAAAATTAATCTAAGGTGCGATTATAGAAATAAACTACAACTATCTAGAAATCAAACACATTAGCAAAAAAGATAAAATAAAATGAAAAGTAATTTGTTGAAAATAAAATGTTGTGCAACATAAATATAATTAAAAAAATAAATTTTATGCTACTTTAATAGATGAAACATCTTCAACATATATATTGGAACATGTATGTGTTGTAGAAAACATATGCAATAAAAACATGAATAGTAAAAGAAATTAATAGCTAGAGAGTGTAAAAGTATATACCCTCAAGAAAATATAGCCAACATAGTTGTAGAGATCCATTTCTTTACAGTCTATTGGTGGTTTACATGTTGAACACCCAAGAATTGAAACAAGTGATTTCGTTTAACAAAATGTAATAATACAAATCAACTAAAAAAAAAATTAACTTATGAGTTTGGTTCTCAAAGTCTTTATACATAAATTGACACAACTTGTTGCTATTCTCTAATAGTTCTTTCTAGTAATAAAGGAGGAAACCACTTTTAATTAAAACAATTATGTTTCCAAAAACTTATGCAAAAGAAAAATTGATTTAACTACTTTCCCATAACTACTCTATTTCAGCCTGAATTCAAGCTTCATTGCTTGAATTGCCTAAAGTGGGTTGATAGAACATAGGAAGTATGATCTAGTAGATAAAAGGTAAAAAATAGTAAAAACTAAAATATTTACAATAGAAAGTTGCGTTGTTGGTAATAGAAGTTTCAACAAAAATAACTCCCTTCTTTGGAAATGTCTTTAGCTGCAAAGAAATTTTTTACTGTGGTTGTAGAGATGGTACAAATGTTAGTTTGATAGAAAAATATTGTTGTCCTAAAGGCATGTCTAGCTTTATGGTTTCTCACAAAAATTATTTCAGTCATTCCTTATAAGTTAAACTATAGAAGGGTGTCTCTTTTGATACCTCCAAACTCATAATCAACTAGCATTCACTAGAGCATGCAAAATGTTAACTAATTATAAAAATAGAATTGTTCATTACCACTAAATCCTATGAATGGATGAAAATGGATAAAACAAATTATTTTTATAAGGAAAATGATGATAGAATGATGGTAAAAAGGGTGATTTAAGGTGACAATTTCAGCCCTCAGTGGTTAGTAATAAATCACAGCTCTACAATAGTGTCCTTTTGAGATACTTAAAAAGGTGATAGATAATTTATATAGACTCACTGTACTCATATTTGTATTCATTTTCTCAATGGTGAATGTAGAAAATATAAAACTCTATGAGCCTTCCATGCTAGATTAAGAAGGGGAGTAGCCCCTACATTCAATAGAGTATTTAGCACGAGGTGTCTAGGAAAACTTGATGTAGGATACAATTTTATAGAACAAGTTGAAAAGTACAAGATTGGGCAAGCATGGCATTCATCATATTGGATTGAAAGGACAACTTGTAGAGAAGGCCAAATGGTAATCAAAGGAGAAGGTAGAGGAAACATTTACTTACCTCATTCAATAAAATATCTTAGGTACCAAAGGGCTCCCACAATGGGGATATGTGATCCGGATTGGATAAATATATTATTCATAATCCATAATGATCTTATAGGCTAGAAAAATCATAGAAATCGGCTTGAATGAGTTTTTTTAGTAATGGGATCCAATTTAAGGCCTTAAATGATATTTTTTGGGGTTAAACTTTGTCAGTTATTCATTACACCCGTTGGAACTATTATAAATTTCAATACCTTTCTAATGGACCAGGAACAAAATTAATCAAATTTTGAATGCAAAAGTTTTTCCTCCCAAAAGTTGACCTATTTTCTTTGACAAACATAATTCAAGATGATGCCATGCCAAACTCTGTTACTCATGGAAAATAGATTATCCATTTGGACACTATCATGAATATTTTAGAAGGATCTACTTCTAACTCATAGTGTGGGTTGAATGGATTGAGTTTAACCCCTAAATATCTATTGGGTTGTATTATAACTAAGATACTAGGAGGGAAAAGAGTTTCATTATATTCTAACTCATTTTTTCCATACCAGAACAAAGTATCTAAGAGTAGATAGAGAGAGGGAAAAACATAGAGGGGTTTTTTATGCACTAGCCTCTAAGCCCCAAGTCTCACTCATTTGTATTTGCAACATTTCCATTCAAAGAAAGAGAGAGTAGAGAAAACTCACCTTTTGGCTATGTTTTCTCGCAAAAGCGTTTCTCCTACATCATATATTGTCATTATTGTGGTTTGTGAGTGATGTTTTTTTCTTGTATCTCTTTTTCACATATTATATATTGCATGCATGAGTAGAAAAATAACTAAATAAATCTAGAAATCTAAAGAAAATTAACCCTCATGGTATAGATTTTGGATTTTATTATAATTTTATTTTATTTATTATGACAAAGTCCAATTGAATATCCACAATAGTTTATGAATAACAATTTTAATAAAAATAATAAAAAAAAAAATCCACATTTTGATGTAGTGTTAAGTTATTATAAACCCAACATTACTACTAACAAAAATAAATGATACATTACATGTAATAATTTATATGAATATTATGTCTAACCATCAAAATTTTCTGTTATAACTTATTCACAATGATATTAGCCCATCCAATCACATTCCCATCGTATGTGAAAATTAACAAAATATATAACCATTCTCTTAACTATTTTATTATCCCCTTTCACCAAACATTTTAGAATAATAGCTAAAACACAAATAACCTTTAATTTATTTATGTTATAAATTGGTTTTTTCTCCCATGTTCAAGTCCAATTTTTTAATTTTCCTTGGAGCCACATTAAATATTCCTTGACCATATTTTCAAATGATATTCTACTCTAGATTCTTGCACCCATTTGACTCTTGAAGATGTGCGTTGTGGTTTCTTATTATTTGAATCATTATTCCCAACTCTATCATTTTATGTCAATTGATATTCATTTTTTGTTATCTACTATGACTATGGTATTACACTGGCCCTCAAAATTCATGTATCTTGATAAAAGCTAAAATAAAGTATTAAAATTTTCTTCCCCTATTATTCCTACTCCATAATTTCCTTATAAAATTTCTCATTAATTGACCTCAGTGTTCCGAGATAAGGTGTTTTTCGATCAAAAGGAGAGGGAATAGGCTACAACTTCCCCTCCTAGCCAAGTGGTCGAGGGATGTGGAAGCATGCCCCCCCACAAGGGAATGAATATCTACTCAATTAATACAATTTAACCTAAATTGAGTAGTACACCTCATCTTCAATCCCATGACCATGCATCATAGAGCCCTTATGAAGTAGTTTCTCTGCCAGGATGATTCCCTCCCCATGAGGTAAATGGATGACATTCTCTTGCTTATAAATCTGTCTCCCTTTTTGGTGTGAGCCCAACTGAATTCTACTACTAACAACCTCACCTCATGGCCATTCACTCCATCCTTTCTTTTGATATCATTCCACATAGGGCTCTAGTTGTCTCACCTCAATGAAGCTTAGCCAGGATATGTAGCAATTAACTTTATCATATTTGGTAGGTAGAGATTCAAGTGCAATATTCGATGTTTTTGGCATTTCTTCATTACTTTCCCTTCGTCCCTCTAGTTGGAAAGTTTGGGCTTGATGTCTCCATTTATATACTTATCCTCTTAGCATGCAAGCTAGAATACTAGGTTGGAAGTAGGAGGCAGCAACAAGGTCGTCGACATCTCCTGCGGTAATCAAATCTTGGTAGCATTTCCTGGCTTGATAGCCTTAGGTCTTTACCAATTTTCTCCCTTAATTTTCATCCTTTTGATCAATATTGTTATCCATTACTCGACTATATTGATCTCTATTATTTTTCTATTTGGGTTCTCTTTTCTCCTAATTTTCTAATCCCCTTTCTTCCTCCATTCACAATATGTTATCTTTCTCTATCCATTATCATGTGGAAAATTAGTCATTGATGCCATCTTCCCTAGCTAGCTCACCTTTTATCTTCTCCAAATCCTCTCTACCTTCTCGTGCTTAGCTAATGGTTTTCCTTTAACCCTCCTCTAATTCGCACTACAATCTTGGTTATGTGTTCTCTCCCCTTTCTTACATAACTTCCTCTCCCAAAATCAACACCCACCTATTCAGATTCTTCTCTATGCTTTTAGTACTAGCACTTGGTTTGGATTCATGCCTCATCAACACATGTGTAGCCATAAAGGGGTCACATACTATCTGGAATGCACCTCTCAAGGACATATAAATGCACATCATAGGCTTTGAAAGTCCATTAATTTGTTTCATGACCTCAATCTGAGACCCATCCAAGAGGAGCTTGCCCACTTGAAAAGGGAATGGACCTCCCATCAACAATAGATTTTAGACTCCAAGGTTTTGGTGAACTTGGATGATTAGGTACCCAAGGTTGGACACACCCATGGCTAGTTTAATGAATGTATGCACACCATTGATTTATACTCACATTTGAAGTTCGTGCTAGGAAATATATTGTTAGACCGCAATAAGCATAGTGCCGATATCCTACACTCCTAGGAGCACCTCTAAAGGAATCTAAGGGACATCAATAAGTGTATGAACTACATTAACCATCATTTGCTCCTTCGCCAACTAGCATCACCCTAAGCAATACTGAAGAACTGATTTAGGTGGATGCTAAGATTTTGACCCCTAGAAATGTTTACTATGTTCATGAGCATTTTTTTATCCAATTACTTCTTCTCTGGGCCATTCTAGCCATTTTTTTTGTGCATACGCTCTACTAATTTTGTAAAGCATGATATCACTTACCTCTTAACAAAGAGTTCCCTTTTGGATATGGTCCAATCTTCCTAGTGAAATACTAGCTTAGCATCACCTACTTATCCATGTAAATCTTAATTTGGAAGGAAATAAAATATTAATCCCAAAAAAACGACCTCATTGTTTGTGTGGAAATATCAAGCATACCCTATTAATTACTGATATTTGTCCATTTTTTGGTTGTAAACTTAATTTTATATTCTTTTATTTAAAATATTATAATTTTAACAAAATATATATTTTCCATTATATTATATATAATAATATATATAATTTTGAGAATTATGGTGAATCCATAACATATTGAAATAATTTGAATGAGTTCTAATATCAAATTTGTAGGTTGGTACTATAATATGAAAAGTAAATCCAACTATTGTTAAACCAATATACTAAAAATTCATAATTTAGTAAAAGGCATAAAAAAAAAAAACAAAAACAAAAACAAAAACAAACATATGCCTTAAAATTAAATCTCGACAATAATAACAAATGTAAAATTATATTTGGTATTTATTACTATATATCAAACTACTAACTATTATAGAGACAAGATCTACTACACACATACCCAAATTTGTACA
>APFE030029099.1:0-14573 GCA_000404065.3 Pinus taeda
AAAATCACTATACATTTAACATTTAAAAAAAATTACTCTTGGTATAATAACTGTTTCATTCAGGTGTTCATTTTTAAAGTTTTTTTAGTCATAAAATTTTTCCATAATGCCATGCTTGAAATATTTTGAAAACTTAAGATTGTTTTGTAGTTTTTGGGCGTAGGGTCCCCCAAGGGTAGTTTTGGGGCTTAAAGCCCAGATTTTGGTCCAATTTTGTAATCCAAATGTAAATACTCCACATTTTGTGGTCATAGAGTGCGTAAATGTTAAAGAGTCATAGGGTTGTCTACCCTTATTTGAAAATGTAATGTCAGTTGTAAAAGATCTACCCATGGTCCGCAACCCATGGGATTGTATAAATAGAGTTGAGCTTTAAGTAGATAGAGTAGAATATCAGATAATTGAAGTATGGAATAAGACATGATGTATGAGAGATAGCTCTAAGTGAAAGTCTAAGTTTGGGTTGTAGCATAGGTAGAGGCTCTATAGCTGAGTGTGCAGATGCCTAGAAGTCTGCAACTGAGTGCATAGGGTTGGTCGAGTTTGTAATCATTCAAAATTATCAAGAGAATTATTCTATAATTTCTCCTTCTTTATTTCCTGTTTATGCATATGTTATATTGGGTATAAATTTCACTTATAATGCTTATATGTTGCGCGAATATATGTAATTGTGTTGGATAAGTGACTGCAAGTAGAAACATCTATTTATGTGAAGCTAACTATGATCTGATAATAAAACACTTAGCCTAGTTAGGAATATATCACAATTCACTACCCTAGCAACGCAAAAAGACTTCAGCCCCTAGTTAGGGTTGTGCGGAAGATGATTGTACCCTTTCGTGAAGGTACTGTAGGGTGAAACAGAGGGTTAAGCATCCTGCGCGAAGGCAGGTATAGCGGGAATAAAACGACATCACATCCATCTCTAGGGTGCAGAAACTTGGTTCCAACATCCCACCATACTGCTTCGAGTGAGACTTCAGTCCGCTCTTCGCAGGCTAATGCCGAAAGGGCCAGTAGTGTAGGAATTTGTTTGGCTAACTAACGCTAAAGCTAGGTTAGGCCCCCACAAGCCAACAAATGGTTTCTTTGACAGGAACTGAGTTATTGTGCACTCAAGTATACATGAACCGAGACCTATTCGAGACTCTGATAGCGAATTCATTATTTGAGCAACTATCAGAGACATTGCAAGAATTGTGGAATAGTGCTATGTCAGCACCCGCAGAAGCCATGGACATAGGAGTAGTGACAGCCGAAGAAGCCGAGTAGGAAATTGCGGTAGTAGAAGCCCCAGAGAGCATCGCAATAATAGTTGAGGTCCCTAAATCACCCAGAACACCGAAACCTAAAAAGGATAAGCAGACTATGATCCCGATGCACGTCTCACCATGAAACCCACAAAGGACCAAGATCACCTTGCAGGAAAAGAGGAAGGCCATTAATCTGGAGGTCGATGATGAAGAATCTGAAGAAATCATGGTGGAGGAGGAGGACGAAGAAATGGAAGTTAAAACCCAGGGTACGCACCCTATTACCAGGCTGCCAGAATATGTTCCTCCACACAAGGGCAAAGCCAAAGTACCGAAGGACATAGATGAGAGTAAGATCTCTCTACAAACCCTGTTGCTCCCATATGATATCGTTTTTGAGGGACCACACTTAGGACGAGTTGTTGTACTAAAATTCAAGAATTGGGACCTCGCGGATCATGAGAAATTCCCGCATTTAGCAACTAAGAAGCTAATGCACCAACGGATCGATGCGATGACTGGAATGATTGAATTGGAGCTGCACAAATGGCTTAGGGGTGTAGAGAAATCCATGTTGCTAAACCTGCTCTGGGTGTCGCATTACCACCTCACCCTAGTGACCATCTTCATTATCAGGTAGCTACTCTTCTTGGTGCATGATGGGTGTTTGTGGTTGGAGGAGCCCATTCCCATCATAGACCACTTGATTCATCGAATCACACAGCTGCCTTACTCAGGGGAGGATCTAGCCAATATTTCAGAAGGAAAAGGTGGCGAGTTGGTCATCACAGAAGCAATGAAGAAGAAATTCAAGTTGGAGAAGAAGTAGTGAGGATTTGCCATCTCCAACATTAATAACCCCGCAGCCAAGGTTGTGATGCAAATAGTAGCAAGGAAAGTGATGCGGAAGTGCCACGCAGATGAGGTGCCCATGCCTATGATTGCACTAGTAGCCCAATGTGTAGAAGGAGTCCAGTTCAACTAGGCAAACTATTTATGCGACGAGTTCCTTGTGAACTGTTACGAGGCACAAGAGCAGGGCAAAATGTTTCACTATGCGTGGCTCCTATTGTCGATCGCACTGGTGGCATGGGAGCTGCCTGAAGATAGCTAATTCCCTTAGGTCTCTCCGAACCTTCCAGAGGCAACAAAGTATGTTTTGTTGTGGGCGACCAAGGACGTGTAGCGGATAAAAGAAAGTAAGATATTTTGGGTATTAATGGAGAAGAATATCTATATGGGGATCAATCGCAAGCTACGGTTGTCGCCCATAGTATACGCTAGTTTGAAGAGCTTTGTAGTGTTCAAAGCGGATTTCCACCATGTTTTTATTAAGGAACAGAAGGACCCTATGAAGACATGGCATAACCTACCATACCTGGCAACAGATGATGTGATCTTTGTAGTCCTCGAGCCTTGGTCGCCGGAATGGTGTGCTCCAGCAGGCTCTGCAGTGGAAACAGATAAGTCTGTCATGCAGCACAAGAAGGAAGAGACAAAGCTCCAAATGGCGTAGCTGGCGGAGAAGTGCAAAAGGGAGGAAGCAGTGGCTAAGGCCCAGGAAGCGCGTGACGCTTCGAAATTGGTGGAGCAGTAGAAAAGAGGAGGAGAAGAGCGCGAAGGATAAAAGTCACCTTCACCCAGCATTGAGGTAGAAACAGAGACAAAACAAGGTAGTGCAGACCTGTAAATGACATCCACCCAAATCAAGCGTCCACGACCACAAGAGCAGGTAGTGCCATGAAATAAAACAAGGGTATCAAAGACATATTTTGACCCAATTACCCTCATTGAGGGGGATTTGCAAGATATTGGAGAAATGGTGAGGGATGTCACCACAGAGGCCCTCCAACCATTCGAAGAGCAGCAACAGTTAGTAATAGGGGCTCTTCAAACAGAGTTGTAGGAGTTGCAGGTATGCACTCCATAGGCTGGCACAGTGTCCACCAACCTCACGATCGACACTTCAGCTACCGAGGAGATGTTGCACAAAAGGGTGACCAACACGACAGTGCTACCATATGGAGCACTTACCACAGAGATGGAGGTCGATAGGCCCATGGTTAATAGTTTAAAAGGGGTAAGATTGAACATGGTTGTGCTCCCTCAGGAGACGCTCGGCCTCTTATAGGCTAGAGTCATCACGGAACTTAGGGCCTGGGAGAGTTGCACTCTACAGGTGATGAGCGAGCAACGCATCAACATTAAGCAGTTGGGTTTGTAGCATAATGAGGCAGTTGAGCAGAATAAGTAGATTATGCAAGTAGTAGAGGAAGCCTATCGGATGGTCTTGAAGTTGGACATTCAAGCAGAAGAACCAGTGGAGGCGCGCGTCTACAAGTTAGCCAGAGGGGTGCGCGACACTCGAGTAGAGATGGCCATGGTTCAGCTGGAGCTATACCTGTAGATCGCAGAACTGTAGTTGAAGACCTAGCCTTCAACTCTGCCAGAAGTTAGGGAACAGCGTAGCATCGCCGCTACAACAGCAACAACGGTGGTTGACAGTGCAGTGGCAAACTGCATGTAGCTATTTGAACTGTCATTCGAGATCTTAACCACCCTGCAGGAGGACCTGAATGTAGAGCGCTTGGAGAGAGAGGTGCCCGAGCTATAGCAGAGGTATGACGAGGTAAAAGGGATTGCGTAGACAATTTCCCTTACATAGAGGATTGCACGGATGCAGGAAGCAAAGGTGGTCAAGGAATAGGTGGATGTCGCTCAGCATAAGGAAGCAGTCTTAAAAGTGCGCCTACAACCATGGATAGACGAGGCTTACAAGATCACAACCTCCATTGAAGGAAGCTTGCGAAATTGCAGGAAGCTCAATAGAAGATTCAGAGCAGCAGTTCAGTAGTAGTCATCGAACAACAAGTGGAAGTAGTCCAGCAGGCAGCCACTTAGTGCGTTGTTGACGTTGCAGTGATCCAAACAGAGCTGGGAGGTCTTCATGCTAAGATCTTCGCACTCGTATAGTGACTTGAGGGCAAGTCACAATGTTTGTTTTGGGGGTCTGTTGGGCGTGGGATACCCCAAGGGCAGTTTTGGGGCTTAAAGCCCAAATTTTGGTCCAATTTTTTAAACCACTGCATTTTATGGTCGCGGAGTGCGTAGATATTAAAGAGTCATAGGGTTGTCTGTCCTTATTTGAAAATGTAATGTCGACTGTAGAATATTTACCCATGTCCGCGGACCATGGGATTGTATAAATAGAGCTAAGCTCTAAGTAGATAGAGAAGAATATCAGATAATTGAAGTATGGAATAAGAAATGATGTATGAGAGATAGCTCTAAGTAGAAGTATAAGTTTGGGTCGTAGCGTAGGTAGAGGCTCTGCAGCTAAGTGTGTAGAGGCCTAGAAGTCTGTAGCTGAGTGCGCGGACCCCTGCAACTAAGTGCACAAGGCGGGTCGAGTCTGTAGTCGTTCAGAATTATCAATAAAGAGAAGTATTCTACAATTTATGCATCTTTATTTCCTGTTTATACATCTGTTATATTGGGTATGAATTTCACTTATAATGCTTATATGATGTGCGAATTTATGTAATTGTGTTGGATAAGTGACTGCAAGTAGGAACATTTGTTTACGCGAAGCTAACTAAGATTTGATAATGAAACACTTAGCCTAGTTAGGAAGATATTGCAGTTCGATGCCCTAGTAGCGCAAAAGGACTTCAGCCCCTGGTTAGGGCTGTGCGGAAGGCGATTATACCCTTTCATGAAGGTACTATAGGGTGGAATAGAGGGTTAAGCAACCTGCATGAAGGCAGGTATAGCGAGAATAAAACGACATCACATCCATCTCAAGGGTGCCGAAACTTGGTTCCAGTATCCCCCCATACTGCTTCGGGTGAGACTTTAGTCCGTGCTCTGCAAGCTGATGCCGACAAGGCCAGTAGTGTAGGGATTTGTTTGGCTAACTAACGTTGAACCTAGGTAGGCCCCCACAAGCCAACAGTAGTCACAATCTTTGGTTTTAATTCCATGGTTGAAAAATTGCCAAGATTTTAATGTTTTTCTAAGTCGTGATATTTTATCTTTACTAATATGGTTGAAAAAAATTATAAGTATTTTTTCTTAGCACCATGCTTGAAAATTGTTGGAATTTTAAGGTTTTTCAAAGAAGTGATATTTTAAATTTAATGTCATGCTTAAAAGTCATTTGAATTTTATGGCTTTTCAAATACATGATATTTTATCTTTAATGTCATGCTTGAAAATAATTGGAAATTTAAATTTTTCAGAGTCATGATATTTTATTTTTAACATCATTATTAAAAAATGTTGAAAATGTACCTTGAAAAAAAGACGTTATTTTGGCATCAACATTTTTCGATTTCAAGGTGTTTTTTGCACCAAACAAAATGGCTCTTATTTTTTTTTACTGTTATTTTTAAAAAGTATTGAAAATTTACTTTGAAAAAAAATGGTGATGCAAAATCAACACTTTTTATTTTTGGGTTGTTTTTTCATGTTTTTTGGGGGTTTTTGGGCTCGAGTACCCGTTTTAAGGTAATAGTTCTCATTTGATCGGTAACTATGTTCATAGTGACCTAAAAATACATGTCTAGGTGGTTTATCAACTATACAACAAGCACCATAGTGACTCAATCATCTACTAATTTTCCAACTAACCACACAAATTAGAGAACACAATTGAATGGCCTAACATAGTTCAGAGGGCTTCACCCAAATTCATAGGGGTCTAATTCATGCACATGGATTTTTGATCCAACTCTAACATCACTCTATCTTCTTCTACGATTGTTACAATAACTACATGTGCTCCTTGATTATTAGTGAGTGCCCTCCATCCTCAAACAATAGAGTGAAGCAACTAAAACAACTAGGAACTAGAAAGAGAGCTCTTCAACTATGTGTGTGTTTATTTTATTTTTCTAGTGTTCTATTGTCTATTTTCTTCCAAGCCTCTCATTGTGTTTTTGAGAGGCCACCTTGTCTCCTCAATTTTTCTTCCAACAACTACTCTCCTATAGTGGAATCTCATCAATTTTCTACAAGGAAGTGGCTCGTCTAGCCTATAATCGGTGGCTCTTTAATTTCATTAATTTCATGAAAGGTTGGATTTGTGGTATTTCAAAGCATGAAATTAATTTACCTTAATCATTAGATCCATAAGGTCGCCTTGTGCTTTAGTAGGCCATCACAAAAATCAATTTTAAGTATTTACAACATTTTGTCCCATGTTGGCATTTCAATCATAATCATATTTACAAAAATGGGGGGTGCGTGGTAAACAAGAGGGGTGTTATATGTAGGTTATAGACATGATAGGATATTGGTATGTGAATGAAGACACCACCTACTTTAAGATATATGGAGCAACAAATATATTTTCTAGATTTGTACTAGATAAGTTAGTTCTCAGAGAAGTAGCCTATTAGACCATTCTGCGTGGTTTTCAGTGCTTCACTAATAAATGATCAAAATAGATCATTTCTAACTTATCCTATAAATATAGGATTTTATGGGTTTTAACAACCTTTGTAAGAATGGAGGCAAAACAAAATTCTATATTATAAGTTTGCAAATGTACATTTAAAAGGAATGTTGATTAAAAGGTTATACTTTATCATGTAGCTCATATTTCCATCACTTGGTGATATACTGATAATGAATGGGAGTGTGAAGAAAAGGAAATTTTATTTTTAATAGGTGAGAAATATAAATATAACATAAAAAGAAAATTTAGGGAAGAAGAAAACAAAGAAAGAGTTCTAGAAAAATGTTAGTGAGGAGTTGGATGAGAAACAAAAAGTTATGGCTAAACTTGAATTTGAAGAAGATGACAAGATAAAGGAAGAGTTCAAAGAAAACAAAACATTAGAAGAGAAGGTTAGGATTGAAGTAGTGACAAAAACTAGAACAAATCTAAGAGAAAAGTAAAGGAAAAAGTTGACGTAGAAAGAGCTAGGAATGTAGCTAAGGAAGGTGTTGAAAATAAGTTGTTCGTAAATAAAGCCAAAGCCATAGCCAAAGTTGAGGAAGATCCAAATGGAAAAGTAATTGAATAATAAGAAGTAAGGAGACTAGAAATAAAAATAAATAAACAAAAATAAACTAAAGTAGGTGTTGAAGCTAAAGGAAAAAGGCTCAAGGGAAAAAAGTAAAGAAGGAGACAAATGGGGTGTTGGCATAATAAGGGGGAGGACCAATGGAAAAGTGCACTAGTTAAGAGATTTTCCATGATGTATTCAAATAGATTGATCATAAGGAGATATATGCCTATCCCCATGCCCATTAATGAGGTTGAAAATTTAGAGATGTTTTCATTTAATAATAAGAAGAGAAAAAAAGGGAGGAAAAAACATAGAAAAACTTATTGTTGATCAGGACCTAGTAATTACTACAAAAACCTCATGTTCGATGAAAAGGACTATATACTATAGTAATGGTTTCTACTAGAGTTCCTTTTGCTCAATCTAATGCACCAAAAGCTAAATATATAGTAAAATATGTGAAACATTACAAGGCATGAGTGGAATGCTTATATAATCAAGTGGACTATTATATGGAAAACCAACACAATATCATATAGTTTATTGAATATGCATTTGGGGTCTGGGATGAGCTAATCCTAGTATAAAGAGATGTCTACAAATGAGCTCAAATATTTTAGGAATAATGTGGAAATGTACTTGTTCATTGCAATCATATACATGAGTGTAAAACACAACAAGAGAAGCCAAAAATTCAATTTAGCTCTATAAAGAAGTGACAAGTTATTCTAGGTGAGACACCTTCTAAAATTCCTCATATATATGAAAGGTAAATCCTCAAAATTGATGTCGTCCATAAATACTATAAGTATTATCTCCAAAAATATTGAAGGAACATTCAAGTATATTTTGGGGGTTGTAGGTGCTAGACACCCATTTTGTAAGGGTTATGGTGGAATATGAGTTGTTATGAGGAGCATAAGGGGGCTTGGAATATGAATCCAATAGGCAGAAGGACCAATGGATTCATATTCTAAGGTCCATTGTACTCCTCATAATGAATCATATTCCACATCATGACCCTTACGGATTAGGTGTCTAACAACAAGAAAATGTCGTGAGTGGTGGAAACACTTGCAACTAAATATAATCTTCTAGACTTTTGTTCGAGTACATATTTTATCTACCAAAGGTGGTTAAACAAGTTTTAGAAGATGAAAATCAATAAGAGAAACATACCATAAAGACTATATAGAGACCCATGGCTAGGAAGATGACTTCAACAACATAATTTCTACTAAAATTAGAGAAAAGTAAGAGAAGGTGGAGAAAAAACATTGCATTATTTGAATATCTAGTAGAACAACATAACTTGCATAATTAGACAATATTGAAAAGGTCTCTAAAGCTTGGAAAAAATGTGTAAAGAGTTATGTAAGAGAAAAGCAACAAACTTTGAAAATTTAGGTAGAGAATATGAAGATTTGGAGAGTTGAAATAGTTCAACATCCTCTATCTCATTTCTTTATAAATAAGATTAAAGTTAATATGAAAGAATTTTATTTGGAAGTGTAATTGGTTGCTTGTTAGTTAAGAATCTTGTTGGCCAACATTAAAGGATTGATGTTTGGTGTATGCTTGGGTTGAGAATATTCTTTGTTGCTTATATGTTTTGGAATCATTATAAAATTAGATGTTGCAAGTTTTAAGTTTTCTAATATTTCTTTGTGTTTATTTTATTTAGGATTATTAATGGTGCAACCAAGTGGATGTAGAAATTGCATTTTGTTCTTCAATGGTAGGATTACTATTATTATTTGAAATTTCTATAAGTGATGATTCAATAACTTATTTTCTATCTATTATTTGCATTCATTTTATTTAATTATATATCTTTTTATTGGTTTTTATTACTAGCTAGGAAACTTTAGATTAACATACCTTAGTTAGAATCATTGCAGGAATTTTATGATATAATCCATTAAGCCTATTAATGATAGTTGAGCCAAAATCGAAATGGTTTTTCATTCCAAATGGAAAAAGTTTAATTAGGTCCTTTCCCTAGATATACACATATAATTGATAAATAAAATTTACTTACATGAACATGTTACATGATGATGAAAATAGTACAATAAAAATTATTTTCAACCAATTACAACACTAATACATGTTGCTTAACCTTAACTATACAATCAAATACTTTTTATTTCTTACAAATAATTATGCATAATAAACTTTAATGACCTATTAATATAATCTAACACATCTCAAACATCTATATTATTATTTCTAATTTCAAATTATTCAAACCTATTAATGTAATCTAACACATCTCTATTTCTATTTCTATTACTATTACTTTTACTTTTTCTGGATTTAAATTTCAAATTATTAATATTACATGAATATAAATAATAATAAAAAAAACACTTAGATTATGCCAAATGACTTCATATGTCTTATCCAATCATCCACATATCCAATCTTCCACTCTCACAAGTTAAAATGATTTGAGTGGTATAAACCATCGAAATGCATGTGAACTCTAAATGATCATATAGTTACAACTTTTGTTCAATTATAGGCATTGCATCCTCTAGTAACATCACCAAATAATGCATGCACTCATTAAAAAGTTAAAATTTGCAACAAGTATAAGAGTAAATTAAGTCAAATATGATATATTTATGGTAGGTTTTCCTTTTGTAAATACCACAATTTTTGGAATAAATATTATTAACCCACGGTACATTCTTAAGTCAATAGTCCTTCATTTCCTTAATTTATAGATATTTTTATTTATTTTAATGTATTATTTATGGTTTATATTACTTTCTATTCACCTTTGGAAAATTATTTATAACATAACTGAGTGGAATTAATAAAGTTTAAATAATATTATAATATTCTTATATCTAATATTATAATAAGAATATTTATTATCTTCATTTATATATATATTACAGTGAGCCTTTTCTTCATTAAATAGAGTAGAACAATTAATTTTAATTTAGTATATAAAACTTTAAATATTTTTAATTTAATTTAATTTTTTATTTTTTAATTCCTATACAATAATATTTGTTAATACCCCTAGCTATAACTTAGGTTAGAGTATACTTGCACAAGCTCCTAAGTATAAGATTTGTTAATTCTACTAGCTATAACTTTTTATTAGACTATTAGACTATTAAAATAATAAGATTATAATAATTATTTTGACTTAGTGCAGAAAGTTGTTATGGTGTTTTTCTCTTATATATTCCCGTGGACTAAAATTTATTAATATGCCTCTGTATAACTTGCGTTGGACTATACCAACTAACCAGTAAAAACAATAAAAAGAAACGTATGTTTAATAAATTAATTTTTTATTATTAATTAAATGATTGAAAAAAGAAAATGAGAAACCTAATGAAAGTTAAGTATTCTGATTCCATATAAAAAAGTCATAACAGAAAAAGTTGGGAATATTTAATCCTTTAGTTAATAACACTATATTTCAATCACATAATATGTAGAATAAAAAAAATCCTTGACCATTTCTAGAAATGTTATAGTTTAATTTTCTATGTAATTGTTAACCGTGTGTTTGAGATTTTTGAGTAATCTAGTAATTCTCGTTGTTGGTATTGATTATTTTCATTTTTTATTTATATTTAAATAAAATTTAATTAAAAATTTAACATAAATTCTTATATATAATTTGTATATTATTAAATATATTTATTAAATGAGTGGTGGCAGGATTAGGCGGAGTTTTGTATAGTTTTATACGAATTTTGGAAAAATTATTTGCTTGGGGTCTAGGATTAATGACAAGTAAGTAGAGTTGCATGGATTACTTGAAAGACTAATTCTAGCAAGACCTCTTCAAGTTTCCAACAACAAAATATTGGGCGACTCCTTCATCATTATACTACACCTAATAAAAAATTATTTGCCTAGAGACAAGCACTTGGGGAACTTATTGAACAAGATCAAAAGACTTTTGGATCATATCCCAAAGTGAGAATAGTTTCATGTCTTTCAAACTCAGAATGAAGAAGCAAATAAAATTGCTAACTAGGTATGTCAACTGCAAGAAGGGAAAATTGAAATCAATGAGATGATAAGCCATTGGCTTCTACAATAGAGTAGATGGTCCATTTCAAATATTTTAAATCTATTATGTCAAGGATTAATAGAAAGGGAAAGAGGCAATTAAAAAAAGGAGCGTCGACTGCCATCGTGGCGCTTCACATGTTTCGCAATTATATCCCATTCAACTACCAATGCATTCCACGTCTTTGAGACACTGTATACATATTTGAGTGACACCCCCAAACATTCTGATGATCATGCTATAAAATTGGCTCCCATTATGATCTTACAAATCACCATTACTCGCGCATGTGGGAACTCTAGGAGGTTGTCTATAACTCAGGCAAAGAAGAGCATCTATAGGACAATCGAAGCGGATGCCAAGGAGGGATTGCACTATACATAGGTTGGATTCGTGGTGGCAGGGCCAATTAAGTAAGTATACATACCTGGTTTTGAGATTTAGTTTTTTTGGCTTGTATGGCAAGAAAGAATACTCCACTCTCTACTCTTTTCTCCAATGGCTAGTAGATGTTACTTGGGGAATTGAGTCTTATGGTTCTCTTCTTTTAGTGCAGAAATTCTGGGACGATTATAGATCAAGGTGGAACTGTGGGGTCTTGACTAACAAACACCCTCACTGCATTGAGAATTTTGGATTATGAGGCTGGTTTGGTCAGGACTCTCCCCTAATTGTGTTAGAACTCTCACACTTCCATTTCATCCCCTCTATGCAGTGAATTGTGCTTGCAGTGTTGCTCCTATGGTAGGCACAGTGGTACAACCACTACTACACAAATGACACTTTTAAGACAAAAGAAATATTTTGTCTTAAAAAATCACCTTTTCTTTTAGTTATTTTATATTACAGTTTAATATCAATTGAATTGTCTTAAATATAAAATTTAAGACAAAAACAGTTTGAGACAAAATTATTTTAGGACAAAGCTTTATATTTAAGACAAAAATAGTTTGAGACAAAAATATTTTAAGGCAAAACTTTATATTTTAGACAAAAACAGTTTAAGACAAAACTTTATATTTAAGAAAATATCTACTTAAGACAATGATAATTAAGGCAAAACTCATTTAAGATAGTTAACAATTAAGACAAAACCATATCAATTTAAGACAATATTGTCTAGCACCTGCAAAATTGACTTTGACAATGCACCCTAAGTCTGCCACCTTGCAGGTTGCTACTGTCTCACACCTATACTAAGGTTGATATTTCACTTACCTTTCATGTTATCTTATATAAATACAACAATTTGTTGGGCTCTTCGTTTTGTGGGGGTATCTGACTCTAAAGAATGCGACAACTTTTCTTGGCAAGATTTCTCGGACATTAATTCCTCTTTTGTCCCTTCAATCATTATTGATACGATTAGAGACAACTTGTTTGTTCTTACATTCAAGAAGTTTGCACAGAGATTCCATGAGTGGATAGGGGATAATTTTTTATGTCCCCTATACTTAATTTCCTCTAGAAGCTACACCAATTTTTCAATTTTGTCTAAGTCATGATAAGTTTTAGCCCACAACTTAGGAAAAGTGGGTAAAGCAAGTAAGATTTAATTTTTGGTAAAGAAGGGGGTCCCACTTTAGAGAACTAGAGAAAATCATGGATCTAGTGGAAGGTGGGGGCCACTCCATGAGGGAATACACACCCCCTAGAGCATTCGACTTGGAGAGAGAAGAGGGAAAGAGGGAGTTTGATGGCGTGGAGCCCACAAGGGAAGGAAATGGAAGCAACTACAAGTAGAAGGTGGAGCACTCATTTTGGGAGCCTTTTGACTATTTCACAACATTTCTATTGTTCTCTTGACTTGTTCAACTAGGACTACATAGTGCTTCTTAATACATGAGGTTTTAATGTGAAGATATCACCCTACCTTCAGTTAACTTCGAGTGCGAGCCCTAGGAGGAGTTCTACTTCACATTTAGGAGTTGTTCTACTGATCACTCAGGCATTTCTTGTGGGATTTTCTCAGAAGACTAGGGGATGAAAACATGAAGCTAGGTTACACTTTTGTGAGAAATGCCCCCAAAAAGTTCACAATCTCAATTTTTCGGCCGAACCAAAATTTTCTTTGCCCAAATTTTCTATATTAATTCGGTCGAATTATTATACTAACATTTGGCTAAACAATTTCCCCTTTAGATTAACGTCGTATGTTAAATGGATTTTTTGCTGGAGTTGAAAAATCAGCAAAAAAAATAGTTCGAACGAACTATTTATTTCAGTTGAACTATATATTTTGCCGAACTAGTTTTTTGGCCTAAACAATGTCTATATATATGAGGGCCCTAACGTTGTTGTAGAATTTTTTGCACTATTAGTTTATTATTGTCATTGTGCCGAGCATTGCTAATTTGGTTGGCCTGTCGGTTCAGTGGAGGAAATGATCGCATATGTGCATGAATTGGTTTTTCTCAACATATTTTTATGGTTTTTTGTGGTTTTACTAATTTTTTGTTGGCTTTTTTGCAAGGTTGTTTGGCACCAAAGGAATTTTTGCTAGATTTTTGCACAAGGTTGGTTGGTTGGTGCCAAGGTTGGTTGCACCTCATTGTCACTGGAGGAATTTTGTAAGCTTCCGCAGCCTCCTTGTCTGGACCAGGTATGTCCTCCTTTTCTTGTTTGAATGGTTGGTTGAATGTCTAAATGGTTGGTTGAATGTCTGAATGGTTGGTTGACAAGAAAGAAGAAAATTTTATAAATTAAGGAAAATGGAGATACCACAAAAAATGTCTATGGTTATGATGTAAAAATATTAATATTGTCACTTTTATCTATTTTTAAGCATGACAAAAGTATGAAAAATATCATTTCAAATGTCGGACTGCTAGGCTAACACCTTTCTTTCTGGTTGGTGGTTCTGCTATGCCATAAAACCTAGAACCTTCAACAAGAATGAAGTCCAACCATATATTAATAGATTACCAACCAAGCATTCCAATACATAATAAACTTAATCGATTTCGCCTAAATCAATGCACTAAATCAAAATCCAAGGAAAAGAAAGTTGAAAATTAAAATTGAGAGTTAGAAATACCTTGCGAACTTGCGTTGCAGTCATCATAAGGTTGAGATTGGAAACGCAAAATTCACAGGCTGGGAATAATCTACATCATACATCGTGAATTCTTTTCCCTTTTATCCTTTGTTTCTTTCGATACCTTCAAAATATGCCCCTTGTTCACAAATAGCAAGAGATAGCTACTTCTCCTCTACTATCAATGAATGCGAAAAAGAAATATCTATTATCAA
>APFE030029100.1:0-20388 GCA_000404065.3 Pinus taeda
AGTATTTGCAAGAGTTCAAGAACTCATGGGCGAGAACAGGGTGTACAATCATGTCAGATGGATGGACTGATCAAAGAAACCGTACCATCATAAATTTTCTTGTATTCATCCCACAGGGAACCATGTTCTTAAAATCAGTTGATGCATCTGATAAGGTAAAAGATGGCCACTTGTTGTTTCAGTTATTGGATCAGGTTGTTGAGGAGGGGGTGGCTAATGTTGTTCAAATCATCACAGATAATGCCTCTAACTATGTTCTTGCTGGTAAACTGTTAGAGGAAAAATACAAGACCATCTTTTGGACCCCATGCGCTGCACATTGCATAGACCTCATGCTTGAGGATATTGGAAAATTAGATTGGGTCAGAAACACTGTAGATCATGCCAAAAGCATAACAAAATTTATCTACAATCATACTTGGGTTTTGAGCCTCATGAGGAAACACACTGGGGGCAAGGATATTATTAGGTCTGCCATCACTAGATTTGCTACACATTTTTTGACATTGCAATCTATGCTTTCCCAACATAGAAACTTGCAAAAGATGTTTTCTAGTGATGAATGGAATCAAAGCAATTGGTCTAAGAAACAAGAAGGCAAAGAATTGAAAAAGAAAATCTATGAAGAAACTTTTTGGAGAAAGGCATCAGAGGTTGTGAAGCTTGCCGAGCCACTAGTTAAGGTGTTGTGCTTGGTGGATGGGGAAAGGTTGGCTATGGGCTTCATTTATGAGGCTATGGATCAGGCAAAGGAGCAAATAAAGGCTGTATACAAGGATAGAGTGGCAAAGTATGGGCCCATTTGGGCAATAATTGATGAGAGATGGAACAATCAACTCCATCGCCCTATACATGCAGCTGGGTATTTTTTGAACCCACGGTATCATTATAAAGCTAAGGAGTCAGGAGCTTTGAGGGGGGAGGTCAGAGATAGAATGATTGAATGCATTGAACACATGATCCCGTTGGAGTCTGATCAGCTGGAGGTAGACCGACAGGCCACAACCTTCAGCAATGCAACAGGTACCTTTGGGAAGAACCTAGCAAAGATTGCAAGAGAAGCAGATGAGCCAGGTAAACAAAAATTTCAATTTTCAAATTCTTAATAGTTTTACTTTTTTTTTGAAGTTTGTTAAATTGTTTATAATTCGAAAGTTAGATATAATTTGTAATTTTGTTGAGCTAACTCATTACACTCCTATGTGTTTTGCAATTGCAGCACAATGGTGGGAGGCCTTTGGCGGCCATGTTCCTGAATTGCAAAGGTTTGCAATTCGTATTTTGAGTCAAACTTGCAGTGCAACTGGGTGTGAGCGAAATTGGTCTGTCTTTGAGAGGATTCACACAAAGAAGAGAAACCGTTTGGATCAAAAACGGTTAAATGATCTAGTTTATGTCCAGTACAACCTTCGGCCCAGACGAAACCATTTGCTGAACAAAAGACCTGATTCAGATCCCATTGTGTTGGAAGACATTGATCCAACGTCAGATTGGGTAGTGGAGAGTTGTCCAGCAGAGTTTGATCCTGATGAGGATCTTGGTTTAGATTTCGATTTGGAGACATCAGCTGAAGTTCAGCCTGTTCAGTTGAATGCAGATCCACTTGCCTCAGTCTCACAGCCAGCAAGGACTCCAGTTGTAGGTGCTTCCTCTTCTCAGCCTGAGCCACGATAGAAGCGCAGCCACATAGCTACTCTATCTCAGCGTGCATCTACTGCAGTTGCACAGCCTGCTAGTGGTACCACATCTACAGTTGCAGTTGGAGATGATGATGATGAGGAGGAGCCATGGGCAGGGGGCTCTGACTCTGATGATGATGATGATCCAGAGATTGATCGACATGATCTTGGCTCCTCTGGCAGTAGCTATAGCCAGTAGTGCTTTTGTTGTAGACTTGTAGTCTTGTAGAGGCCATTTCTAGCCTCCTTGGTTATGTGTTTTTTGTTTTGAGTCTTTGATCATGTATGACAGTTGACTATGTATTTCCATTGGGTACCATTTTGATATAATGGATTGGTTCATGAGCCTACTTTGATCATATGTTGCCTTCCATCTATATTATAATGTTGTGTGTTTTGGAAACATGAATGAAATCTTTAAAATAATGTTTAAAATCTTCAAAAATTATGTTTTTTTATAAAAAAACTAAATATTTAATGTATTTTTTACAACGACCGAGTCATTGAAAACGAGTCAGCTGAGTCATTACCGTTTCGGAGTCAGAGTTAGAGTCATTGCTCGGCCGAGTCGGAGTCGGAGTCAGAGTCTTAAAACATTGAGTAGGATAGGAGCATGTAGGAATAGAATAAAATTGCATAGCTAGAAACATCTTCTGGAATCTAGCAACATGAAGTACATATAGTTCTAGATACTCATGTAGAAGGAGAATTTATAATGAGAACAAAATGCATGGTTAGAATATCTTCTAGAATATAGGAGAATGGTAGATATAACTCAAGGTATTCATGTAGAAGGAGCATACCTAGAATAGGACCTCATCCGCAATGAAAGAAAATTGATCATGACTAAGAATCTTAGAATACCTCCATTATCAAAAAGGAAAGAAAAATTTGCACAGTAAGGGTCTTCAAGATCCTATGATGGAATCTTCAAAAGAAGATTCATAAACAAAAGCAGATGTCTCATTGGGAATCCCATTCATGGGATTCAAGAAAAGAATGATAAGTAGGCAAGCTAAGATGAAGTAAGAAGGGACACACCAAGGAAAACCAAATGAAGCTAAGATGATCAAAGGAGAATCAAGATGAGGTATGTATGCATCAAAATTTAGTCATGTTATCATTTGTATATTATTAAGTCATGGGAATAGTTCTATAATATGATCAAGTAGGAAAGAATCTCTTTCACCATTGATATGGTCAAAGGCATGTACTACAATGAAAATAAGTTCAACAATAGGAAATAATCACATAATGAATATAATATTGTTGGGTAAGAAGCAAGTAAAGAAGAAATGCTAACTAGTCCTAAAATAAAGCAATGATGAAGTGCTCCTACAAGGAGCATAAGGTGGTTGACCAATCTATCCATGAAGAAGAAAATGAAGAAAGAAACCAAACATGTGAAGAACACCATGATCTCAAAGAATATCTCTATTTGACAAAGATGCTTTGAAGACATCTCCTGAAAGAAGACAGGACAACTCTCACAAAGCAAGAAAAGACCCTTGACACCTATGAAGGCCTTAGAGATACAAAAGGTGCAGATAACAAATTACACTCGATCAAATAGAATTCTCATCTCTCATTCAACCCTGTTTGATTTCGTCTATCCCATCCATTCCTAAATCGTCCCTCTTCAGTGTTAATACGTTTTTTAATAATAATAATAATAATAATAATAATAATAATATAGATGATGATGATGATGATGATAATAATTTCATTATTAATATTAATATTAATAATAATTCTTATAATAATAATAATTCCTCTTTAGATAGTTGTAATAGTTGTAGTAGTAGTCGTCTTAGTTCTCCCCATAGGACAGTCATAAATTTTTCTAGTTTGGATTTTGACCCTTTTGTGTTTTGCCTCCTGGAAAGAGGTTTGAATTTTTCCTTGGCCCCTCGAAAAATTCCCAAAGAGGACATTATCAATACTATTGAATTTGGGATTAGAGACCCTTCTGACAATGTTAAGGAAGCTATTAGGAAAGATTGCATAGTTATCCTTAGGAAGGCTAAGCCTCCCAAGAGTAGCATTAGCAAGGATGAGTTCCTAGCCCTTAGGTCACTTAAAGATAACCCTAACCTTTTCATTCTCAAAGCTGATAAAGGTGGCACCATCATTATTTTCGACAAATCTGACTACATTAGGAAGATGTTAGACCATCTTCTCAATAGTGGGAGTTACAAAAGACCTAATAAGAACCCCCTTAAAAAGTTTCTAAGGATGTTGCTTGTGCCATAAAGTCTAATCCTATGCTCAACTCCTTTAGAAAAAAACTTATTGAGAGTAACCCCCTTTCCCCTATAATCTATGATTTTCCCAAAATCCATAAGGAAGGGGCCCCTCTAAGACCTATCGTCAATACGATAGGTGGTCCCACTTATTTCCTTGCCAAATTTCTTGCCCATAAGCTCAAGCATTTGGTTGGTCACACTGATTCCTTTGTTAAGGACTCTACTTCTTTTGTTAATGAGTTTAAAGGTTTGAAGATTTCCCCTGATGATTTGTTGGTGAGCTTCGATGTGGTGTCCCTTTATACAAAAATCCCCATCCAAGAAGCCATTAGTGTCATAAGTAGGATCATTGACGATGACACTTCCAAGTTAGTTGGCCTTTGCCTTACCTCTACCTTTTTTCAGTTTCCAAGGGGAATTCTGTGAGAAGACTTGTGGTGTTGCTATGGGATCCCCGCTATCCCCTATCATTGCTAAATTATTCATGGATGATTTCGAGACCAAAGATTTGGCCTCCACTCCTTTTAAACCCAAGCGTTGGAAAAGGTTTGTCGATCACATTTGTGTCATTTGGTCCCACGGGCACGAGAAGCTAGACATCTTCCTTCATCATCTTCACTCTTAATCTGACTCCATCATATTCATAATGGAGGTTGAGGTTGATGGGTTCCTTCCATTCCTCAATGTTCTTCTGTGCAGGTTGGATAATGGCTCCTTGTTGCGTCGTGTTTTTCATAAAAAAAACTCACACGGAGCAATATCTTCATGCAAGCTCCCACCACTTTCTGACCCAGAAGATTGGAGTTCTGAACACTCTATACACTCGTGCCTTAATAATTTTGGATGCTAGTCACATAGAGGAGGAGAAATCTCATATTTGGAGAGTTTTTGGAAAGAATGGTTATAGCAATTTTCAGGGTCTTAAGGCTTTTCAAAGAGCCAGTAAGTTTCCCAAGGTTAAAAAAGTTTTGGATGATCCAGTTCACATAGTTGAACTTCCTTTTATCGAGGGGACTGCATACAAAATTGATCACATCCTTAAAAAGCATAAATTCTTGGCTACTTTTAACCACCTTAATACCATCAGAAGCTCCCTTTTATCTGTGAAGGACCCTGTTAACCCTAAAGACATGAGAGGGGTTTATTCAATCCCTTACTCTCGTGGGATTCCCTACATTGTGGAAATGGGTCGCTCCATTAATATTCGTATTTAGGGATATGCTGCTAACCTTAGGTATAGGAGTTATTCCTCAGCTATTATTGAGCATGTAGAGAAACCTTTTCATCATGTCTACATTGAGAACTCCTATGTCATCACTAGGATTGAGCACTTTCATCATAGGAAGTTACGTGAGGCCACTGAAATTGAAAAGCATCCAAGGAATCTCAACAGGGATGATGGTTGGACCTTAAGTAGGAGTTGGGTTCCTAGCCTTTCTTCTTGACTTCTTTGTTTTTTTCTGTTTCACTCCTTATTGTGTTTGTTTTTATTTTCATTTTATTTTTCATATATATATATATATATATATATATATATATATATATATATATATATATATAATATATATATATATATATATATATATATATATATATATATATATATATCTATATATATATATATATTATAGATATATATATAGATATATATATATATATATTATATATATATATATATATATATATATATATATATATATATATATATATTATATTTTACTTATTCATTTTTTTACTATTTTTATTTTATATTATTATTATTATTATTAACGGTTATCTATGTTTAATATTAATAATTATTCTATTATGTTTATATTAGTATTGAATATCCTTCCCAACTAATTTATTTTTTAATATTATTTTGACCTAACTAATCTCTAATGTTCTTCTTATAACTAAAATTATTTAATTTTACTTGACTAAATTTCTAAAAGTTACTTCTGGCAGATGGGGCATCTTTGTTATTTATACCTAATTGCATCTCTGTTTTTTCATCCTTGTCCTGAGGATAAACCACAATATATGGTTCGAAATGTCGACTTCGAAACAACGATGAGATTATTCTGAAAATTCTATTTGATAATGATATGGATTATAGACGTCTGAAATCAAAGATTCTACTCTACAAATATGTCATGATGAAGAAACCCATTGAGCAAAACTTAATGTTGAAGCAATAACATGATGAATTCATAAAGGGCTGCTCAACCGAAACATGGGAACAAGCAAGTTCAATGAAGCATCCATGAGAAGAGTATTTCGAAGAATGGAAAATATGATAAAGGAGTTGCTAGATGACAAAAGATCCTACTATAGGACAACAATACCATTTTCTATAGAGAATCTGTATGTAGGTTAACCCGATAATGCAATATACATCAAAGCAAAATACTATAACCTACTTCTAATATCAATTTGCGGAAGATGAAAGATCAAGCTGAACAATATAACTAGGAGAAGAAGAATCAATTGCACAATACACATGAAAATACTTTGGGGAAAGCCTCAGCTGAAAACCCCACTATCTATATTATCATACAAGGTGGAAATACATAGGAATTATACAAAGCCTTAGCTCTCACAACTAGCCAGCTCTGAGTACAATCCTCATGAATGCTCACAGGCAATCTTGGCTGTTCTTTAGCCCTCCTCTCTACCCTCCAAGCTCCTATTTCCTTGCATTGTTCCTCTGGGATGATTCACCTTCAACCAAGTGGAACACTCTGATCTCATACAATGTCAGAATTGCGCAATTCTCAAGGAATGATGCCTTGACTACATCCATGAGTTTTCTTGATAAGAAAACACATGCAACTGATAGTACACTGTCCTTGTCTTTAATATCAACTGGGTCTTTCTCAGAATAGACATGCATGAGTTTCTAATGAGGGAATCTTCAATTAACTCGAGTACACTAGTTGAGTGCATGCATGCATCAACTCACTGTTAACCCTCTATTAGCTCCTCAAATAGTTCGGAACTAATTTAACTGGACTTAACTCAATAAGCTAAGTTAACTAATTACAACTCAAGTATAACTCAATCTTATCTCCTTAATTTAAGGCTTATCTCCTTAACTTAAGGGATAACTCTTGCATGACTTCAGAAAGACTTCTAACTTGAATTTCTCCAACTAATTAAGTCAAAATAACTTAATTATCTATTTCAAAGTAGCTTTTAAGACTAAATTCAATTTTAATTCACAATTTAATTAAATGAAAAATTAAATTGGAATATTCTTGTTGCCACATTTCAACAGTCCCTCTCAACAAGAAAGGGATTATCTGCCAGCCCGATCTTGTTTCTATGGAAGTCGAATTTACAATTTAACAATGCCTTTGTCAAAATGTCAACATCTTGCTCCTCTGTTGAAATATACTATAGAAACATGATCCTCCTATCATTAGAAGCTTGCTTTACCTTGTAAAGCCAATGGGAACTCAGAACTGACTTGTTCTCCAGTCTCAAAACCACATCCCAAACATTGTTACGAACTATGGATTCATACTCCTCCACCATAGCAGCAACCCAAATCGGTTGCTATAATGCTTCCTCAAAGGAATATGGCTCGGTCTCAACACATTCCCCCACAAGGGCCATGTATCTAGTGTACCTCTCAAGTGACCTCTTATGTCTGCACTGACAAAATGGTGCTCCCACATTCTCTCTTGCATCCTTCAACAATCTGTTAGCTTTTCTTGTGCACTTCTGTCCATCTCTAGAAGACTTTGCTTGAGTGTATGTCTCCACTCCTGGAACCTATGCATGCAATTTTCCTGCATAAGTCTGAGGCTCCTCCTGCTTTGGAACCAACAGTTCCTCCACAGCCTGTAGTTGGAGCTCCCTCTCAAGGGAAACTCGCATGGCCTTATACTCATCAAACTTGAGATCTTTGTAAAACACTATCCTCCAACTAGTAGGAAATTACACACGATAGTTTTGAGGTGTATCAGTGTACCCCAAAAATATCCCCAACTCTTCTATCAGCTCAAGCTTCTTCCATGCATCCTTTGTCATATGGCAATATACCGATGAGCCAAACATCCTGAAGTGTCCCATATTTGGTCTCTTACCAGAGAAATCTTCCTCTGGTGTCTTCATCTGTAGTATGCGATGCAGGATTCTATTTTGAAAATAGACCCCTGTGTTGCATGCCTCAACCCACAAGTGAAGTGGTAGGCCTTGGTCATGCAACATTGTCCGTTTTTTCCCTGCAATAGTTTTGTTCTTCTTCTCAGTCACCCCATTCTGTTGTTGGTTATGAGGTGCCATCAACTCTCGTTTAATTCCTTCCACTATACAGAAGTCCTTAAACTCTTGAGAAACATATTCTCCACCATTGTTTCTTCTCAAGGCCTTGATCTTCTTCCCTGGCTCTTTCTCGACCAAAGCTTTGAACCCACAAAACTTTGTGAAAGTTTGGTTCTTCTTTTGCATGAAATAAATCCAGCATTTACAAGAATAGTCATCAATGAAAATCACATAATACCTTTGCTTCACTGTGGATGCCGTCGAGAATGGTCCACACACATTGGTATGAACTCGCTCTAAGATAGCCTCTGCTCGACTATCTTGATCATGAAAGGAAGATTTGGTGTACTTTCCCAAGGTACAACCTTTGAATGTGTCAACTTGCTCAAATTTACCTTTTGGAAGTCTTGTAGATATCTATTGCATTATCTTCAAAGCTCCACAATGAAAATGGCCCAACTGTCTATGCCACAAATCGCCAATGTCTTGACTTTGCACCAATTCTTCTTTCGTACTCAATGCTGCATAATCATCTACCTCTAGTTTATAGAGATTCTTCACCCGAATCCCTATCCTCTTGGTTTGACTATGGCTATGTGTCTTAGGAACACCTTTCCTTTACTAAAGACAACATCGTAGCCTTTTTCCTCCAACATCGTGACCAATACCAAGTTCTTCTTCAGTCCAGGCACATACTTCACATCTGTTAAGGTGATAGGAGCTCCATGCTCCCTCTGAAAATAAATTGTGCCCAATCCTGAAACAATATACCCTTCGTCGTCACCCATATCTATGCGCATCTTGAAGTCTTTCTCCTCCAAGGCACTGAATAAACTTTTATCACCGGTCATGTGGAATGAGGCTCCACTGTTAAGATACTAGACATAACCCATCATCGATGACACCATGGATGAGATGAGGGTAATGTCCATTTCTAACTGAGAGGCTAATGCCTCACCTTCCGATCCTTAGAGGATCCCTTCTTGGACTTCTTTGATGGGAAATTAGTCGCATAATGTCCCATCTTGTGACAATTAAAGCATCTCACTTTAGACATGTAACCCTTATTCCCTCCATGAGAAGAATTCGATTTGGAATGGGAAGCCTTCCCCTTCCCTTTCCTTGCCTTGCTAAGGCTAGATTTTTTTCATCATCATCCTTGGATGAATAACCATCTCATGTGCTCCTCCTGATCTCCTCCTGCATGAGATCCGAACATAGTCGTTCCCATTCCAAGAATTTCTCCCTTCCATTCACAGAGTTTGGGTAGCTATTCCAACTCTTTGGAAGACCAAGGAGAGCAAGGATCACCATATCTTCATCGACAATAGTTATTCCCACACTACCAAGCTCATCTCTACAGGTGGTGAGCTTGTTCAGACGTGTGGAAATAGTATTTCCCTTCTCCATCTTGATTCTTAGAAGCTTATCCTTGAGCACCAACTTCCTTTGGTCTCTACTGTTTTGGTGGAGGTCCTTCAATATCTTCCACATTGAAAATGGAGTATCCTTCCCATGGAGACTCGAGACAATATGGTCTCGAACTCCCTCAAGGATGATCTGTCTTGCCTTCGCCACACACTTCTTCCACTCAGCCAGCTGTTGTGCATTAGTTGAAGCTGGCTTTGGGATTTCTTGATCAATGAATTCCTTCAGGCCATCATCTTCTAATACAATCTCCATTCTATCTTTCCATGCTATGTAATTTGAGCTACCTTCCCAGGCATACTCGAGTCTCAAGCCATAGAAGTCCATTGGCCAACCTTGAAGTATGATATGAATTCGATTTTCACCTGCAACCCTGAACTTCAAACTTCGAATTCTCTTCTCAGTATACTATTCACAACTCTGATTTCCTTGTAGAAAATTTCTACAAATCCATCTCTGATACCATGTAGAGAATCTGTATGTAGGTTAACCCAATAATGCAATATACATCAAAGAAAAATACTATAACCTACTTCTACTATCAATTTACGGAAGCTTAAAGATAGAGATGAAAAATATAACCAGAAGAAGAATCAATCACACAATACACATGAAAATACTTTGGGGAAAGCCTCAGCTAAAAACACCACTATTTGTACTATCATACAAGGTGGAAATACGTAGGAATTATACAAAGCCTTAGCTGTCACAGATGCTCATAGGCAATATTGGCAGTTGTCCAACCTTCCTCTTTGCACTCCAAGCTCCTAATTCCTTGCGTTGTTCCTCTGGGATGATTCAACTTCAACCAAGTGGAACACTTTGATCTTACACACTATCAAAACTACGCAATCCTCAAGGAATGATGCCTTGACTGCATGCATGAGTTTTCTTTATAAAAAAGCACATGAAACTAATAGTACATTGTCCTTGTCTTTAATCTCAACTAGGTCTTTCTCAGAATAGACAGGCATGAGTTTCTAATAAGGGAATCTTCAGTTAACTGTAGTACACTAATTGAGTGCATGCATGCATCAACTGACTGTTAGCTCTCTATTAGTTCCTCAAATAGTTTGGAACTAATTTAACTAGACTTAACTCAGTAAACTGAGTTAACTAATTACAACTCAAATATAACTCAATCTTATCTCCTTAATTTAAGGCTTATCCCCTTAATTTAAGGGATAAATATTGCATCAGTTCAGAAAGACTTCTAAGTTGAATTTCTCCAAGTAATTAAGTCAAAAAAACTTAATTAATTATTTCCAAGTAGTTGTTAAGACTAAATTTGATTTTAATTCACAATTTAATTCAAGGACAAAATAAATTGGAACATTCTTGTTGCCACATTTCAACACTTTCCATAGAATAATAAATGACATGAAAAAACAAGAAGGAAAGTGGTTGATGGATGGTTCCCTACCAAAAGAATGTTCGAACCAAGACTTCATGACATCGAAGGAAAGAAGAAGATCAAGTAGCTGAAGGACCCATGAAGAAGAAGTTGTTGATGAATGGACAAGTCCCTAGCTAAGAGGGAGTTATAACAAGTTCCCAATTACAAAGGAACTTGGACAAGTACCTTGTCAGAAGATACTTGGGCATGTGTTCCTCAACTAAGAGGAAGTGATAGACACAAAATTATTGTCTTCACTTGGGAATAAATAATGGGAGGATTAGGTAATCATATGGCATCTGATACTCTTTGAGGATGTGTAGGGAATCTAAGACAATAGTAGGCAAGATGATCGATATTGTTTGAGGGGTGGGTACCCAAGATAAGAATAGTCCTAGAAGGTAATACTTAGTGAACACTCAGATGGGTATGTACCTTGAGAGACAATGACTAAGGTGTCTATAATTCATTGGTCTCACCAAAATTATTGAGAGATAGAGTTGTCATTCAAGGCGTTGATGTGGAAACAATGTTGGTTATTATGATGCTATAACATATGGATTGCAAATCTAATTTCTCTTATGTGAATTCTTTAACATTGAAACATAGCCAGACATCTTGTAATGTTGTATGAATACCTCTCTAGTTAAGAGGGAGTGTTGAAGGAAATGTAACCACATTCGGTCTTCATAAATATAATTTTTATATTTGTATTTATTCAAGAAAATAAATATTATTTTTATAATATATGTCAATGAGTTTCTTTCTCATTGAAATAGGTCTAGCACATGTTAAATTGCTATAGATGAGCAAATGGTCGAAAGAAAATGTTGAAGACCTTAAGGGCATGTTACACCATGTACATGTTTGTATAAGACTCAAAGAATAACCCTCCAAGAACATTCAAGTCTCATCCAAACATTTAACACCACCAAAGAAGAAATTTGAATTATAAATGTCAAGTCAGCTCGCAATCTCCTAGTCGGCCTTCAAGTCGGTCTAAAAGAAGGGAAAGTCCTCTATATATAGAGGTTGTCCACTCCATTAAAACATAAAGAAATAACCTCTAAAATATGCGAAGAGAAGGCATAAGGAAAGGGTAGAGAAAAGCGAAGAGAGGGTCTCCAAGAGCAACGAAGAAGAAGGGTGCATAACCAAGCTCAAGAGGATTGTTTCGAGGGCAAGCCATAGTCACACTTGCAAAGATAAAGAGGGTATATTTTCTATCTTAGCATCCCTCCACCATAGTCACACATATCTCATTGGTTGGGCTATAAAGATAGGCCTACAAGGCCTCTCATGCAATCGAAGAAGAAAGGAGGATCTTCATACAAGAATCTTGAAGGAATCCCCTCACACGTGTGAAGAAACAGTGATACTTTACTATTATATCAGGCCTGCATCTACATCTCAAGAAGGTGCTTTATTTGAGAAAGGATAAAGTTATCTTCATACATAAAGGAATCTACCAAAGAAAAAAAAGGAATATCTCTTAAAGAAGATACCTAACAAAGACTAATATTAGTTGTCATAAGAAGGACGAAGTGTCAAGAAGCAAAATGTCTGGAGAAGGAAGACTAAGTGCCAAGGAACAAAGTGCAGAAAGGAGGAAGAACTTGACTTGTGCTATACCGATGGTCACATGTGGTGGTTCTATGGAATATTAATAATAAGGAGTTAAGCATGGGAAGGATTAAGGCATTAGAACTTTGGATTTTTGTAATGGCATTTGAATAAAAGCTATGATGCTCCTCGGCTCTGAAATTGCACCATGGAAGTGTTAAGAGATGTATTGGGCTCCGATAGCGTACCAAAGAGGAAATAAAGGTATAGACTGTTCGATGATTAGGTCATGAGGCACCTTCAATGCCACCACACCTGATCACAACCAGTTCCAAGACGGGAAGTTTCAAGTTCTTAAAGGGGGAAAGTGACAAGCAAACTAGCTGGAAATGGTGGGGGAATATCGTAATAGAATTATGGCCAGATCATTAGCCCTCCAACAATCTAGAAATTGGAGCCGAATAATTCCTAAGGAAATCATGGGAATCGACATGGAGATATTTTACTGTGTCCATCATGACACCTCACATTTCTCATGTTTTGTTATTTTGTAAATTTTTTCATTTTCAAGAAGAGAATTGGATCTATTTTGTAATAATTAGGACATTAACATGCTCAAATAGTTGTAACATTTGAAGAAATTTTTAAAGTTGTTTTTTATTTGGTTTTCCCTATAAAAAGAGGGAGGAAAATCATTAAACAGGTTCCAAAATTCAGCTCTCAAAGGTTCTGAAGTCTGTCTTCAAGAATTCTAAACTCTATTTTTAAAGGGGGTTCCAAATGTGGTTCTAATTTCTTATTCTTGAGGTTATTGTTTTTTCTTTTGAAAAAATTTCCAATTTAGGCCTCTCATCTATTTTTGTTCTGGAATATTAATGAATAAGTTTTGTTCATTCAAATCATTTTGGATATGTAGTATGTATTCTTCCTTTGTATGTCATTTTATATGTGTTTCTCCTAAAAAATTTTGTAAGTAGTAGTTGCTAGATTCACTTATAAATCATGCATTTACTATGTTATATTGTAGCATATAGTACTTGTGATATTACATATTTACTATATTATATTGTGGAAGAATGTGTTATCACTCTAAAATTTCTCTTAAGTTGTTAGGAAAGAAATGATAGAGGTAACCACAAACCTACTTTGGAGATTAGGATCTAGCCTTCCTGATGCTTAGAAAGGGCTCTTTCTTTATGATTTAACTTTGTTTAGTTAATTGATTTTAGGCTAATTATGATTGTACTTGGGTTTTTGTTTTGATTTGGTGGTGGGATCACTTAATTAGATGGATAGAGGGATTTCTTTTACCATTGGGATATGGGGTCAAATGTCAAGCAAACGGAACTGGATCAAGTTCTAAAAATAGTGTCTACAGGGCAAGGTAGCTAAGTAATTTCAGATCTTAAGGATGGATGCTGAAGTGGTTTCAATCAGATCAAAGGATCAATTAAGGATTCCTTAAACCGGATTACAAAGGAAGTGCAAGAGGTCAACCGGGATCGGAGAGAAATTAAGGATTCTCAGGTCTAGGTATCAGAAGAAAACAAGAAATGATTAATTGTTCAAAACAGAGTGTACTCAAACAAATTGTGAAATAAATTTCTAGTTAATTCATTCAATTTTAGATAACAAGCAAGTATTTGAAACACATAAGAAAATAACAATTTGACAAAGAAAATACTTCACTGAAGTAGCTCAACACATGAATCCTATATTGCAAACTCTTTATTACTCAGTCCAGTTTGTTGAATTGAAAAAATGATACTGTGAACCCTTAGGTTTCAGATCAATATAACTTTAAAAATGTCTAGTGATCCACACTCAATACTTCGAGTTATGAACTATTTATACAAAAATAGTTTACAAAATATCCCAAACTCTCTTGGGAATTAATCTAGGAGAAAGAAATATCTTCATAGAAGAAGATAGAGACAAATGTTCAATTGTTGTATGTTGTCCCTGTTTATTTGGTTTTGCTTTTTTTATGCTCTGATATTTTGTTGTTTATTCTCTGCCTTGTTGTTGGTCTTCACACTAGTTGTTCTTTTTACTTTTCCCTTTCAATTGATACTCTTTACCTTGATACTCTTTTATCTAGCTGGTCTATTTCGTTTCCCTTACTGTGCTTTTTCACTTTGACTGTGAATTTTTATAGTAATTCATTCAACTTCTCCCAAATATCTACATCTGGTAATTTTATATTTACCATTTTCCTGTAAATTTCATCTGCTTCTATGTATTTGGAAAAAGTGGGTTTGTTCATAAAAAGGTGTTTTACCTCATGCTGGAGGTAAAATAGGTTCTCAAATGTCTGATATAGCACCTTTCTAGTAGGTATCCCCTTCATGGAAGAATTACTTGCCTGATCCTTTGCCACCTCTCGTATCCTTCTGTTGTAGTCTTCCTATGGCATCAATTTTTCATTTATCACCAAGGGATTTGGAAAACCTTTCTGCCTCAAAACATCAAACTTTACCATGAGCCTATCTATAGCTAGCTACATGGTTTGGCATTTTTCTTCAAGATTCATCATGAAAATCCTCTTGGTGAGCACCTTTTTCACTTCTAGTATGGTGCCAATCCTGTCAAGTATGTCCAGCTCCTGCAACTCATATTTGTTTTTAGAGTTAAGGAAATGGATTATTCTAGTGTCTTCTTCTGGCATGTCTCCTAGTTCAGCCTTAACTCTCTGAATGGCTTTTGTAGCCTCTTTGACTAATTCATTTTGTTTAAAGATAACTTGAATGGATGGACAAATATCATTGACAAAGTTAATGATATTGGCCCATAATTGTTCTTTAGCTTGGCCAAGTGGCTCCTTTAATATCAATTCCTTCTCCAAGATCTTCATTCTTTTTGTCAAGTAGGTAGATTTCTGAACCTCTTCCTTGTGCATAATCAGGGTAAGCTTATTATCATTCTCTAGACTTGTTATCTTTTCCTTAAGCTTGTTTATCTTTGTGGTTTGAATGGACATGTCCTCCATTTCTTTGACCAATTTTCTTGCCTTATCATTTGGCAGATCTGTTGTTGTTGTCGAACATGTTGCTGATGTAGATGTTGTGGCAGCTGGTAGTGCTATAGCCAGTGGAGCCGTAGGAGCCA
Source organism: Pinus taeda (assembly GCA_000404065.3). NCBI lineage: Eukaryota > Viridiplantae > Streptophyta > Pinopsida > Pinales > Pinaceae > Pinus > Pinus taeda. The sequence continues at coordinate 15,672 of APFE030029100.1, forward strand.
ATGAAGTTGCCAATATGGATGGTACTATTGTAGTGATTGTTGGAATGGAAATCGGATTGGTAGTCTCTACGCTATATGTTTTCAGCTGTATTAAGCTGTCCAACTCCTTCTCCGTCTCTTTCAACTGATCATTCAATTGGAGAATAAGGTCAATCATCTCCTCTTGTTGGGTCTGGCTTTCAAGGACCTCTTTTGTCTGTGGATGTTGTGAATGAGGCAGTTTTAGTTGCTTCTTCAAAGCATCAATATCCTCATTCTTTTTCTTTATTAATTTCTCTGTAGCTTTAACATCATTGGGATTGTACCCAAGCTCAATTACCAACTCTTCCAGTGGCTTGATTCTATTATCCTTGGCCTATGAGGAGGCCTCTTCCATCTTGTACTATGTACTTTTATTATCCAATGAAATTTGAAGTTTGTGTGCAATCATAGCTTTACTTTTTATGGTGGAATAGATCATCTCACCTGCCTACTTGTGGAACTCAATTTGGTCAACGGGGTGAACATCCCTGGCCAAAACCTCAATTTTTTTTTTACTATAGTTTGTTGATGATCTTAGGCGCTGGACTATAGGTTGCATGAATATCATCTACATTTCCCTGTTTTGATGTCAAAGGCTGACATTAATCTATTTTGATTTGCAGGTGTTTGCTTGAAGTATTGGGCATGAGTCTAAGCCTTCAATGTCTCATTCCTCAACTTAATTTCCTTGTATCTATATTTAATATCTTTCTCTTTATCCAAAGGCCTGGTGGATGAAGAGACTTCAATGATGAGTTGTTTCTCAATAAGTTGAGTGTTTGTTGTAAAGGGCTGGTGTGTTTCTCCTGAAGCTATTGGGCCTTTGCTCCTTTCCACCATTGTATTAGTGTCAGTGATTTCCACTGTACCAATGGTGTCTTCTTGTTCAGTTACAGGATTAAGCTTGGGCATCTTCCTATAACTAATCTCAAATTGTTCATTTGTGGTTTCCATGGCTGAACAAGAACCTTCTTCCATGATCCTCTTTGCATTTTTGTCTTCATTTGCTGGAGTCTATAAAAAAGTAGGAATATTCATTGGTTCTACTACAGTTGGAACCTGCAAAAGGGAACTAGTATCAATATGCTTTTCCACATCAATTAATGTATTCTCCACATAAACTATAGTATTGTCCATGTCTATCAAAGAGTTTTCCAGCCATTCAGACTGGTTGGAAAATATCTCAATGTTTGGCCTGGGATGATGTATGAAAGGGCCCAATTTGAATTTGAGCCTTAGTTTATTTATGACTCCATGAGGGTCATATTGCCACATAAAACTATTCTTGAATTTCATCTCCTATAGAATCTTATCGACCTCTGGTCCAGCTTCCCTATTATTACAGGTAAATGGGCCCAATTGGTTTTTCACTTTAAATTGAGTCTTCTTCTTGGCTGCCAGGAAATTAACCTTATCAGATTTTATAATCTATCTAAAGTACTCTAATGCAAATATCCTCATAGGGAGGTATTTGGGCAATTTATAAGGAGCTAGTTGGCATCCATATATCTTGATATCTGTGTGGTCCTGGTATAGATATCAGTCTCCTACTTTATTGTTCTTTGCCAACTGTAAAACCCTTTTAATTTCCTGACTGATCCTGGGTTGATAGCTACTGGTTAGCATGTTTATAACAGGATGAAAAAATGAATCAGTGAAGTGTTTGTAAGTAAATATAGTGGAGTACTTTTGGATCAACAGTGTACAGTTCTCAAAACTTCTCTGATGCGTACCCCACCACCTTGTGGGCATAGCGCGTAGTGCCCATTTCAGAACATCAAAACACTGTTGTAAGGGCACTTCGCTCTCAAATTTGTTTAGGAATTCATCCACCGCTATCAACCCATCATACATAGGCAGATCCCTTACCTCTGTTGTCATGCAGTGCAGTGATCTTACCATCATGTTGCAATTGAGAGTGGTTACCTCGTGTAACCAATTCTGCCATCATTTTGTTTCCTCATCTAAATTTGATGTGCAGGAGCTTTTTCACTCCCACGAAATCCGGCCATCGGCTGTTGGATTTACCCAATCCTATTCCCAAGTGGTTATCTTGTAGATACAGTTGTTAGAATTGGCAACGAAGGCCAAACTCCATGTGGGCCATCTTAGTTATGGTAGCTAATATTTTTCTTGGATCCCTCTCATCGAGAGGTGTAGGATTGATCTAAAGATCATCCGATTCCGATAAGAATTTATGAAGATAAGAATTTATTTTGATTATGGACAAATTGACAAGTTGACCAACAACTTATGTAGGCTCAAAAGCCCAATAGTCATGTTTTTTCAACCTCTATGTTTTAGTATAAATAGAAGAGGACTTGAAGTCATTTGTCAACCACATATACTCTTCATGTGATCTCCTCTTGTCCATTTCTTTGGATTTTGGTGAAGGAGATACACTAAGAGTATACATTGGCCTAGTATGATGCCTTAGCCGCAGAGATGCCCTGACTGCAGTATGAGAATCTAAGCAGCAAAGGGAGGCACTTATACGTAGTCTAAAGAAGCCCTAATCCATTGACTAAAGGAGGCCCTAACTGTAGTAGAGAGAGGCCTAAACCACAGTAAGGAGGAGGGCATAATACATAGTCAAGGGAGACATCTAAATGTAGCCCTAGAGAGAAGACCTAGCCACTATCATAATGAAGCCATAGTTGCATCCATAGCTGTAGTAAACATATTCCCTAGCTAAAAGCTTATGAGGACACCTATACGCAGAAAAGAGGAGACTTATAAGAAGCATAAATAAGCCTCTATACGCTGTCTCAAAAGGCTCAATCCACAGATGAGAGGAGGGCTAATATAGGCCCTAAATGAAGGCCTGAAGCTATTGCCTATTGACCCTATACGCATCAAGAAAGAGATTCTTTATCCGTAGTCAGAAAGAGGATCTATACATAGTCCTATAGGAGACCTATTTACACAGAAAGGAGATATATATTGGACCTTCCATCCACTATCTAAGGAAGCTTTGAAAGAGCCCTTGCCACAGGTATGAAATTCACCTAATTTATACGCCATCCAGTCACAATCCAAGAGGTTTATATGCAGCAAGAAAAGGCACTCACACGCAACAAAGGGGAGGCTTCCATACATAGCAATTGAGGGTACCTTAAGACACTGTAAGTAAAGACAACTAAAAGTAATCATATCATAGCGTAGAGGATATGCCATTATGCCACATTGCTGTCGGTGACAGCATGACTCATTTGAGATATGTTCTAGGCATGTTGACATTGTTCTTGAGGGGAAGAACTACAATAAAGAAATACCCTAACCAGTCACCACGTTATGCATCAAGTGACTGTGTTTGGTGCAGCCTCAAAGAGAAGGTAAATCAAGTTTGTCTAAGAAGATCTCTTAGGAGAACATTGGAAGACATTGTTGTTCAAAGACAAAGATAGCTAGGTACTACGTGTAGAACTTACTTGCTGCTGGGCTAGGCCACAGGCCATAGCCAGCAACATAGATTGTGTTAAGGGTTTCACAAATCAGTCTTGCAAGTATGGCAGTACTGAAACCCCAACTTGGATCATGACTGTATCAAGGATGAGAACTGAAGTTTGATGCACCAGCTCATAAAGCAGTGACAGCTAGTACTACAGGAAAAGGACAACATTCTGGAAGATGGAGCATGATTGGATGCAGTATGGTGATGGGATCACCTTGAAGAAATATGACGTCACCTAAGTTTAGATCTGCAGTCCTTGTCATTAGATTTGCAACCTCATTATGTCATCTTCATGGTGAAGATCTCTGCTCTTATATTTTCAACTCAAAGTGTTGACTTCTGATGTATATGTACTATCTCTCTCTGTTGAACTATTGAAGAACATAAAAGAAGAATTTATCAAGGGTTTCCCCACATTGGGGTTTGTCCCTAGCTAGCGCCATATCTTGTGTCCTCTTGTCTTGGCTCGTCTTCTGCAATTTATGTTTATGTTCTATCTGCAGTTTACTTTAATGTTGATGTGATTGCTAATCTAGAAAATATATGGAGCTAACTGTGAAAACTAAAATAAATTGCTGTAAGCATAGAACATACCTAAAATTAACATGGTATCAGAGTTAAGGTGAAGAAAATGCCCAAGTAAGAGTGAAAGAGCAATCATTGAAGATAGTTGGGAAAGGACAAAAGGATCAGTGGATTCCTCATCCCTCTTCAAAATTCACCAAGGGCGAAGTCGAAACAGAGAATATTATCAGAATGGCGTAGAGGAAGTTTCTTATGGGCTACCTAAAGATCACTTAATTGGGAAGTCCGGATCTATGTTGGCTTGTGTTATATTCTTTCCACATAGTTAACAGGGTGTTTGAGGGGTACTCGTAACCCCACTTTATGGGGTCAGGGGCAGCGCCTCGGAAAATTTTGGTTTTGGACCCTATGTTAGGATGGGCGGACCCACCTATGGTTTTGTGCATGATTTTCGCACATGTTTTTGGAAGCGATGGTTTTCGGTCCATGGTATTGGATGCTTCAACATGTATAAATATGTATTATAACATTGAAAGGAATATAATGAAAAATCAAGCTGGTAGTCTCGGTTTTGAGATCCAGTGGGAAATCTCTGTGTATATGTGTTTTATGTGTTATGCTCTCACTTTTTTATTTTTCCTGTGATTTAGAATTCGTATGCAGGTAATTTCTATACGGGGTTAAAACCTACATTTGGTATCAAAGTTGTTTTGGCTT
>APFE030029101.1:0-21436 GCA_000404065.3 Pinus taeda
TCTTAAGAGTTGTAAGGAAATATAAAATTTCTCTATATGATTCCCATGATTTATTATAGATAAATATATCATTTAATTAGAACGTCAAAAAATTACATGGGAAGGGCTTGAAAATCTTGTTCATGAGGCTTTAGAAGGTGGGTGGAAAAATACAATGACTAAAATACATCACTAGAAAGGTTTTCATAGGGATTTATATCATAAGGATGTATGTCTCTTTCACCCTAATTTATTGGTATCCTAAACATAGTTCAAAATTATTGAGAATCTTTGCTCCATGATGTTTATCTAAGAGATCATTGATAATTGGGATGGTAAACTTATCTTTGATCATCAATTTTTTTCAGGTCGGTAAAATTGGAACACATGTACCAAGTTTCTTCCTTATTTAACTCCATGATTACTAGTGCTGACTAAGGGCTTGTACTAGGATGTATGACCCCTTCCTATTATAGTTATTTAATGATATTTTCTATGACCCCTACAATCATATTTCATGCCCACATTAGCTACCTAGTCCACTACATTCAAATCCAAGCCTTACCTCCATAGCTTTCAAATTTTCAAGTATCCTTCACACTTAGCCAAATTTCCCTCAATCCTTTAGTAGTTTAAATTAATGTTACAAAATTCCTAATAGAATCACAATAAATATGAAAAATCATGAGTTTTTCAGAGTGTTAATATTATTAGTGATTTTTTTATTTGAATTTTTTTGTTTTTATCTTAAAAGTCATGATTTTTTCTAGGGTCAATGGAAAAAATGTGAGTTGCTACCAAAGGAGGTAGCAACTATAAGGGAGAGAAAGGTAGAGGATGAGGAGGAGGGAGAGTAGGGGGTAGAGGAGGAGAGGGGGAGGAGGTGACATGACCTAGCATGGTTTTCAATAGAGGACATTAGAGACTACCTCATATTTCTTCCTTTAGAGGATGTCAAAGTTAATTCTAGCCCCTGGGCCTTCTTCCTCTAGAGGAAAATCCATTACCTTTTCCCATAAAAGGAGCAGAGGAACTCACTAGTTTATGTACCTAATATGACTATAAATGAATGATGATGATGAAATACATTTATTATATTTTTGTTGATATTATGACTCTTAATGTTGAGTCAAAACTCCAGATTCAAAAGATGATTCACTGTTGATATGTAATGTGGCACTAGAATTCTTATACATCTTATATATTAGTTTTATTTTCATATTTAAGTGGAAATTCATTTATCAGAAGTTTTGGGTACTTTATATGATAAAAGAATAAAAATAAAATAAAAATGAATATTTTTGTATTTTTTTTTTATGTTTTGTTGATTTTTACCGATTTTTTCTTGCCTTTTGCGATTTTTTTAATTCATTTTTTTGAACCCTTTATAATTAATTCTTGATGCCAACCTTTTCAAAATTGGTTTACATCTTACAACATGGCTAAAATTCCTCAATTTTCTTCTTTTCTCAAGCTTCATTCTAGCTAAACATCCAAATTATGGTTGATTTCCCAATTGAGACCCCCTATAATAATTTGTTGTTTTCCTTCAAAAATATTCTTGTTAAAGCCAATATCTAATAAACCCCCCTTGCACTTTTTCAATGTTTAGCATGACCAATTTCCTTGTTGGGTCTAGTCTTCTAGCTTGTTTGAATGTTTCCTTAGTTAATTTTATTGGATGTTACTTTAGTTGATTCATACTTCAAGTCGATCTCCTAATAAGTCCAGGTTTACTCTAGTTCAAATGTTTCCTTAGTTGATTTTTGCATTAGGTTTTATCTCAATTGGCCCCCCTCTACACTATTTTGAATGTTTCCTTGGCCAATTTTCACATTGGGTTCAATCCACCCATTGAGACCCCTACACACTAACTAAGTGTTCATCAAACCTAATTCATAGTTTGAACATAGGGTTTTTTCTTCAAACTTTTGTTTTTATTACTTCGGTGCAATATGTGGAATGATTGGAGGAACACACTTGGATAGAGATAACCATGTCTACAACATCACTACAAACCATCTGAGGTTTGATAATTATAGGTGGCCTATGCAAAGGCACCAAGTGGATAGGAATGTCCATGTTAGTATCATCTAGGAATATTTTGGAGAACCTTTGAATACAATTCAAAGAGTTTGAGTTTTTCACAAAGGCTAATTTAAAGATTAGGCTCAATGCCCCCCATGAAGCCCCTAGATCACTTGTTTATTCCATTCATTAACTAATCAAATTGTATCTTTCCATTTGGTCCTTTGTGTTACAAATTAGTTTTTGGTGGGATTACTTCGTAGTTTCAATAAACGGTTTTTCCTTTATATTCAAAGTGAAATTCCATAGCACTATGGGATAGGTGGCATAATCAAGAGAAGAAACACGAAATAAGAACTCCACATAGACAACATCATTAACTACCATGTTGAGTCCAAGAGTGAAAACTGGACCTGTTGGAAGTGAGACATGGATAAAGTATCATTATTAGTTGAGAATCTTGATGCCATCAAGATAATTTCAATCTTTTCATGTAATTCAAGGAGTTTGAGGGGTTTCCAAAAGATAATTCAAAGACTAATCCCAACGCATTCGGCCCCTAACTCACTTAATTCATGGTCAAGAACACCATTTGATTGAAGCAAACTTCCATAACCTGGGAGAATAGGAAGCATAATATAAATAAGACATGTGGATCAAGAACTAAACATGTAAAATATGATTGTTTACAAGGTGGGGTTAAAGAATGGAAGGTGCCCTTAAGGTAAGGTGCCACATGGACATAAATCTCCACATTAGAAAAGAATATCCAAGCCACCTGGGAATATTCAAGGACTCATTGCACATTTTTTGAGGAGTTCAAGGTGTTTGCAAAGGTTGATTCAAACATTAGTTCTGGTGCCCCCATCAAAACCATTTTCCCACTTACTTGGTGTTCGATGCCATCAATGACCTAATTTGATTTGATTCCTCCATTGAACACACTATCCAATATTCAAAATATTGTTTTATATATTGGAGTTTATAGCTCCATTCATCACTTAATACCTTCTTTGAAATATTTGTTTCTAAATTACGCCCAATTCCTCCATGAAGCTCCTTATGCATTGTTCAAACTATAACTCCCATTTGTTTACAGTTTCAAATACAATTCTCAAGGTTTAATTACATAAGTAGGAAAATCAATATCTATATATCAAAGAGATAAACATCTCAATAAGAATAATACACTTGGACATATGCTTCCACATATGTAACTTAACCATTTCACCAAGGGTATTTTGCATATGTGTCCTTGATATCGTGGAAATAAGAGAGAGTGTAGCAAATTTAAGCTTAAGTGAGTTGAATTTCTATTACACAAGGCACTAAGTCAAATAAATGGGTGAAACTAGTTGGCTTAGAGTTCCTTCAATACCAAATATTGAGCATGTATTTCTTAGCAATGTTAAATACAAGGATTTAATGTCGTTATATATAAAGCTATTCATTTAATTTTTTCCAACCCAAGAGAAAGAACATACCAACTAAAACCATTATAAATAGAAAATGTTCTTAAAGTAGCATAGTTTTGGAACAACAAATGGATTTCTCTCTTTCACTTATTTTCTTCTAATTTCTAATCCTCATTGTAAGCCTTCTTTGAGTAAAAGTCTCTTCAGAAGAGATAAAAATCCTATACCAATGTTCTTTGTAATCCAAACCTCTATTGTATTTTCTTATTAATACAATGGTTGTTTAAGATCTTATTTCTTTGTATCCCTCAACCTTAAAACTCCTATTTATTGAATCGATTGGCCAATCCGTTGATAAATCTACTCCGAGGCTATAGCCACAAGTTAACAATTAATTCAATAAAGTTATGATGCATTTCTCTTTTTTATAATATATATTATATGATGTTAAATAATCAAATAGATTTATGATGTTTCTTGTATTTCAAATAAGTATATGCTATAAAAGAATTTGTACATCCTCGTGTGCTCATATTTTTTTTTCTTTCAGTCGTTTTCCTAATTTAAATAAATATGGGGATTTTTTTCTTTCAGTCGTTTTCCTAATTTAAATAAATATTGATACCCAAGGTTTATAATCTCACTATTATGGAAAATCTATTTTCAAATACCCCTGTTAGTTTCCTTCCCTTTGAATTTCATCCAAATTAAAAAACCCAACACTTAATTCTATTTGAGTTTCATAGTGCATATTGAATCCATGCACCTATTTTATTTGCGATAAACGTAATCTAGTATTCACTTTTTAAATAATTTGTCCTTAAGTGAAAAACAAGGAATATTTCCTTAATAATACTAAAGGTATTCCACTCTTGCAAAAGAATGATTTCAAAGGCCTCAAGTGGCACAAGCAGGTGCATCCTGCACACTATGCCTTGACTTCACTGTGATAGACAAGGAAAAAATGGGGTATAACAATAATAAAATTTGGAATGATTGAAAGTTGGTTCTATATTTTTGTGAAAAAATTAATAATACCAAATAGAGAGGCTATGGTTCCCCCTTTCGATGAATGAACTAAACAACCAATTCCACTTTCAAAAAAAGAAGTAGAAATGAAATTTGTAAATTTCTATGTCATGGATGTACAACATACTTCATATGTAAAATTAGTTAAACCCTTTCCTAGGATTTTCATTGACATGAATACTAATATTGAAGATGGGTCAATTAACCCTTTCTTAAGCTCCCCCTTGTTCTAACTATTAATTTAAAGTAAGGGTCAGATGACTCTTTCTTCAAATCCTCATGGAAATAATGTTAATGTAGAAGAAGGGTTGAGCATCCCTCCTTTAAAATACTCATGAATTGAAATATTAATCTAGAAGAAATATTGGTTGACCCTTCCTCGAGATCCCTCTAGATGATAGTATTATATAGAAGAAGGGTCAACTAACCATTCCTCGGGATTTGTTTCAATGAAAAACCAAGGGTTGGTTGACCCTTCTTAGGTTCCCTCTAAATGAGAATACTAAGCTTGAAAAAATGTTGGTTGATCCTTCCCAAGTTCCCCCTAAATGAGAATATTAAACTTCCTAAATGAAAATACTTACTTTAAGCTAGGGTCAACTAACTCTTTTTCAATCCCTTTGACAAGAAACCTAAAGGATTGAAGAAGGGTTGGTTGAACATTGCTTAGGTTCCCATCCAATGAGAATTATTGATCTAAAAATCACTTATGTATGATTTCAGTAAATTAATGTAGGTATTACAGACTCATGTGTTGGTGTGTGTGTCTATGTTATCTTAGGCAACAAATCAATAAGATTGCAAAATACACAGACACTAGAAAACAGTAAGAGAAACATAGTAAGCAAATACAAAACAAAACAATTTAATAAGGAGTTCACCCAATTCTCCTGGGCTACGTCTCCTGGTCCAACTTTCAGTGTTGGCCTTCTTTATTACGTCTTTAAGTAGATTTTTTACAATGAGGAGCTCAATTTGAGTCTCCTGTAATAGATGATGCTTAGTAGGGTGGTATTTGGATTCCCCAAGCCACTAGAGTACACAGACTCCCCCTTACCAAGTCTCGACCTCAATTGGTCTTAATGGGATGAGTCCAATTTGGTACTCAGTTCCCGACAGATATCCTCACAGGGATTGCTTGAACCTCTCAAGCCCTCTCAGTTCTGTCTACTCGATGTTGCCTTAGCTCTGCAGGTCAGCTTGAATTCTTTGTTCTCTACTTCTTGCTTCACTCTCTATTCTGTCTTCTCTGTCTCACTGTCTCCCCTCTGCTCTTTGTCTATCTATGGCTTAAAGCCAATTTGTCCCTTGACTGTTCGCTTCCTCTTCCATCTCTTCAGATTGCCTGCCTCTGTTTGCTGGAATTCCCTGCTTCTGTGTCATCACCACTGTGTAACATTTCACAGAGAGGTGGCCACTTGTCTCCCTACGAACTGAGCGCCGACTTTCCTCAAAAGATTCGTTATTTCAGTTACTTTGTGAAATGATTCATCTCCTAGCTCAACGGTCAAATTGGACTTGAAATCTTTATGCGTCGTGGCTTATTTCTCCCTCGGATCCGGTCATCTATTGGGTGCAATCTCCGCCATCTGATCTGGAGCCCCCAGATCCTACGGTCTTCGCTTTTATCGCGCGGTTGACCTGCTCGACCGTTAGCCCGTGATGAGAGCAGTTTTTCTCTCTCCCCGTCGGACACGTGTCACTCAGTGTATGGAATCACTTGGTCCTCTGACAAACCCGCTTACCGCCCAAAATGCCTCCGATATTCCATTGGTTTTGGAGTGCGGGACCTGCCTTCGGTTTTAGCGCTTTTCCCATAGTTTTCCAGCTTCCCTTGTGACCGAGTGCTCGGGGCTTTTCCTTCTCGAGGGGTTTTGCCTCCGTTTTCTAATATGAGCTTCCCAACTGTGATTTTTTCACCATGCATAGTCCCCATGGGCCAACAATCAGCGCGCTTTGACTGAAGGTCTTCTTTGCTCTATGTTGGCTGCAAATTGCCATTATGCAGAGGTTATTTCTAATAGATATATGATTTCTTGAAGTCTATCATGATTTGAAATAGTTATATAACTCTGATAATTTTCAAGGATCCAATTCGGATCATGGCCTTCCCACTGAAAAAGCTTTTGGACCACCAAAATTTAGTTTTCAAGGATCGACTAAGTGAGGATACAATTGTCTCACTTGTCCAATCTCTATCCACTTTGAACTGCTTGGCTTTGAACCCCTGAGCGCAATTTTTGAGGTACTCAACATCTCCCCTGCACGTTGTTCTCACCTTCCTGTCCAAAAATATTTCTTCCTGCAATTCATTAAGATATTTAGGTAAGAGGTCATCAAAAAAACACAATTGACTCTTCTCTTCAGGATCCTCAATTAGTGAGGGTTCAAACAAAATCAAGTTATTTGCATTTACGACTGAGTAGATGTGCATGTAAGCTAGTATATCAAGGCGAAAAGCATTCTCACTAATTTTCTCAAGTATCTTGAAAGGTCCATACCTAATAGGCTTTAGCTTTTTACCTTCACCATGCATCTTGTCCTTGCTGATATACAGCTAGACTTGATCACCAACTTGGAAACTATGTTCCATCTTATGCTTGTCATGCCTTGCCTTGTATTTGGCCTGGCTCTTTTCTAGCTATTCCTGTACTACCTGGTGGATCTTTTGGATTTGTTCAATGAACCTAGTTTCACTATCCACATCATTGTGTCCCTCAACTGTTGTGTCCTTACCAAAGACAAAATCCAAGGGAGACCTTCGTGTGAAACCAAAACAGGTCCCAAAAGGAGATCTCTGTGTAGAAGAATGTTTGGCTCGGTTGTAAGCATGTTGCACATAACACAAATGTTCATCCCAAAGCTTAGGATGTTTTTTGCAGTATCCCCTTAGTAACTGGATCACTGTCCTGTTGACTACTTCTATCTAGCCATCGGTTTGTGGATGGAAAGTTGTGCTCTTCTTCAGTTTGGTGTCCATCAGTTCCCACAGACTTGAACAAAAATTTCCCACAAATCAGGTGTCTTGATCAAATATAATGGAAGTGGGCAATCCAAAATGAACGCATACATGTTGAAAGAACAGTTTTGTAGTTTGTTCAGTTGTAATATGTTTATTACAAGGTATCAAAATACACATTTTGTTGAACCTATACACAAAAACATATAGCTAATCAGGAGCTTTCCTAGATTTAGGCAGTCCTCCAAAAAAGTCCATAGAAACACTTTCCCAAGGATGAGAAGGAACTGGTAATGGAGTGTACAAGCCTAGTTTTATGTTGTTGGGCTTGTTTTTAGCACACATAGTACACCCTCTTACATATCTAGAAACTGTCTCATTCATTTTTGGCCAATAACAAAATATTTGCAGTTGTGCAACTGTTTTACTTACTCCAAAGTGACCTGATATTAGAGAAGTGTGTGCTTCTCAAATTATCTTTACTCTTTCAGTTTGTGGAATGCATAACTTCCCACAATGATATAAGATGATAATCCAATTCTTCTATTTGTTTGCCTTGACTTAAAGTTGGATATACATCTTTAAAGTCTATTTCTTGAGCATATTGTTCAATGTAGCTCTCATGTAACACAGAATTATGCTTAGGTATAGTAGATGCATTTATAATAGTTCTAGATAACATATCTACAATGTATTGTGTATGCTCCTTTATATTTGATGACTAAATGAAACTGTTGTAGAAAACCCATCCATCTATAGTGTCTTGATTGCTGCAAATTAGTTTGGGAGTGTAGATATTGAAGTGGTTGATGATCAGTATGTATTACTGTCTCTTTGCCCATTAAGTAATGTTTCCACTTTTTGACACTATGTACTAGTGCATACAATTCTTTATCATATGTAGGATAGTTAACTACTGCAGAATTAAATGTCTAAGAATGATAACATATGGGTTTTTAGTATTGTATCAACACCGCTCCCATGGAATAGTCACTGGCATCCATTTGGATCTCAAAGGGTCTTTGAAGATCAGGCAGTGCTAGCACTCGTGTTGTACTAATCTTTTCTTTCAAGGTGTTGAAGGCTTTCTGTTGTTTGCCTCCCCACTCAAACACCTTGTTTAATCTTGTTAAAGCATGTAAGGTAGATGCAATTAAGGAAAAGTTAGAAATGAACTTTCTCCAATATTGTGTTGCTCCTAAGAAGCTCCTAACTTCTGTAACAGATTTGGGTTTAGGCCAGTTTACAATGACTGCCACCTTAGAGGTATCTATCTTCAATTCATCACCCCCTACTATATGTCCCAAATAATTCAGGGATGTTTTTCCAAATTCACATTTTGAGAGTTTAACATAAAGTTTTTCTCTTTTCAAAACATCTAGCGTCTTCTTAACATGCTTTAAGTGTTCTTCCCATGTTTTTCTAAATATCAGAATGTCATCCAGATACACAATAACAAAATCATCAAGAAAAGATCTGAGTACATCATTCATTATTCTCATGAAAGTAGCAGGAGCATTAGTTAAGCCAAAAGGCATAACCAGCCACTCATACAATCCCTTCTTTGTTTTGAAAGTAGTCTTCCATGCATCTTGTTCTACAACTCTGACCTGGTGATATCCACTATGCAATTCTAACTTGGAAAAATAAACAACTTCTTTCAATTGATTTAATAGATCATCTATGCGAGGAAGGGGATAATGATTTTTAATTGTTATCTTATTCCATGCTCAGTAATCAATGCACATTCTCCACGAGCCATCTTTTTTTCTCACCAAAATAATTGGTGACCCACATGGTGATGTGCTAGGTCTGATGAACCCATTCTCGAGCAAATCCTACACCTGCTTCTTGATTTCTACTTTCTCTAAAGTGGACAACTTGTACATTCCAATGTTAGGCAGCATCTTGCTGCAAATTAATTTCATGCACTATTTCCTTCTTGGGTGGCAGACCTTTAGGTTCTTGAAACAAGACATTATACTCTGAAACAAATTTTTCTAAATTAGCTTCTTTTCTAGCATTACAACCCTCAAATACATTGGTTTTATCAGGTTTCTTTTCCTATACAACCATCAGTAAAAATTGTTTGCATGAATTTATCATTCGTTTCATCTACCCCGAGTCTATGAGAGTGTAATTATTTTTGAGCTTATGAGCTCTTACAAAGTATTTGATTCCATCTTTAACGAGTAGATACTTGTTCTCAGCTCTATAGAAAATAGCTTTTCTGTCATACAAGTAAGGACTTCCTCAAATAATTCCACAGATATCCAAAGGAATTATGTCTAACTCAACCTCATCTACAAACGATGACCCAAAAGAAAACTTGAGTTTGCATTGTCCAATCACTTGTAGTTGTGCTTTATCATTTAACCATCCTAATGGGTATGGTTTCTTGTGAGGTGTAGTCAATAATCCCAATTTCTTTACAATTGCTTCAGAAATTAAATTTACTTGTGAGCCACTATCAAACAAAGTATTAATCTTTTGAAGTTTGGAAATAACTTGAGTATGGAAAAGCTCATGCCTTTTTCTCTCATTTTCTTCATCGATAGTAGATTGTGTAGAATTACTAGTAGATGCTTCAAAATTATTAGCTTTTATACATGTGGCTGCAATGGTTGTTTCATCTCTTGAGTCCAACCCCAAGTCTTTCTAAATAGTTGGAGCAGTCTTCTTCTTCTTGCCCTCGAACTTCTTAGGCCTCAGCTCTGGATGCAAAATCCAACAGTGCTCATCATCATGGCCATCCTTCTTATAGTGAGTGCATGAGGACTTTCTTTTCTGTGCAGTGTTGGCCTTCCTTGCTTTCCATTTCTATTTTCTTTTCTCCTTATTCTTGCTTGCAGTGGGTTGGGATGATCCCCCCAACTTCTAGGTTTCCATTCTTCCCTCTAGCTTCTAGATGTGTAGCTTGAATAGATACCTCATCTAGACTAGTGGGATTAAACATGAGGATAGTGTTCCTCATGTAGCTATGTAGACCACCGATGTACTTCAATAGAGTTTCACGTGAGTCTAATGAGATTCCTAGAATCAATTCTCTCTTTCTAAATTCTTGGGTGTAACCTTGTACACTTTGCGCTTTCAATTGTCGAAGAGTTTGCCAGCTCAGCATGGCTTGTTGCATGTAGGCCAGTTGATAGAACTGCTTTTTGATTGCAGAAACAAATTCACTCCAAATAGAAATAGTCTTACCATGTCTCTTCATGTCAGCTTGGGTCCTGCCTTCCCACCAAACCAAGGAAGCGGCTCCAAGGCATAGGCTTGCCAGCTGAATCTTGCTCTTGTTTGAATCAATACTATGCACTCTGCAATAAAAATCAATTTGTCTAATCCAATTGTCCAGCTTTTCTACATTCAACTTTCCATCATATATGGCTAAATCAAATTTATCATATAGTTTAATCAAAGATGTCTTCTTTTTATGTTCAGGGCTATTAGGAGGTGTGAGAAAGCTCTCTTCTTTTCCTTTGCCTTTTGAGTGGCCATGGAGGAGAGACTCTTCTTCTCCTTTATCTTGTTTGGACCTTGATGAATCTTCATCCTTGTGTTTTCTAAATTCCTTATACATTTACTCTACCATGGACCTTATGGCTAGGAAACTATCTATAAATTGAGGGTCTGGCCCCACAGAACCTTCCTCTCACATTGTCTTCTTGGGATAGACTCTTCCAGTTTCAGGATCAGTTTCAACCAACTCTTCTTTTCCTAATTTGAGCTTTGATCTAGTTAGCATTCAATAGCTAAATCCATTATAAGCTTGTCTAACCTTAAAATCCTAAAGCTCTGATACCACTTGATCTGAAAATCACTTATGTATGATTTCAGTAAATTAATGTAGGTATTACAAACTCGTGTTGGTGTGTGTATCTATGTTATCTTAGGCAACGAATAGATAAGATTGCAAAATACACAGACACTGGAAAACAGTAAGAGAAACACAGTAAGAAAATACAAAACACAACAATTTAATAAGGAGTTCACCCAATCCTCCTGGGCTACATCTCCTAGTCCAGCTTTTAGTGGTGGCCTTTTTTATTGTGTCTTCAAGTAGATTTTTTACAATGAGGAGCTCAATTTGAGTCTCCTGTAACAGATGATGCTTAGTAGGGTGGTACTTGGATTCCCCAAGCCACTAGAGTACACAGACTCCCCCTTACCAAGTCTCAACGTCAATTGGTCCTAATGGGATGAGTCCAATTTGGTACTTAATTCCCGACAGATATCCTCACAGGGATTGCTTGAACCTCTCAAGCCTTATCAGTTCTGTCTGCTCAATGTTGCCTTAGGTCTGCAAGTCAGCTCGACTTCTCTCTTCTCTGCTTCTTGCTTCACTCTCTGTTTTGTCTTCTCTATCTCACTATCTCCCCTCTGCTATTTTTCTGTCTGTGGCTTAAAGCGAATATGTCCCTTGATTGTTCCCTTCCTCTTCCATCTCTTCAAATCGCTTGCCTCTGTCTGCTATAATTCCCTACTTCTATGTCATCGCCATTGTGTAACGTTTCACAAAGAGGTGGCCACTTATCTCCCTACGAACTAAGCACTGGCTTTCCTCGAATGGTTCGTTATTTCAATTACTTTGTGAAATGATTCATTTGCCAGCTTAGCGGTCAAATCAAACTTCAAATCTTTATGCGTCGTGGCTTATTTCTCCATGAGGTCCAGTCATCCATCGGGTGCAATCTATGCCATACGATCTGGAGCCCCCAGATCCTACGGTCTTCGCTTTTATCGCGTGGTTGACCTGCTCGACTGTTAGCCAGCGATAAGAGTGGTTTTTCTCTCTCCCCGCCGGACACACGTCACCCAGTGTATGGAATTTCTTGGTCCTCTGACAAACCCTCTTACTGCCCGAAATGCCTCCAATATTCCACCAGTTTTGAAGCGTGGGACCCGCCTTTGGTTTTAGTGCTTTTCCCGCGGTTTTCTAGCTTCCCTTGTGACTGAGCGCTCGAGGCTTTTCCTTCTCGAGGGGTTTTGCCCAGCGATGCGCGATTGCACTAATCATGCATCGGAAACAACCTCTATTTTCTGATCTGAGCTTCCCAACTGCCATTTTTGTGCCATGCACAGTCCCCATGGGCCAACAGTCAGCGCACTTTGACTGAAGGTCCTCATTGCTCCATGTTGGCTGCAAATTACCATCACGCGGAGGTTATTTCTGATAGTTGTATGATTTCTTGAAGTCTGTCATGATTTGAAATAGTCATAGAACTCTGACAATTTTCAAGGATCCAATTTGGATCAATTATAAGCTTTAATAAGGTTTGATTGAACCTTCTTTAATGTTATATTCAATGAGAATATTGTTATAAAAGAAGGGGAATTTGACCCCTCCCTCAAACCCCCCTTAATAATATTACTTATTGAAAGAAAGGGTCTATTGACCTTTCCTTGGTCTCTCGTTGAACAATAGTTCTAGGCTTGAGGAAGCATTAAGAAAACCTTAAGGTTCTTGTCAATGGTAGTATTAATACCAAACAATATTTGAATTACCATTCCCTAAGATTTCTCTTGATGAGAAACATTTGAGCTCAAAGACGAGTTTGTTGACAATTTCGTATATTCCCTTTCATAAGAATACCAATAGATGCCCTAATTGAATCCCCCCCTTGATGAAAATGTAAGAAAAGAGTAAGGGTGGCTAGTCCTTCCCTCAACTCCCCCAAGAATAAATTATTAATCTACAGGAAGGTTTAATTAACCCTTACCTAGGGTTTACTTTGATGAGAAACCTATGTCCTTAAATAAGGGTTGATCGAACCTTTCTTGGACTCTCCCTTAATGATCATGTTAAGCTTGAAGAAGAGTAATATGAACCTTCTTCAAGCTCCCCTTTAATTAGATTATTAATCTAGAGGAAAGGAGTGGCACTTCATTAGGATCCTCTTGAACAAGAATAATAATATAAAGGAAGGGTTAATCAACCCCTTCCTAGGCTTCCTTTCATCCATAATACTAAAATTGAAAAAGAGTAGATTGATCCTTCTTAAATATCCCCTTAGACAAGAATATTTCAATCAAAGTTGGATATAAACCAAGTTAATCCTAGAAGCCTATAATCCACCAACTTCAAAAATAAATTTTCACACCCCCTCTCATTTATCTACTTGTGGTTTCAATGTCATCATTTTCCTATTTATAGTTCACCATTCCTATCTTATCCCAAGTTTACACTTATAGACCATTTCTTGTATCTTTTTTTTTTGTAATCTTCGTAGGACCTTTTTCATTCATCTTCTTCAAAAAGGACATGTTATAACCAGAATTCAAATGGTCAAGTGGCCTCAACCTACCCAAAGGGAAACCAGATCTATTAGCCACCTAACTATATTATAGGCCATCCAAAAATGTAAAAGTTTGAGACTGTCAAGCAAATATATGTATGTCTGAGTATCATGTAGCCTTCTACATACTAAATAACTAAAACAAGAAACCATAATCTACATATACTTCATATGACAAAATGAAAAAGAAAAATTAATACAACCATGCTACTAATCATGAGAAGAATCCACTAGGGTTAGATCCTTCGTGCTTGATCCAAGAAGTTCCGTCTGTGGGAGGTAGAATATGTCGCTCAATGCAATTGAGGCATCCATTATGTTTTTTTTTTTTTTTGTAAACTAGTCTAATTCTATTATAGTACAAAAAACTTCAGAAAATTACAACGAGGCATGCCTCAGATATCACCATCATATAGAGATGGATTTTTCACATTGTTACCCATATCCAGCCAGGCATTTGTCCTACCCTAGGTTTGGGAGACTCGCCTGCTGTTACAAAACTCTATCCAGTGAAGAGAAGAACCTAGAAACCCAGACATATTCCCGATTACAGACTTCAAAACCAAAATCCCAATAACCGACTCAAAAACCATATTTCCTGACTAGATATTCGGCCATTGAAGCCGCAAACAGAAGCACATTATAAGAACTATGATTATCCTGCAAGGGGCTGAGCAGAGAAGCAGCATTACAAAGAGAGAGAACACTGTAAAGATACAGATCTTGAACAACCAAATAAACAAAATGACTATGCCATACCCTCCGCCCTGTAGTTCTAAAAACTGGCTCAATCGTCCACAAAGGTGGATGGCACCTCTTCCACCACCCTGCAAGTATACGGGTCCGGCTCGCTTGAGTCTGTATGAGGCGCATCGTCTTCAGCTGGAGCGCTTGGACCCGCCACGGCCCCCGTTGTTGCCTCCGACAAGTTGCGCTGACCCGGCTCTAGAGCAGGAGGCTGAACTGCTCGACAAACAATCTGGGAAGGAGGCAGGGTTTGTTGACCCAAGGCTGAGGCAGGAGGCATGTGCTCCTCTACAGCTGGCGAAGGAACCCCGCGCTCGCATTTCTCGATTTTGAAAGATACATAGTAAGTGTCGGAGTCCAGAAGGCAGGGGAAGCTGAACCTAGTTGTAGGATGGGAGAAGTGATCACATACCGAGGCTCGAGCTCACCCCCGTCCTCTCCCTCATCTGTGCCAAGCACTGCTAGCATCATCCGACAACGAATCAGAGGAGCGAGGTGGGTTGGCTCGTCCTCTTGCCCCTCCACGAGACCCGCCACGGCGGCTACTGAGGCGAAGCCTCTCCCGAGGCATTGCAGACCAGAATGGACAAGGAGGTGGCTTGTGAAGCAAGGAATTGACTGGATATGGTGAGGCTGATGAACTGAAGATGGAGTGGCGCAAAATGGCCAAAGAGCTAAAGGAGAAACAGGGAATTGCAGGGGAAAATCACGAAAAAAGACCTGGGCGAACTGGAGAGCGGGCCAAGGTTTGGAATTCCAACAGCAGCGGAAGGCGAGCTCAGAGACAAGGGAGGGATGAACAAAGAGCCGGCTTGACTCTTTGCAGCGCCTGCCTCTCTGCACATAATAAAGCAAAGAAACCCAGAGCCAAATGAAAACCAGAATGACCAACAAACAAGGCATTACCTTCCGCATGGCTCTGTAGTTATACTGATTTGTCGCACTTCGTGCCATGTGCAACCCTGTGTCTTGCATCGGCTTCCTGGAGGATGGATTTGCAGAACGCGCGCGAGGATGAATGGTCGGAGCGGCTCGTCTACTTTGAGTGATGCTTCTGGATTGTAAATTAAGGCAAGAGGGGTGGCAGGCCTTTAATGGTCTTGTACAGGTGGCGGGACTGGGCCGCCACTTTCCTAGTGGGAAGCCCGCCCCCGTACTCCTTTCACCTGCTCGCACCCGCAGCTGGGAAAAGCATCCATTATGTTACTGGAGTTGGAATTGAATCAATTGAAATTCCTTGTGGATATCTACAAGTCCATGATCTATGTTGGAAGAATCAATTGGATGGTTAGCAAAGGATTTGTCTACAATTTTCTTCATTGACCAATAAAGATAGATTGTTTGTTTATAATGTGACCTACCTCTAGAATGGCCAGGGTCAGGCACCAAATCCTTTCATTCACCCAAATCCACATTTTTATCTGCTACATATTGGTTCAACCCAACTTCCCAACATGAAATTAACTGGTGTACCTGTGATGGAGTACCACTTTGGAATGCGTGAGCTACTTCTTGGATGAGATAAGAGGTAGTTTTACGGCCTCTACTCCTCGTTGGGTGAGGTTGGGGATGGCTACCACCATGACTCAGCCCTTGCTTCCTACTGTGCCCATAACCTCCACTAGGAGGAGATCCTTTGACAGAGGAGGGGCGAGCCATATGATTGATAAACTTTGGACCATGAGAATGGAAAACCTTGGGACATGGCATTATAACCTCGACCTCACAGTAGGTGACTGACATACCATGGCATACATATAGATAGCAGTGAGTATTATGGTTGTCTACCCAACAATTTTCTTGGAAAATTATATGGGTCTAGCATAGGAGGTTTGAGACTACCACCCAAGTCTCCGCAAGTCGTTTGAGAATAGGATAATAACACAGATGAAGGAAAACATTATCTGGAAAATCCCAAACTTATTGACCAGCAGAACTAGCAGGCGATCAAGGTATTAAACACAGGAAATGAAGCACGAGATATAAATAAAATGTCAAACAAGAACACCCAAATACATCCCCATGCGAGAAAGAAAGATTCCAAAATAAGAAAAAACAACAGCGAAATATTTAGACAATCTTTAGAAAAAAACTCACTATTTCCTTCCAACATTCACGCGTGAGCTTCTAGCTAGCTCCAAACATTTCTACATAAACACTTCTCTAGTGAAAAATCAGAGAAACTGAGCGAACAAGGGAGGATGAAACAAAGAAACCTATAAAAGATACATACCCATTGAGGTAGATTGACGAGGACAGG
The DNA here is from genome assembly GCA_000404065.3 of Pinus taeda. Lineage (NCBI taxonomy): Eukaryota > Viridiplantae > Streptophyta > Pinopsida > Pinales > Pinaceae > Pinus > Pinus taeda. The sequence continues at coordinate 16,711 of APFE030029101.1, forward strand.
AGGTTGTCTGCACTTGGGTGGCAGACCGCTTGGAGCTTCATCTCATTCATACGATAATATACCAACCAACTTGAAACCTTATCCTCTCTTAAAGCATGGAATCTCTGGAATAACGTTGAGCGAATTCCATCATAAAACCTAATACACAAGCAGTCCTGCCACCTTCCCCTTTACCATAAATTTTGTACATGTGCAATGCCACCTCTTTGTTCAGTTCAAGTGTGCGAGGGATGGAGTACATCCACCCTCCAATCTTACCTTCCATCACAATAGACATATTCGAAATCCCAATTTCGTTGGCTCACACCTCGACCGAGGAGACCATTTCTTATATCTTAACGTAATTATTTCTATTTAATTTCTAGAAAATATTTATACCTTTTATAAAGGATTCCCACCTTTATTGTTTAACTTGATTTATATTTTTTTATTTTATAGTTTTAATTCTCAATATTGTATTATCATTATCTAAATTTTTGCCATGGATTCTCCACACTTAAAGCCCTTAATTTTTTTATAAACTTAACTTAGTTTTTATTAGATCATTTTCTTCTACAATATAGAAGGGAGGAAGGAAAATTTCTAGCAAGTCAACGGGGCTTACCTCTGGTGATTGGGAGGAATGATTGTTCTCCTCCCCACCCATGTTCAACTCTCACAAGTGACATAATAAGCTTTGTTGTAATAGATTCAAGCCTTGTTGTTGAGTGTGAAAAGTCCCTCAAAGACCCAGATATGTACATTCCTCATATAGTATATAAAAATATTTAAAAATAATAGTAATAATAATAAAAGAAAGATTATTTCTAGCATAAATTCTCAAATACAAATCTCAAGTGCATTACATATCTAATGATTTATTTAACTTACAAAACCCTTTTAGTATAATAAGCATAATTTCTATTTGCACGAAGGAATTCTATCACATAATATTTATGTAATAATTGAAATAGGACGTTGATAAATCCCTTCAATTCCAAACGACATTAGTATCCACCATAGTACTTAAACCAATAGTAACTCCAGGAAACAACAAACATGGAATATGCAAGAGATAATGTACTCTCCACTTAACCAACCTCTCAATTCATGATTGAAAACCCCAAGCTCTCCATAAATAAGGTTATACCGACTCTAGTTAGTCTCTTAGAAGTCATTATGATTCATGACACACACTCCACAATCACATACGCAATTAAAACTATCACAATGAAATCTAAGCCAAAGATAATAACAAAGTTCACAACTTCTTCAAAATTCCCCTTTCTCCTTTTTATAGGTTCTTCCAAAGCAAGGTTTTTCTTCATATTTTATTTTCACATCATAATTTATGGACAAGTCGCCTTCCCACACATGTTAAATAATCATTCTTATACTCCAATCCCTTTGGAAACATGTACACCGAAATTTTCCCTTTTGAGTGTTTTATTATCTTATTACTAAGGTTTTGCCTTTTACTCTATATCTCATATCCACTTAAGTGCCTTTTATGCGGAAATCAACAGCCATATCGAAAATATAATCCAACCATCATTTATTATTTATAAAATATCTATTATTCAATAATCAAAATTATGTGTAAAAATGAGTCATCACAATATTAGTGAGTAACATCTAAAGTGGTTTCCCCGAGGAGAGTGCCTAGGAGCGGGCTTATCCCCCTTCCCTTGATATGATGACACAACAATTCAATGGGGGTTATGGTTCCCCCAACTCGCGTATAGCATGTATACAAAAGCCACGTAAATTGCAATGGTAAGTGATATGCATGAAGGGAAATATCGTTAATTCTCTTAGGGGGAGTATAATGGATATCAATTCATGATCAAGGAAATTTTACTCCATGTTTGAATCATCATTGGACTAGTGATCAAGGATCACGTTACGAGTCTTTAGAAACATACTCTGGTGGGGAGGTGGATTTTCCCTGACTTGATTGAACAAAATATCCAGGACTGGGTGAACAAGACTTGGACAACCATGCTGGGATATTCACCGAAGATGGGCTTACTATTGAATGCTTGGTTTAGTTTCCATTTCCTCCATTACAATGATGCGGAGAAAATTCTAAAATCCCCATAGGTTCGCGAGTGATGCTTACTTCAATTACACCATTGGTACATTGGTTTCAATCCTCTTTTACACACCCCTCAGAATGACATTGTGTGGGTGAGGCTTCCGGGCCTACCCCGGGAATTCTAGACTAAGAATGCTTTGGTGGCCATTGGGGACTCGATTAGTTGGTTCATATATCTGGAACCTGGTGTTGTGGATGCATTGGATAAGGGAGTGGCTTGGATTCTGGTTGCGGTTAATTTCACAAGTGGGTGTTATGAAACTAGCTCACGAAAAGATAGAAAAGATAAATCAACGTCTTAAAAATAAGCCTCTTTGAGGGGGAAACCTCTTTTACATTACACAAATGAACAATTCTTGGATGATACAAATGACAAGGCCTCCTTTTTATATATAGGAGTCTATTGTTGGGTTGTGTTATACTCTTTACACAACTAGCCCACGAAGTTAACTGGGGGGTTAGAGGGAAGGTGGATCCCCCCCTTCATTGCGCCTATTGAATAGTGGGAGGGTCACAGGGGGTTTGAAGGGTGCAGGTAAGCCCCCTCTATGGGGTCATGGGCAGCGCCTCGGAAAATTTTGTTTTTGGACCATATATTAGGTTGGGTGGACCTACCTATGGTTTTGTGCATGATTTTCGCACATGGTTTTGGACACAATGGTTTTCGTTCCATGGTTTTGGACACGATGGTTTTCGGTCCATGGTATTGGATGCTTCAGCATGTATAAATGTATTGTAACATTGAAAGGAAGATAATGAAAAATCAAGTTAGTAGTCCCGGTTTTGGGATCCAGGAGAAAATCTCTGTGTATATGTGTTTGATATGTTATGCTCTCACATTGTTTATTTTCTATGTTTTAGAATTCGTATGCAGGTTATTTCTGTATGGGATTAAAACCTACATTTGGTATCATAGTTGTTTTGGCTTCAAGGGGACGCCTTTGTTGCTAAGGGGTTTCACTCGGGCCTGTAGTAGACCCTGTTCAGTGGGAGATCTGCGGGATCGATTCTGGTGGTGAAAGAAGATGGCGAGCAGTGGAAAGATAGAGATCGATAAATTTAATGGTCAGAGTTTTGAGTTATGGAAACTCAAGATGGAGGATTTGTTAGTGGATAAAGATCAGTGGGTCGTGGTAGATCCAAGTATTAAACCAATGGGAGTGTCCGATGAAGAATGGAAGAAGTTGGATCGGAAGGCTAAGAGCACAATACGATTGTGTGTCTCAGATTCAATATTGTTGAATTTATCAGGGGAAGCTATAGCAAAGGCTTTGTGGGACAAGTTAGAGACTTTGTAACAATCTAAGTCTCTAGTGAATAAACTATTCCCATGGAAAAATTTGTATAACCTGAGTATGAGAGATGGAGACTCAGTGACAGAGCATCTGAATGCATTTAATATTGTGGTAAATCAGTGATTATATGTTGATGTTAAAATTTCAGATGAAGATAAGTGCATCAGTTTGTTGTGTTCTCTACCAGATTCGTGGGATAGTCTGGTTATTATAATAAGTAGCAATACAAATGCTTTGCAGTTTGGTGAAATAGTATCATCCTTGCTAACGGAGGAGATGAGACAGACAAACATGGAGAGCCAGAATGGTGATGCCTTGTCTGTATGAGGACGGTCCCAGAACATAAACAAAAATAAGTCATCGAGTGGAAGATCTAAATCTAGAGGGGGATCTCAATCTCTAGGAAAACCTGTAAAGGTGGTGTGCTGAAAATGCGGAAAGGAAGGGCATTACAAAGGGGACTATAAATCTAAAGCTCCTGATAAAGGAAATGGATCTGATGATGCTCCTTTTGTAGAAGCAAAAACCACCTCAGATGAAGGTGGGGATGTATACTTGGCTTCTTCAAGTACACATATAGATCTTGAGGCATGGTTGATTGACTCAGGTGTGTCCTTTCACTTCACTCCCCATAGAGAGTGGTTTTGCGAGTGTGAGAAATATGATGGTGGTGATGTCCTCTTGGGGGATGATAGGAAGGCTAGAATCATTGGTCACGAAAAAGTAAAGTTGAAGTTGCAAGGTAGAAGGGTTAGAACACTTTCAGGTGTTTTTCATATTCTTGCATTAGCCAGAAATCTAATTTCTGTAAGCAACCTGGATGATGCAGGTGTAAAAACAGTGTTCGAGAAGGATACCTGCAAGATCGTTTGGGGGGCACTAGTATTGATGCGAGGAGTTTGAATTGGAACTCTGTACAAGCTACAAGGTAGCACTATTGTTGATGGGTGCAACAGTTCTATGCTTCCTGAAAGAGGAGTAGAAAGTCTAGTGGTCTTTGGAGAGAAGACCATCTTGTGGTATCAAAGGCTTGGACATATTGGAGAGAAGGGCCTTTGAGTAATAGCTCTCTAGATTTTGATTTCTGCGAAATTTGTGCATATGAGAAGCAGAATCGGGTGAGTTTCCCCTCTGGTGGTAAGAGGGCGAAATATATATTAGAAATTGTGCACAGTGATGTGTTTAGACTTGTGAAGGTTCCATCACTAGGTAAGTCTGTGTACTATGTATCATTTATAGATAACTTCTCAAGGAATACATGGATATATTTCCTTAAGAAGAAATTTGAAGTCTTTGACAAGTTTAAAGAATTTAAGGCTCTAGTGGAAAACCAGATAGAGAAGAAGATAAAGGT
>APFE030029101.1:25366-51082 GCA_000404065.3 Pinus taeda
TTGGAGAACTTGTTGTTGATGTTTGATGTGATATTTCACTGCTTGAACCTTTTTCTTCTTGATATGTCCTTCTATCTTGAGATTTTGAGGAATGGTAATTTCTAACAATGCATTACAAGACAGATTCATTTCCTGATGCTCGATGTGATCTTTAACTTCTTGAACATTTTTATTCTTGATATGTCATTCTATCTTGAGAGTTTGAGGAGTGGTAATTCTTGCCAATGCTTTACAAGATATGGTTAGATTCAATTCTTCTTTCTCTAGGGTTGGTTCCTGGTGTATGTCCTCTTCCTTTGATGTTTCTTCATCCTTTGCTTCCTCCTCTTCACAATCTATGTAAAATAATTTCTTCTTAGCACACTTATGACCTTTAGTGTATTTTCTATCACAAATGTAACAAAGCCCTTTTTCTCTTTTTTCTTCCAATTGTTGTACTGTAAACCTTGTAGGTTGTGGAAGGCTAGGAGCAAAAAAACTTCCATATTTATAGTTCTAAGTTGTAAGATTCCTTGTTTCCATAATTTCGCTTTCAATTTTTCTTGCCAACGTAAATGCCTTCTCCAATGAATTAGGTTCCCATAGACGAACCTCATGTTGAATGTCATCCTTTAAAGTCCCTATGAAGACATCAATCCTTTGCTTTTCTGGAATATCATTTACCCTTATATTCAATTTTTGGAAGTCATCAATGTTCTCTACCATTGAACCCTTTTGTTTGAGATTTATCAATTGGCTAAATAAGGTGTTTCTCTTTGTATCCTATAATGTGCTATCATTTCCTCTGTGAAAATTGACCAAGTGACAAGTGGTTTATGAGAAAAAATCCCTTTATACCATAAAAATTGATTTGATTCTAAATATAAAGATGAAATATGCACCTTTTGTAACAATTGTACATCATGTAAATCAAATTATTGTTCCCCTATGTAGTATCCAATTTACCGAATCCTTGCCATCAAACATCCTCATATCACCTTTTTTTTATTTTAGGAGCTCGATCTTGAAACAACTGTAACTATGTAATTTGAGATGTCCAAGGTCTGAAATTGCGAGATGCCTTAGCCCTCTACGTCCTCTTTCTAATTCTACCAGTATAATCGCAATTGGATTCTCCAAGAAAGAGTTATGCCCAATCTCCCTAGATGACCTGCTTATATACTTTTTCAGTAGAGAGAACTTTTATGAAGTGCCACATGTTAATGTTTCAACCTTCGGACCTGGAAACAATATACAAAAAACAAAATTCCATCCTTTTTCTATATTTTCTTACGAAATTTCAATCTAATTCTCAGAGAAAAAATTATGACAATTTTCCCCAGGTCACCTGTTCGAGATGTAATTTAGGAGCCTACACAAACCCTGAATGCCTTGGACTATATCTATGAAAATATAGTGAAACAAGATATGAAATACGGGTCTGAGCATCACCATGATATATGTTCAAATGGGTTTTAGTTTTAGAGTCTAAACCTTCGTAGTAAACAAATTATAGCGAAAATACCACGATGATCTATTTGAGATGGAATTTTGGAGCTTGCAAAAACCCTAACTTCCTCATCCCATATCTCTGAAAATATAGTGAGACAATAACTGAAATTCAGACTCAATCTTCAAAATTATTTCGGCTCAAATTTGTTCTTGTTTTAGCTTTTGAAACATCACAGAAAAAAGTTATAGCAAAAATTCCACGGTGACATGTTTGGAACAACGAAACCCTAGAATCCAAAGCTCTTATACCAAATGTTATGAAGCTAGCTCACAAAAAGATAGAAAAGATAGACCAACGCCTTAAAAATAAGCCTCTTCAAGGGGGAACCTCCTTTACATTACACAAATGAAAAATTCTTGGACGATACAAATGACAAGACCTCCTTTCTATATTTAGGAGTCTAAGGGATCATAATATAATCATAGCCAATATAACAATACTAATGTAAAGGCACAACAATAACAATAGTGGGCTTCTATGGGGCACCATAATAATAATATGGGGACTACACAGGCACAACAATATAATAAGGGGGTTGCACTAATAACAATAATGGGTTTACAATAGTAGTATAAGGACCTAATAGTGGGCTTCCGGAGGACATTGATCTTGAATGGGGGTTGACTAGAATCCACCAGCGGATTGACTACTGGGGGATCCCTTTCCGTTGACTATTCTTTCATTGCACTAGACATCTTATCAATTGGTTCCCAGGATGACAAGGGACAAGACACCTAGGATGAGGTCACTAGATGAAGTTTCCTCATGAACCGAATCGACAACACTCTGGTTCAATTGGCTTTTCCCCTTCTGGGATTTCAATGCCACTTTGCTGGAGGGGGAGAGATGGGGTGTCCATTATCAGCCTGACCACCTTGCAAACAGAATATTTTTTCTTTTTAATGGCCATGAAATGAAGGATATATGTTGGGCTCCAATTTCTCCAACCTAGACAAACCAAAGGGGGGGATGAATACATTGGGAAGAGGCTTGAAAAATTTGTCATCAAGGAGCATCTAGTCGATCAGCTGGTAAATATTAGATCCTAGATACATAAGACATATCTCTCAGATCATATGCCTATCTTGCTACAAAGGAAATTGGAGGATCCATGAAATGGCATTCCCTTTATGTTCAATCAAATTTGGTTGGAGGATGAGGAATACAACATGCTTGTTAGGATGATGTAGAATGGGGAACAACCTTGACATGGGAATTTTTTGATGAGACATTTAATGGATAGACTCAAAACCATCAAAGAGAAGACTAAGATTTTGGAACAAAATAAGAATATTCAGATGCACAAGGACCTGGAACAGATCACTAAGAAGATTGATATAGTTGGAAAGATAATGGAGGAATGTACCTCGTCACATGATGACTGGGAATATTGTTTTATCTTAAAGGACTAAAGGAACAAGATCCTTCACATACAGGAGGTGACATGGAAATTAAAGAGCCAGGGAATCTAGTTGCTGGAGGGAGATCGCAACACCAAAGTTTTCCATAATTTTTCAAATCACAGAAAACATACACACTGTATTTGGCATATTGAGGATATGAATGGGGAGATGATATAATCTTCAGAGGGAATACGAGCTGAGGTGGTCTGGTATTTTGGGCAATTATATGATTATCAGGATGGGGTGTGTTTTGAGGACTAGATGTGGATTCTGGAACATTACCCCCTGATGTTTGATGCGAAGGAAATAAGGATCTCTTTTATCCTATCAACCTGGAAGAGGTCTTGGAGGTTCTAAAATATTTTGCCAGAGACAAATGACTGGGACCTGACGGATGGATAGTTGAGTTTTTCCTACACTTCTTTGATATCATGGACAACACACACTGAAGGTTGTGGAGGAGTCCAGGACTTCAAGTATGATCTCAGGAGCCATAAACTCTACCTTTCTGGCACTTATTCCTAAATCATCTAATCCCGGAAATTTTGGTGATTTTCAACCTATATCTTTATCTAATATCCTATAGAAGATGATTTCCATGTTGATAATAGAACATATTAAAAAATAATTGTCCTCACACATTTCTGGAGAACAATTTGGCTTTTTGAGTGGCAAGCTTATACATGATCTTATTGCTTTGACACAGGAGGCCATACATACCATACACACTAAAAAAAAAAGAGGCTTTGGTCATGAATATTGAACTTCACAAGGCATATGAATGTGTGGATTGGTCCTATATCCGCCTCTTGCTATATAATATTGGGTTACAAACACTTAATGTTGAATGGATTATGGATTGTATCACTTCGGCTAATTTTTTTGTCCTGATCAATGGATTTACCTCTACTTTTTTTCGTGCTATAAGGGGCCTCAGGAAGGGGTGTTTTATCTCTCCTCTCATTTTCATTTTGGCTTTCGATGGCCTCATCTTAAAGATCAAGGAGGAAAAGGAGCTGGATGGGTTCCAAGGTATCAAGATCACAAGGTAGGTATGCATTACACATCTATTTTTTATTGATGACATCCTGACTTTTGGCATTATTTCTATATCCCAGTGGTGTGCCCTTCATTGGATTCTTAGCAGATTCGGTAATGCCTCCAGATTTTTTAATAATGGAAGTAAGTCCACTCTATACTATTCAAAAGGGGACATGTAGGACATCGAACATATAACAACCCTATTTGATGTATAGATGGCTCCAATTGGGGTACGCTTCACTTACCTTGGATTCCGTCTCAAGCCCAATGGTTATGGCCTAGAGGATTGGATGTGGCTACTAGAAAACGTTAAAAAGAAATTGTGCTCCTGGATGAATCACTTCCTCTCACTGGGAGGCCAATATATCCTCACTCTTGTTGTCTTACAACAATTGACTTTCTACTAGGCACATTTGTATCTAACCCCTGTATCCATAGAAAACCGCATTCAGTCTATTTCTGTACAGTTTCTCTCGGTTGGGAATAGCTCGCGACTTAGATACCACCTTTGCAATTGGGATGCTATGAAATTTCCTAAGGTATGGGGGCATGGGGCTGACTGGACTAGCGCATATTTGGAAAGGCAATACTGATCAAATCACTGTGGCGTACTATTTGTGGATGTAGGATATGGTAGGAGAGCTTTAAACATAAATACTTGAGAGGTCGTGATGCTGTATACATCTACATGGAATACAATAGTCGTCTATCCCAAGGATCAATGATCTGGAGATAATTCCAAAATATTTGGGATTGTTGGTGAAATGGTATGGTTTGGAGCTTTGGGGATGGGCACAAAATCATGATAGGCTCGGATCCAGTAATGGGCGTTTCCACAAAAAATGTGTTGGGTGCACTGAATCTATCCTTAATAAATCATAGCGGCTATTTTTACCTTCCACAAATCATACTCAAGTGGGAGTTGGGTTTCCCAGTTTGGATGAATGTTGCAGATCTACATCTGGTAGACAACTACGCCATGGAATGGAGCACATACATCAATTCTTTGAACAACATTGGGACTTGTTTTGACTGCGGGGGTGAAAGTTTAAGATGGTTTAGGAGGTTATCAAAAGGGGATCCTATTGTGGCTGAAACATACAGGTGGTTATTGTCTCTATCTACAGGCCCCTTAGAAATGTCATGGTTTGCCAGGATTTGGAAACAGAAGATCCCCACAAAGATTATTCTATTTGCATGGTTGGTGTGGAGAAACAATATTCTCACTTGGGATAACTTGTGAAAAAGGGGACATATGGGACCAGGGCTAACAGGAAATATGGACTCTTCCATTTTTCGTCATCTCGAAAATATGGAGAGCACATAACAGGCTCATATTTGAGGAACAGAAAGTTTATTTCTCCTGGTTAATACACAAGGTTATTTCTTGTATGAAGGTCACCTCCACTGATTCTATAAAATCTTTTGATCGTGCCTGCAGGATGAAGCCCATGGAAAGTAATCCCCATGTTGGATTCTTTGATGGGGCTGCCCAACTGGGAATTTGTGAGTGTGGTGCAGTGCTCTACATTTACCGGAAAACTGAAGATCATTTGTGGTGGCATGGTGACTTTGGTACTAACACCAAGCCAGAGGCTATGGTTATATGGGGGCTACTATGGTTCACTACACAAAAGAACATGGACTCTTTCAATATTTATGGGAATTCAAAGGCATTAATTAATGGTATCAAAGGGGACAACTGACTTCTGCCCACCTCTCCTTCTAGGATGGCTCAATAGGATCAAGCACATCCTAATATCGCTTCGCACAAACACCATCACGCATATGTATAGACAAGGTAACACAAATGATAATCGCCTCTCCAAGGTCGGTCTGAGCTGAGACCCTGATAAAAGATAGTACAGATTTCTGGTTGAAGATAGGATCTTAGAGGAGGGCTATCTATGCCTGCCTTGAGCGCCATGGTCTACCCACTGGATGGACTCTATATCAACACAATTTATTTCTGATTCATTTATATCTTCCTAACAATATGTTGCTAATTTTGATTATTACACAGTACTCTAGTTGTTTTAACTTCGAGCTTAAATTTGGACAATACTTAAATAGATATTACATGTTCTGGATAATCTGATTTTAGTCCTGATATGACTCTGGAACATACTTATCTGACACATATTGACTGGATGGATGAATTTTATGAACCATGTATATGTTTTGTTTTTATTTATTAATAGAAGCATCGTTTTTTTCTTCTAAAAAAAAAGGAGCATCGCCATGGCAATTTCTGCTAGCAAGTTAATGGCTCTCAAGCATTTTGCAAGGAACCAAACTTTTGGCTCTTCCATCTCCTATTTTCGTTTCGATATCCCTCTCCCAGGGATAATTACTACTTTTGGCGATCAAATTATTCGTCCTTATGTGCTTGTTTATTGGCATTGGAAATAATCTACAGTCCAAAGCATGTACAACTTTTACATCCAACCATTTGAGGATTAACTAGTGCCATAATTATATAAAAATCTTTTTCACCAAGATACTTCAGTGTTCTTGGGCTCAACTTCTCAATGGAATTCTATCTGCACCTAGTGGCATCATTTCTCTCTACTTGTATTGGTTTCATTTATGATTCCTATCATAGAGGTTAGTTTCCTTGTAGCCTTGTTGGATTTTGGTTTCATATTTCCTTTTTGTTTTTCATCATCTCATTATGTCTCTGTGTCCAATGCTATATTGTTGATTATCACATTTTCTAAGTACACGCTCTATGCTTGTTCCCTTAATTTGATATTTTGTTTTTTCTTTTCGGCCCTTCCAGTTAAAATATTTTATTCCTCAGCCTTGTAGGGATCCTTGACTAGGTTTTCGCTTTCTTCTCCAGACACACTACCAACTACTCTTCACTATGTAGCTTTCTAATTCATTCACTCTTAACCTCCATGATCACAATTCCTATGGTGTACTTGGCCCACCCTTTACCCTCGACTAGTATCAATCTCATCTTTGTATCCTTATGTACCAATTGGTATACTATATTTGACACCTCAGACTCTAAATCCTTTTTCGCCAATCTCGTCTCCACTACTTTTGTCATTTCTATAATCATGCCCCATGGAACGGTTATTCATAGGTGTAGGGGGCGGGGGAAGAAATTGTGGCACCACTTCCTTTGATCAAATGGATAGATATGATGCCTCCTCTTCCTAGATTTGTGCCCAAGCCCAAGCTCGTAGTTCTTTTGCATGTTATTAGGAGATAATTCCATAATTGGTTCATTAAGAAATAAATAAGTGGCTAATGTGCATTCTTTAGACCAAACCCCCATGTTGACAATGCTACCCATCATTGGATTCCTGTTACAAGAGCCTCCTCACGATCATGATTTTCTTGGTATATGCAAGAACTCAATGCCTACTAGCACACTAAAACTCCCACGGGGTGAGTTCTCATAGATTGAGAGAACACCTAAGAAGAAAACATAATCACAATTATAGAGCTAGAGGACAAAATCGACTGCACTGATCATAAGTTGACCATTCTTGTCAAGAGATCAACCAACATCGCCTCTTCCTCAGACAAGGAAGGTGACCAGTAGCCATAGATGCAGAAGGATTGTCCACACTAGCTGTCATGGTTTTCTACAATTTTTTTTATGTCTTAAGTGATCAATTTTGTTTAGCCACGCTGCAATATGTAAAGGTTTGGTACATCCAACCTACTCATAATGGTTAAGAGCATGTGTTTCCTCCTAAGACGTCACAGGTTCAAAACCAAAGGGGGGTAGAGTATGTATGCCTTCACGAAGGTGGGTCCCTTGTCCCACAAATAAGAGGGTCTCATACACCAATTTGGTGTCTCGCTTGGCCGTGACCTTAAAATTAGATGATAATGATGATAATAATAATAATAATAATAATAATAATAATTTTTGTTTAAAAGAAGCTTTAGCTAAACGAAATATTAATAGCCTAAAAAATCTAAACTTATACTACTAATTTAGTTTTCCTTCGAGTAAACCAATAATATGTAATATCAATTTATCTAATTTTCTTTTAAAATAATGCAAAATTCCTAATCTTATTAAAAAGATAAACCATTTAAAGCGATTTACTATTATATTATCCCTAATAAATAAAATAAGTCTTATTGAAATATTTATTTTATTATATAAATATAAATGGTTCTTTTGTATATAAATTAGTCACCACAATATTAATAACATCTACAAGTATTAGTATAAAAATTGTATTAACATCTAAAAATAATTAATATAACATTGTGTTATCCTCAATTAATAAAATGGTGCTTATTAAAATAATCTTGGTGTGAATTCAAATTTCCATATATTTCATATGACTAACCCTTTAAATTCGAAAATATATTAATATCAAATGACATGATTATAAATTTTCCATATACAACTATTAATATAAATGCTTAAATAAAAAACTATCATATACATATTACATTTTTCTTTAATATAATATCATGTTACCAATAAGTCATGGTAATATATTATACATATTTATATACTTTGATAATATAATTAATTTATATCAAGTTGGTATAAATTTTATAAGTAATGTTTGAATCCTATTTTTTATATAATTTTTTAATTATCCTTTATTTTTATAATTTAATTTTTGTTTTATAAACTTATTATATTTTATTGATTCAACATTTTATTACACTTCTAGTTATGTATTTATTAATTTTAAAGAATTTTAATAAACTAAACACATGTCATCACTTTCAAAAATATTTATTATTTATTTAGAATTGTATTTTTCATTTTTATTTTTTTTCTTTGGTAGTTATATTAAATTTATCCATATTCTATGTTTTAAATTTAAATGTATTTTAAATTGGACGTTCTCCTATAACATTTTTTATATTTATTAGATTAAAAGACACTAAAAAAAATAGTTGCTTCATTCAATATGTTAAATATGTAATTAATTTGTAGTGACTTATTTCTACTATAATTAGATCTAATTATTTTTATTTGATTATATTATATTATATTATAGATTTATCTATCTATCTATATACGCATATAAAAAACATTATAGAATTTTAATTTTCACTATCTTACAAAATATCCTATATCAAAAATATTAATTTAAAGAATATGTTTATTAATCTTTGTTTGATGGCGAGAGGGTTAATTAACTCTTTTATGAAGTCTTTCTTAACAAGAAATTTACAAACTTGAAAAAAGATTGACTAACCATTTTTCAAGCTCATTGATGAAAACACTAAACTGAAAGAAGGATCCATGCTCCCTTCTTCAAGCTTGGCTTCACAAAAAATATATTACTAACTTTTTTTCAATTTTCACGGGAATGATAACATTAATTTAGATTAAATATTAAGGGTACAATGACTTTTCAATTGAGCAATATAAATTAGTATTTGTATTAAGAGTTGCAAAGATATATCGATATTGTTTTAGGGTTTTTTTCACTTTTTTGAATATATAGCCTATATTACTTTGTATTCCATATGATTTTACATTTAAAATATGTTACAACAATCTAATTTCATTTCCAGAGAATATCAATGAAATATAATTGAATACTTATTTTTCCAATTGAAAACAACAAAGTAATTCTTTGAAGAGTCCTCACTTTCACTGATTCGGAAGCAACAGAGGTTCTTTGAGTCCTCACTTCAATTGGTCTTGAGGATTTGTGACTAACAACTTACCAACTATAAGAAAAATATCTAAAAACATTTATTTTGTTAATTTAGGTTAGTTTGTTTTATTATTTTTGACCAACGCTTAATTAAGTACTTTACATATCTTTTTGAATTTCTCAAATAAAAAATATTTTTATATTAAAATATTTTTAAATAGAAGGGTTTCTAATATTTCATTGGAGTTCAAGGTCAACTCAGCGAATGGGCTAGGAGGTTAGCAAGTTGCAAAACAAATTCCCAATAATTCCATATACCTTCAAGTTCCAAGAACTCTCTAACAAGATATATGCTAAATAACCCCAATACTGAAGCAAACACTTCAATTGCAACAAAATAGTGATCTAAACACCCCTTAGAATAATCCAAACACCCATACACCTCAATTGTTCTTGGAGTTTTGTGGCAAGTTGCTTGCCAAGTTTGATATAATACAATTGTTATATTTTTCTTCTGAAATTTCATTCTGGTAAAGCTTTGAATTTCTTTTATGGGATGTGAATTTGACATATCTAAGAGCCCATATTACTTTATATTACATATGACTTTACATTTAAGTTATGTTACAACAATCTAATTTCATTTCTAGAGAATATCAGTGAAATTGACTTGAATAACTACCCCTCCAACTGAAAACAACAAAGTAATTCTCTGAGGAGCCCTCACCTCCACTAATTGGGAAGCAACAGAGGTTCTTTGAGTCCTCACTTCAATTTCTCTTGGGGATTTGTGACTAACAACTTACCAACTATAAGGAAAATATCTAAAAACATTTATTTTGTTCATTTAGGTTAGTTTTTTTATTATTTTTTACCAACAATCAATTAAGTAATTTACATATCATTTTGAGTTTCTGAAATAAAAAATATATTTATATTAAAAACATTTTAAATAAAAAAAATATTATAAATTAAGGTTATGTACAAGTAATAGGAGGTATTAATCCATTGGGATTAAATAAGGTTATGTTGCTTGTTGAGATGGAGAGGGTTTTGGATGTGGGATTGGATCCTCCAAAATGTACGTTGCTTATGATAACTGCATTACTTAGTCCAACATGCCAACAATAAATCTTCTTCTTTTCTCATTCTATATAAGTCGTCGCTCCCAAACTAACACTACACTACCTAAGTCTTCTCATAATTTGATTCATTCAGACTTTGATTTGTGTTGCTTCTTGAATATGGCAGCATCCACCTGTGTTGCATTACTTATTCTGGCAATGGTTGTACAAGGCATAGGCTACCATGAAGAGATCTTGGCCTTCCATGCCAGCAAGGAATTTTCCATAATGTTAAGTAATGTGTCATGTTTTTACTTACTGCAAAATGTCTTTTTAGTTATCCAAAGAGTAAATGAGCAGAGAAGTTTTCAATTATTTTCTAAGTAGAAAAAGGACTCAAAGCCTACATCAAACCATTTCCATTGGAAAGTGCTATGGACAAGCTTTCCAATGATATGTGGAAGTAAAAAAATGGACTCCTGGATCAAAATATATAGTCTTCTAAAGTTTTAAGGATTGGAGCCATGGGAAGACCTATTAAAATATCAGAGATCGCAATATCAAAGGTCCAAAGATATGGACAATCGCATATTGGAGGTCAGAGATATCGACCTTCGCATTATTGGTGCATCAGAATATTGGAGGTCAGGATGTCAGAGGTCACATTATCGACGCATCGTATTATCAGCGAACATAATGTCAAAGGTCCAATACACTGGAGTAGGCAACATCAGAGCTCAGATGAGATTTGAACATCAACAATCAGAGGATCAAAACATCTAAAAGTGCAAAAATTTAAAAAATTGCGATATTGTTAAAACTTTTGATAGTGTTAAAAACCACTGGGAGCACCAATAAGGATTAACAAAGGATTTCATCGCAAAACCAAAGGTGGATATGACCTTTTCTCTCTCCTCTAGCAAGACACATGACAACATATGATTGGTTCCAATAAGCTACACGTGGCAACATATGATTGGATCTAATAATGACATGTGGCACCGTATGATTGGTTCTAATAAAGCTACAGTAACATTTGACGTCAGGATGACATGGCAGTGTGGCATGAAACGTGGCAAGCAATTTTGAAGTTTTGAGGGGCCTAAGGGGGGAAATCTAAGTGACACATGTCACGACTCAAGAAGCTCCTTGTGGAGTGATGGAATCATATCAGAAGTCGACATATCATAGGTTGAGGATGTCGGCACTTTACAACAGTTAGCAATTGAAAAAGTGCCGATAAGGGGGCTCCGATATTAGGGCTGGCACATGGTTGAGAAGAACTTATAAAACCAAGGGCGCTAAGCTCTTAACAAAGGAAAAATGGTCCCTGGGCAGGAAAAAAATCCCCTAGCGCCTTAAGGCTAAGCCTCTGGTCATGGCACCCAGTCCCATTGAGGAAAATAGAAAGGGGCTAAACAAAAGGGGCCAAGGACATTGAAACTCTATCTTTGTAATGTCTTTAAGAATAAAAGTCTCGATTGGTAAAGGCTCTTATATGACACTATTGCAATAATACAGGACATATTGGGCTCCAATAGTGTAATACAAAGAGTTATAAGATGGATGAGTTGGTAGTTGTGATTTTGAGACACCACTAAGGCCACCACAACTAATCACTCCCAACTATAGAAAGTGGGAAATTCAAGTTATTAAGGGGAAAGAGATAGGTGAACCAACCGAATAACTAAAGACGAACATTGTGGCAGAGACATGGCCTGATCAGAGGCCATCACAAGAATGGAAGAGGGATATTTTCCTCAACCATCATTTAGTTTTCCTTATTTATTTTATTATGTAATTTATGCATTTTAAAGAAAGGAATCAAATACTTTGTAATGATTTGGGTAGCAGACCATCGTATGCCAGGACAACCAGTCAATTAGACAGCTATAGCTCGGCTGTAATTGCTTTCAAAGCTCCGCATTTCCTTATAAAAAGAGGGAAGAAACACTTAGAAATGATTCTAGAATTCTGCACCCAAGAGGCCCGAATTCTATGATTCCACTTTGGTTCAATTTGCTTGTTCATGAGGTCCTTGGGCTCACACAATTGCTAAAATGTAATGGAATGGTGATTTGGACTCCATCTTCAAGGATTAATGAAACTGTTTCATTGATTTGAATCAGAGAAATGCATACTATGTTTCTCTTTTGTTTATCACTTCATGTATGTCTTTCCTCCTCTAAAATAGTGTAATGAAGCTACCAGTATCACTCTCCTTATGGTTGTATGTTTGCTGCTAAGTAGTAAAAAGTACATGTGTCAACTACAAATTTACTTGTGTTATTTAATAGCCTACAGTACCCATATATGCACATATTTACTTATTGTTGTCTGGTGACAAATGTATTCATGATACATAGATTTTGAGACCTTAATTCCTGCTCCAATTTTTCTTCATTTTTATGTCCTCACTCTTCGATATTTCTGCTGGATATTGTTTCTTAGGATTCTAGATTTTTTCCAGCGCTCTGCATCAATTCCCCTCCTTTCCTTCCTCTTGTTAATCTATACTACAACAACAATGTTAACTTGCCTATTATTGTGTGTCAGCCACTAGAACCAAGATATTTCTCTTTGAGATTAGCCATATTTATCCCCAGAGTATTTAGATCTATGTGTTTTCTTGAGTTTACCTTGATGAAGGACTATTGAACCAAGCCCCTGAATTATCTCTTTTCAAACTACGTGACATATGGAGTGTAGTAGAAAGCCCTAGTGATAATATTCAAAAGGACTCCTCTCAAATTCCCTAAGAACTTACCCCTTTCTCTCAACTAGGGGTTCTCTCTTGGAGGCTTCTACATCTTCTGAAGTAACTGTGTGATAGGAGATAGAAAAATCTACAACATCTTTCTAGCGCTATTGTCGGGGAACAAATTAGAATATTCTTCCTTGGGTATGACAATTTTTACATTCCCTCTGTTGGGTGAGCAAGGGAAGTGTGGGTTCAAGATCTCTCACCTTGGTGACTCCATTGTTTGAATATTTTTGTAAACATCTTAGTGACTCCACTATTTGAATCTTATTGTAAATGCCCTGGTGACTCCACTGTCTATATCCTTATTTGGTCATCCTGTCTTTCAAGAGGCCTCATACTCGCTCTAATGCTAAACAAAAAAAAACTTCCCCTACATTTGAACTTGAGATCACTCACCCAAATGGGTTTTCAAAATGGCCATTCCTACATTCTTGGCCAACATATTTGCCCCATTGGATTTTCCTTCCGTTGCTAGTTATCCCCATCATGTCCTTTTAGTTCATGAATGGTATACCTATTTTCCTAGATTCAATGGAAACAAAGATAAAAAGTCGGACTAGCACCTTAAGGATTTTAATGAATGCATTGAACAACAAGGTATTGTTTTTGACGATGTGAAAATGAAAATTTTCATGTACTCTTTAGATTAAAATGCTAGAGTTTGGTACAAAACAATACCTCATGGAAGCATATCTTCCTTAAATAGCTTTCACATAGCATTTAATATTTTTTGCAAAAGATTATATCCACCGGGTTCTCTATTTGAAGATTGTTGTGCACATTTTAATGTTGAAAATGTTTATGAGGTTAATGATCCTATTGAATATGTTTGTGGGGCTCAACTCCAAGAAAACATATACTTTCATCGAGAAGCATCACCCAACAATCAAGAAACGAAACAAGGAGATATTATCAAGTTTCAAATAAACCTCAGAGATCTTATTCTACCGAATTTGGTGATTCTCCTTCTTATGATGTGCATGACTCCAATGGGAAGTTGAGCAATGTAGAACCAAAATAGTCTCAGTCATGGGAAGTTGCACAAAAAGAGGAGGCCCACCATGAGGTTAACAAGGAGGCTCCAGTTTATGATTCACATCCTTCACTTGGAGAGCAAGTTCAAGAATCTTCTCCAATCTATGATTCGGATGATTCAGAGTAGTATGAGATGGTTGTATAATTTCAAATGGATTTGCTTAAAAATAAATGGGGAGAAGATGACTAACAACTTCTTCAAGAGGATCCCAGAGTTGAAGAGCCAAGCAATGTATGTGGTTTCCTATTGCAGAAATATTCCTCCTTGGAAATTGCTCAATAAAGGGAGACAACTATTAATTTTTCTCATCAATTCCATGATCTAGTAGCTAACTACATGGCATACTTAGAACTTTGTCCTACAAAAATATACATCAATTCCAAGGCATGTGTCAAATTTTTGGTATGAAGTTCTTATGGGGTGCATGCCTATTTTAATCACTGATTTTCAAGAACACAACCCAATTAGAAGGTTGATGGAGGAGATTAAAAGAGTTTAGCATCAACTATCAAGTTGGGGACACATATCAAATTTTTTGTCCAAAGATTTTATGTGGTACATGCCTATTTTAATTGTTGAATTTCTAGAGAACGATGTCATAAGGTCCAATACTTTGATGTTGAGATGTTGTCATTGGAAGGTTGACTTCACTTGGGTGAATTGAGCCTTGTACATAAGTAAGAATTGTACATAAATAAGCTCACCAGGTGAGAACTTAATTTCTAGTTTCTAGAAATGATAGTTCTACATTTTAGTATTATGAGGAAAGGACTCCCAACATGGAGATTTTCTGGTTTTATAGGTTCAATGTATTTTTTGACTCCATGACCAGTGGTGAAGGCTACTAGTCTGCAGGTTCCCAACACCTTGCTAGCGATGCACTATCCCTAATTAGAGCCAATTTTGTTACTTACTGCAAAATGTATTTTTGATTATCCAAAGAGTAAATGAGCATAGAGGTTTTCATTCATTTTCCATGTAGAAAAGGACTCAAAGCCTACATCATATCCTTTCCATTGGAAGGTTCACTGAACAAGCTTTCCAATGATATGTGGAAGTCCAAAAGTGGACTCTTGGATCAAAAGATATGGTCTTCTAAAGTTTCAAGGATTGAAGCTTTGCGAAGGCATATCAGAATATCGAAGATCGCAATATCGGAGGTCCAAAGATATCAATGATCGCATATCGAAGGTCAAAGATATCGATGGTCGCATTATCACTGCATCGTAATATCAGAGGTTAGGATCTTGGAGGTCGCATTATTGGTGCATCACATTATCGACGATCGCAATGTCTGGGAGATCAAATACATCGGAGCAGGGAGTGTCAGAGCTCGAAGGAGATCGGAACATCGAAAATCGAAGGATTGAAACTTCGGAAAGTGAAAAACTTTAAAAAGTTGTGATATTGTTAAAAGTTCCAATAGCATTAAAAACTGTCAAGGAGCACCGATAAGGATTAACAAAGGATTTCATCACAAACCAAAGGTGGATGGGCCCCTTTTGCTCTCCTCTAATAGGACACGTGGAAACATATGATTGGTTCCGATAAGCTACACGTGGAAGCATATGATTGGATATAGTAAAGACACGTTGCAACATATGATTGGTTCTAATAAAGCTACAGTGGAATCTGACGTCAACATGATGTGACAGGACACGTGGCAAGAAATTTTTGCATTTTGAGGGGCCTAAGGGGGAAAATATGGGTGGCATGTGTCACCACTAAAGAAGTGCGATGTGGAATGATGAATTCATATTGGAGGTTGAGGATGTCGACACTTTATAACATTTGGCAATTGAAAAAGTGTCGATAAGGGAGCTATGATATTAGGTTTGGCACATGACTGAGAAGAACTTATAGAATCAAGGGCATTAAGCTCTTAACAAAGGAAAGACAACCACGAGGCAGAAACAAAATGCCCTAGTGCCTTAAGGTTAAGCCTCTGGTCACCGCATCTAGTCCCATGGAGGAAAATAGAGAGGGACTAAACAAAAGGGGTCAAGGACATTGAAACTCTTTTTTCATAATATCTTTAAGAATAAAAGTCTTGATGAGTAAAAGCTCTGATATAAAATTATTGCAATAATAAATGAAATATTTGGCTCCAATAGTGTAATACAAAGAGTTATGAGATGGATGAGTCAGCAATTGTGTTTCTGTGACACCACTAAGGCTACCACAACTAATCGCTCCCACCTCTAGAAAGTGGGAAATTCAAGTTGTTAAAGGGAAAGTGTCAGGCGAACCAACCGAATAACTAAAGAGGAACTTTGTGGAAGAGACATGGTCTGATCACTGTCTATTGTTTTGTGTTGGCCACTAGAACCAGGAAATTCTCTTTGAGATTAGCCATATTTACCCCCTAAGTATTTAGATCTATGTGTTTTCTTGAATTTACCTTGATGAAGGACTATTGAACCAAGCCCTGAATTATATCTTTTCAAACTACGTGACATATGGAGTGCAACAAAAATCCCTACTGATAATATTCAAAATCACTCCTCTCGAATTCCCTAGGCACTGACCCCCTTTCTCTCAACCTACTGGTTTTCTTTAGGAGGCTTCTAAATCTTCTAAAGCAATTGTGTGACAGGAGATAGAAAAAACTACAACATCTCAAATAAAATGCCTCATAATAATCCGGGCTAAAATCTTTTATAATGTTTAGATATATGTTTTCCTCGGGACAAAAATAAATGGATCACTATCCATATTAGGCATAAAAATCCATGAAAATTATGGTATGCTCTCGTTAACACGACTCTCACAGTACAACAAATTTTAATTGGAATGAAAGGAATCACACTTCTTTTCCAACATATTTGGTTGGGAAACCGTATTGAATTGATATTTATGATTTATCATAAATGTAAGGCTAGGCTTATTCATTAAGTGGGTCATGCAAAACAGAGTAATTTATCATCAAAAGGCAATACAAAATTTATAAATTTTATAGCGTGTCATTTTTCAATTCATAGTTGGGAAAACAAAAAATAAATCAACCCAAACTACAACTTCTCAGAACAAAATCGTATGTTGGACATGTATTTAGTCGAATGTATTGATAGCTCGATAAGGATAGTAATTTTCTAATTTCAAATTGAATCTAGCAGCGTTAATTTTGTCCTCCACAAGAGGTAACTAAATGTTTCTTTAGCATATTTTCATGGTCAACAACTCGGCCGAGGGTAACGATGATGGGCTGAGATTTGACAATGACACAGGAAGGGACAACATCTCCCATATAATGGATGTCACCACCTAATTCCTCTACCAGACCTTCGCCAAGCAATCGCCCCCTAACAAGAAGAATGTCCAGACGATCACTCTCATTGTAGAAAGCATGAGAAGAGTCGCCTACACGAGCAACAACCAAATCCACTTGATCACTGGGTACGTTTCCAATTACCAGAGTAACGTAAAGAACAAGATCACGAGCATGTTGTACCATCACATGACCCATGCCGATCATCATTATTCACATCTACATCTTCCATCTTTATTTTTTTGCTGGCAGTAGTAACAACATTTATATTATTGCTTATGCCCACGAAAAAGTAGGACTGCCATCAGAAGAAGAAGTAGTGCATGAGAATTTTTCCTGCACTTGTAAATAATATGTTCCATTCTTCAAATTCAAAAATGGCAGACTACCAATAGTAAGTACAATTATTTCAACCCACTTCACCCTCAAGTAGTCTAGAATTAATCCAGTATCAACTCCTTATTTGAATTTGTTTTCTCCATCTCCATCATTTTCCATGTCTCTTTGAATGCAAACCAAACCCTAGCATACTAGCTTCATCCCTGGACTGTCTAAACCTATCATCCACTTCCTCCTCATAAGAACCTGGACAAAAAATATTTTTAAACTCAAACTGGAATAATTTGGCATAGAATCATCCATTCTACTAATTTTAAGTCTAAATCCTGTCTTTTGATCCACATCAATGTTTCATAATATCTGTCTCTTTGATCATGTGTAATATGACAAGGATCTTCCCCTTCTTCCAACTCTAACCCATCCAAATTTAGCATTGTAAATTTTATGAGTGTTATCATCATCATTTTCGAGTATCTTACCTCTAAGCTGGGACCTTATTCTGGCCAAGTAAACCTACCTATCTTGTTGCAAGGGTGCTTTTTCTGTATGTCTGCCCTTCTTCTCATGCAATCTCTTCCATTAACATTTGTTGAGCCCTATCGGGAATGTTTGCCTCCCATGTTCTGACATTGCTCCAATCCTTCACAAGTCGATGACAGAACACTGGAAGTGTGATAGATGGTGTCACGCCCCCAGGCTAGGGGTAGTCTTTCAACCACTCTTGGCGAGGTGCGGCACCACTGAACACTTTCTTTTCACCAATACTTGTGCTCATGGACTACGCCTATCCACTTATTCCTACTTAGCTTTTGATTCTCAACCAAGTATTATTATGTTATCCTTTATACCAATGAACAACCATACACATTCGTTATCAACAATAATTATAAACGAGAACACAATTGCACAGTATAAAGGGAGGGGCAACTCCCTGAACAATGAGTCTGCCCAACAATATATTATTCAACAGTTTACAATGTACAAGTATACTTGGCAAGTCCAAGTTCCATACTTAGTCAATTTTACAATTAAGGAAAAACTCGATTGCCTTCCTTCGTCTCACCTTCATGCACCCTTGCACGATGGGCGGGCGCTCACCCGAGCCACCAAGATACCCACGCCAAGACTCAGAACAAACGACCGCTACATGTTCACCATGCACGCCTCAACTGACCTCCGGGCACACCTTTCCCAACACCTTCACCCAACTCCAAGTGCGACCTCTAACCGTGCAGCTAAACTAAGAACATCGCATGAGATGTGCGCCTTCACTTCTTCTGCGCACTAGAATCTGCACACTCCCTTCTTGTGCGAAGATGTGTGTTGATCAAATTATTTGATTGAAATGATCCAACACTCCCAAAATATATATCCATCGTAAGGTGGGGTGGTGGCTTGCCCAGTCGACCACCCAACGCTATGTGCACACCCTTCTCCAACGCTAAACGCCCCATGAACATGTCGACCCTCCTTCCTATCGTGGGTAGGCCTCCACGCATGTTGCCCAACGCTCAAGGTGTATATAAACGCCATTTCTCTCCATTATATCGCATTTCTTTCATCGTCAGTTCATCACATATGTGTCGCGCCTCCATCGCATGACCGTTGCACATTGCAACTTGTCCTCCCAACCGTGCGCGCGCCCAGCTCGCCCGTCGCCCAAACGTGTCGCATGCCTGGGTAGAACCTCAAGACATTACATCCTCCTCCACCTGAAATCATTGTCGTCCTTGACAACATATCATCCTGGTAGCCATCCATGAAGATCATCAATATCCATGATGTCAACTCCTCCACATACTACAACCAACCCTGCAACATATGTAGAACTCCATCTCCACCATGTCTCTCCTCGGCAACCATCTGTCACCAAGATTACCATACCAAGGTATACACCTATCAGTATGTCATACATCAGATATCCTCTCAATCCCTGATCATCGACCACCCTGTCACAATCTTCACATGCTGCTCTCCATCGTGGAAGGTTGGTCCCTCCATCTCAAGCTACATGCCCCCTGCAACATATCGTGTCGACCCCATCATGTGTCATCATGTGAACTGCTGCCATGATACTCCAACAAGTGCTAACACATCTCTACCATGTGCTAACATCTCATCCCAATAGCAACATCAATCTATACACTGGATCCCCTCATGACTCAAACTAGTTGGGTAGCTAATCCAACCATACGCCCAAACCACAAGAATGCACATTCTCATATCACCATCAGTCGTTTCTCAAAATATCTTGTCATATCCTGAACTCATCAAGAATCTATCTCCATATAAGTGTAAACCATGCTCAAGTCCATGAAGTGGCCCTCATCTCATCTGCAACATGTCATGATGCTTGATACCAAGCCATCCCTGCACCATCTGTCATACCTGCTCAAACTATTTTAAGGACTCACTTCCATGAGCAGCTAACAATGAGCCCCATCTTCTTGTCCACCTAAGAAGATGTGGAGGGCGTAGAGCCTGAAGGCTCACCCTCACTAATCATCTCAATCCATCTGTCAGGATTCTCAATCTCCATTCTTTGTAGATAAGTGACCCGATCCTCCTCTCGGAAATTCGGCCTCACATATGCCTCATCATCATCATCATCATCATCCTCGACCACTTCTAGCCTTCTTGACAAATCTAAGATACTATCTGAAAGTGTCCTGATGACCAATGACTGCTCGGTAAGCTTTGTCTCAACCATGGACAACCGCTTACTCATGTCATCCATCCGCTTCTCGTCCTCCATTTGCATCACTGCCAATTTACAATCAGGCCTTGTTACTCCAACGGTAGGCACACTAATGGATACATCTTCCCTTCCATCATAAATGTACAGCTTCTTCAAATGTGGAACAACCATAACATCAAACTGTTTCATGAATTCCATCCCCAGCACAACCTCATAGTCATCTATCCACACTATAGTAAAGTCAAGCTTCCCTGTCCACTCACCAACTATTGTGTCCACCTTTTCAGCTACACCAAGAACTTCATCTGGAGGAGAATTCACTGTCTTCATTTGTGCCTTGATCGGTACAAATTTCAGCCCAATCCTTCTCGCAGTATCTTCCCCCATGAAGTTGTGAGAGGCCCCACTATCCACCATAGTGAGTACATCAGCATCTCCAACTTTCATCCGAACATACTCCAACTTATTCCTCTCAGTATCCTTCTGAGAGATCACCTCTGTAGCAGCGGTAGCACCGAGTATCTGCATCATCCCCACAGAAGCTCCTTCATCCTTCGCATTATATTGTACAATCGCAGCCACTTTCGGTTTAGAAGGGCAATTCTTCACCGTATGTGGTCCAACACATATCCAACACT
Source organism: Pinus taeda (assembly GCA_000404065.3). Taxonomy (NCBI): domain Eukaryota; kingdom Viridiplantae; phylum Streptophyta; class Pinopsida; order Pinales; family Pinaceae; genus Pinus; species Pinus taeda. The sequence continues at coordinate 46,713 of APFE030029101.1, forward strand.
TCAAGACTTTCTTCATCTTTGAACTGTCATTCGATTTCAAAGCATCTTCTTTCTTCTTATCTTTCGGCTTGTCGGACTTCTTCTTCCTATCATCAGAAGTCTCATCATAATGCTCCACCAACCTGTCCACAGCAGCAAAAGCTTCTTCAAGTGTTCTAATCCTCTATCTCTTCACTTCATTGCGTGCCCAAGGCTTCAACCCAATAATGAAATTGAACACCTTGTCCCTCTCCGCCATGTCAGGAAGTTCTAGGACCGCACTTGCAAACTCCCGCTAATATGTCTGAAGGTTCCTTGTCTTCTTTATGAATTTTATCTTCATCCTTGCTTCCCACGTTTCATCTTAAGGACTGAAATGGGCCTGCAAAGCTCCTTTCATCTCATCCCACGAAGTGATGTCACTAGCACTGCCACTGGCAATCTGGTCCATCCGTCTTCGCCACCACATCTTAGCATCCTTTATCAAGAACTGAGCAGCTACCTTGACCTTCGTCTCATCATCAGATATACCCAACCATTCCAAGTATTGCTCCATGTCCCATAGAAAGTTTCCAAGAGTCTTTGCACTCCTTGTACCATCGAAAGATTCTGGTTCCTTGATTTTCACATGAGGCACTCCTCCACCTGTGCCATGCCTCATGACCTTCTTCAACACCGCGATCTCATCTCTGGCTTCATCAAGAGATTTCTTCAATTCCACGATCTTTGCAAGACCCTGGTCCCTTGCTCCTTCAACCTCCTTGACCCTTACTTCAAGTTGAGTACACATAAGATCGGTGTACTCGTGTTGTGTCCAGAGTTCATCGAGTTCTTCCTTCATCTTCAAATTGGCCTCTTGCCCCTTAGCGAACAAGTCCATCTTCTTCTCCAAGAAGTCTCCATAACCTCCATCCTCACCAACACTTTCTCCATAAGCGTTATAGTGGCATCCTGCACACCGTGACTAGACCCAGCCTGAGATTCAGCCATTGCTAATAGCCTCTTCCTTCTTTGCAATCTAGTCTCGACCATACAACAACTTCACCTGCAACCCAAGTCCTTGATGCAACACTTATCAAGAAGTGTTTCACCAACCTCTTTCCCCTGCAAGTACCTGTCACCAGAGTCACTCCTTCCAAGTGTACCCACACCTGCACTTCGTCACGAGCAACCCTGCTCAAACCAGCTCCAACCGAGCTCTGATACCAACTGTCACGCCCCCAGGCCAGCGGTAGTCTTTCAACCGCTCTTGGCGAGGTGCGGCACCACCAAAAACTTTCTTTTCACCAATACTTGTGCTCATGGACTACGCCTATCCACTTATTCCTACTTAGCTTGTGATTCTCAACCAAGTATTACTATGTTATCCTTTATACCAATGAACACCCATACACATTCATTATCAACAACAATTATAAATGAGAACACAATTGCACAGTATAAAGGGAGGGGCAACTCCCTGAACAATGAGTCTGCCCAACAATATATTATTCAATAGTTTACAATGTACAAGTATACTTGGCAAGTCCAAGTTCCATACTTAGTCAATTTTACAATCAAGGCAAAACTCGGTTGCCTTCCTTCGTTTCACCTTCGTGCACTCTTGCACGATAGGCGGGCGCTCACCCGAGCCACCAAGACACCCATGCCAAGACTCAGTACAAACGGGCGCTACACGTTCACCATGCATGCCTCAACCGACCTCCGAGCACACCTTGCCCAACACCTTGACCCAACTCCAAGTGTGACCTCTAACCGTGCAGCTAAACCAAGAACAACGAATGAGATGTGCGCCTTCACTTCATTTGCGCACTAGAATCTGCACACTCCCTTCTTGTGCGAAGATGTGTGTTAATTGAATTATTTGATTGAAACGCTCCAACGCTCCCATAATATATATCCGTCATAAGGTGGGGTGGTGGCTTGCCCAGCCGACCACCCAACGCTATGTGCACAACCTTCTCCAACGCTAAACGCCCCATGAACATGTCGGCCCTCCTTCCTATCGTGGGTCGGCCTCCACGCATGTCGCCCAATGCTCAAGGTGTATATAAATTCCATCGCTCTCCATTATATCACATGTCTTTCATTGCAAGTTCGTCGCATATGTGTCGCACCTCCGTCGCATGACCGTCGCACATCGCAACTCGTCCTCCCAACCGTGCGCGTGCCTAGCTCGCCCGTCGCCCAAACGCGTCGCATGCCCGGGTAGAACCTTAGGACGTTACAGATGGAGTCGAACCCGTGACCAAATCCATGTGCATTTGGGTCTTTGATTAAACTATGAGTCAACAATAAACACTGGTGTGACTCGTGTCCTCAAATTGTTGTTATTTTTAACAACGCCGAATTGGTATATTCTTTCTATACCAATGAATATGTTATAATGTTGTAAGAAAAAATCTCATAATAAAAAACATATCGACTTAATTTAAAATATTAATGTCATTGACACATAAATACACTTGCTTGAAATTCAAGGAAATAAATATTTTCCTATTTTTATAAAACATTTTGAAAAATAAATATAATTTTATTTTTTTTATTTTAAATAGTATTATATTTATTATTTAAAAAAATCATAAATACCGTTTTAATGATTTCAAAATTATATCGTAGGATATATATGTGTCAAGATAACTTTCAAGGAGATTTAGTTTATTTAGTTAATTGATCATTTCTATTGTTATTTTTTCTTAAAATAAAATAGTTAATTTGGTTAATTATGTATTTATTTTTCTTTACTAAAATGAAAATGAACATTGTTAAGATTAGGAATAATTCTCATGTGCTTTATAGTGAAACCACAGTTTGGTGTATTCTCAAAACATTTTGAGAGGAAAGAGTTTGTGAACTTTGCGATGCTAAGAGGGTTGAAGGTGAAAATCACTTTCCCTTATATTGTTCCCCTCTTACTCACATCCCTTATAATTTCAAAACATTTGCCACGCTAGTAACCTTCTTGGCTTGTTAAGTAAATAAAACTATGGTGATGTAGGTACACTAAAGAATCCCAATTAATCTCTTTCTTTGTTAAGGTCTAATACATATTGGTCTTAATGGATGTTAATGATCATCATACTTTTCCTATAAATATAATTAAATTAATAATTTTTAGCAAAAAATTATAAGTTTTAATGAAAACTTATATGTGTATATGTATGATTTTTCAAATTGAAAAAATCACCTAATATTTTATTAAAAATGAAATAAACAAAGATAGTCATGGGTCTTGGATAGATAGTGATGGGGTTTCTTTAAGGACTTCTTGTGGGAGATGTGGTCCGTGCAATTTATTGCTCCATAGGTGTTATTGGATGAAAAATATATAGTCTGACAATTTAACATAGAATAAATGATAAAAATATAATATTATATTAATATTATATTAATACATGTTTTCCTTAGTTGTTGCTACGTATAATTAAAATTAATATTTTAGATTAATGTTGAGAGTAATGATTACATTTCCACATTGGTTGATTGGTTATCAATAATTATTTTGAGCATTGGGTCATCCATACTAAAGTCTCATTCAATTAAATATTTTTAATTAAAACACATATATTCATTTAAATTTATTATTTATATATATTATATATATATATATCTTATATATAATATATATTTAGATTTGAGTTATTGAGATATAAGGATCTAACGAATTTAATTTTAGATTAAATATTTGAGAATAAGATAATGCATTTCCATTCTAATTGATTAAATTAGTTGGTTATCAATGATGTTATTGAACATTTGGGTCATTCCATACTAGTCTTTGATTTGAATTTTTTAATTAAAGCATATTTATTTTATATTTATGATGATGATGATGATGGTCATCGTCCGCTGAGACCAAATAATGATATATCGGACCTAAGAAGACAAATTATTTATTTTGATTTAAGATTTTATTCCTATGCTCAAAAAGCTTGGAGAGAAGCCTCTCGAGTTCACTATAATTTTGGCATTTTAAAAGGCTAGGAAGGTCACTATTGTAACAAAGGTTGTGAAATTGAGATCTAATGTGGTTGTACGCAGGGCACTCTAAGAGGAAGTGGTTTTCATCCTCGATGCTCCCATTCTCACAAATATGGCAGACCCTTTCCATCCATGGCGTTTTAGGAACTGCCCAACGGCCTGTTTCACTATGGAGCTCATGAGAATTCGTTCTAATCTTTGCTATATTAATTTTCTTCTTTGAGCTAGTTAAAATAGAGAGATACTTTTGATCTTCAAGGGTGGGGTTGATGACCTCCTTATAATAACTTAATTTTCTTTTAGACGCTAAATCTTTCTCACACCACAATTTTTCTTTGAACTTAGAAGTAACAATATCTTTAATGTTATTTATGTTTTGCAAAGCATCATTCTCATTGATCTCCCAATAG
>APFE030029101.1:51663-64008 GCA_000404065.3 Pinus taeda
GTGGTTTTGGCTGGAATTTAAAGCTAGCTTAGGAAGTCTATGATTGTCTATGTTATTGAGCTTGTGCTTGTACAACAGAAACCTGAGCATAGCCAGGCTCTCAATAGGAGAAAGACCGGCATCTATAAGGAGAATAGGATAGGGTGTATTACTTTTAATTTTCAGGTTATAAGTTATAAAAAGCTTCTGGATTTGCTCAATCTTTCTCCATAATTCTCTCGAGATGCTGGAGCCCCAAACTTCACAGCCATTTATTAAAAATACTATTTAAAAAAACAATCATTAAATTTCTCAAAATAAAAAATAGAATAGAACATTTATATCCATTCAATTTTTTTTAAAGATTATTTTATTATTAAAAAAAAAACACAAATTTCTCTTAATATTTGCTAGAAATTGATAACTAATATATATTTTTTTAATAATTATTGTTTTATTCTAACCATCTCACTAGTTAATGCCTCTCATCTCACTGGTAAATTCAATTTTATTTATTCCCGATTGTTTGTTTCTCTGTGGACTGTTTACCATCCCTAAGAGTTGTGAGCATTGACGTCATAAATTTAATTTTAGTTATTATTTATTCTTTTAGTTTCTTTAATGAAGATGAATTTGGCTCAATTTGACCTGATTAACTTTCACGATTATATGAGTTATCGTTTTTTTATTTGGTTTGGTATAAGATTTTTAATTTATAATTTAAAGAATATTTCACTCATCGTTTTCAACTATATTTTATATAATAATATTGCAATTTGTAAAATTTATATAAATTTTTATTTAAATGAAACAAGATGGCCTAGGTCGAAGAGATCGCAGAATGTTCCAAAAAGAGACAACGACTTCATTGAAACTACTTGAGCGATCGAAAAGAAAGGTGTAGATAAAATGATTATGTAACTATGGAGATGGCTGTCTTAAGAGGGCAAATTCTATTTCCAACTCCACTGCATTATAAATGCAGTCTGACATGCAAGGGGAATAGGGGTTGCCTTGCATTTATATTTCTCTTAAAGTTGACTTTGGCATGTTAGCAGCAATGCAATCCCTCAAAGTTGACTTTGGCATGTTAGCAGCAATGCAACCCCTATTCCCCTTGCATGTCAGACTGCATTTATAATGCAGTGGAGTTGGAAATAGGATTTGCCCCTTAAGAGTGAAGGTGGTGGGATTTTTTTATTCAAGTTATTAAAGAAGAAAAAAAGGGTATGGTTAAACAAAATAATTCGCGGCCAAGTGGTTAAGTTGCATCACTTTAATGATGGTGAAATTATTAAGACAGATAATGACGGTCAAACTTAATGGAGCCGTTAAAGCCCATGAAAGGAATCTACCACATAAAAGATAAGAACATTATAATTATATATGTATAGTAAGTAGGATTACTTTTACAAAATAATTATTTATTTATTTTTTTTTTTTTAATTTAAAATTTTGATGTATTTTACTAAGGTTAGAGAATGCTTAATTATATTTTAACTAAAAATAAGACAAATAAATTTGATTAAAAAAAATATTGATATATAAATTATGTTTTAGTTTTTTTTATTATTGTTTTTTTTTTTATTCGAAATGTTTTTAGTTAGATTTTTTTGGAGGTTTTTCCGTTTAATTTCTCTAAAATCCTAAAGGAATTTATTGAAAATCACAAGCTTGATGAGTTACTCTTGCACAATCAAAGTGCTCTAGGAGTTTTTCACGATCCTTAGATATAGTAAAAAGGCCAGTTTAAATAACACAAATCAAGATTTCACCTCAAAATTTTCCACCAACAATGGAAAGTCCAAAAATTCACACTAAAGACAATTCCTTTAGCATTGGATTTAGGAAGATTAATTGAAATTATGTCCATTAAAAGACAAAATATTTAAAAATAGATATTTAATAATAATTTTTTTATAATTATTATTTTAATAATTTGAAATTAATACATAAAAGATATTATTGATGATGATAGCTATTAAGTTTTATTTTAAAATTATATTGGATATTAGTATTTTTTTAAAAGGAAGAAATTATTTTCATTTGTTATTATATATATATATATATATATATAATATATATATATATATATATATATATAATATATATATATATATACAAACAATTCCTAACAAATATTCATAAATTATTATGTTGTTTTTAGAGATTTATATGATAATAAATATTTTTGAAATTGATATTTAATATGGTTGAATGTTAGATATTTTAAGTTAAAGTTTTTTATTTTCAACTCTCTTCTTGTCATAAAGATGATAGATTTTTTCTGACCAATGTTTTTAATGAATTGTCTAAAACTTTATTTCATCATAGATTTGGTGGGATTTTTTCTTAATAATGTTGATTTTATTTTTTTACATTTAAAACAAATAGATGTTTTAAATCTTCCAAATTAGGGTCAATCGCCTTCTTGTAATATCTTAATTTTCTCTTATTCTCTAATTCTCTATGGCACTATAATTTCTCCCTAAATTTAGTTGTGATAATATAGGTAATATTGTACTTATTCTATAAAGTGACATCTTCCTCCATATCCTAATGATTTAGCCAATGTTTGGCATTTTTATGCAAACCTTGCTTGAGTTGCATGTGATTTTGAGGGGTTCATAGGAATCTACTTGTTTTCTATGTTGTGTCTACTTGTTTTCTATGTTGTTTATTTTGCTTTTGTACATTACATACCTATTTGTAGGCAAGCTCTTTAGCAGGAAAGACTAGCTTTTATGAGGACGATAAGATAGGGTGTATTTCTTTTAATTTTAAGATTAAAGTTACTTGAAACACTTTTGGATTTTCTTTATCTTTCTCCATGATTCTTTTGAGATGTTGCAACCCCAACTTTGACTGCAAACAATTTTTCCCAATCCATAGGTTATTTAATGCGGTCGGGTTGTATATTCCCACCATTAGATTTAAACCTGTATAAATCTAATGGTGGGCATATACAACCTGACCACATTAAATATCATATAGATTGGTAAATAAGCTCTACAAACTTTGACAACCACCAACTTTGACAACCATACAAGATAACAAGAGTAACAAAATCCTCAAAGATGATATTTTTCTTACTCCAAAACCAAAGGTCTATTTATTTGTGTTTTCAAGTCCATAATAAGCTTTCCACTCTCTATTTATCTTTTTATCATTGCTACAATTTTAGTTGGGCTTGTGATGAAGATTGATTTCAAGATATTTGGATGAAGTGACTTCCTCCAAGTTGTTATTGTCATATATAAAATTAGCACAAGTGATCATTTTGGATTTGACTATCATAACATTTATTTTGTGATTGATAAAAATCATATACATACAAGAGAAAAAAATACTTAAGCATATTTAGTTGTTTGTCGAGATTATAGGGACTCCTTGCCATAAGAACGATATCATTAGAATAAAGAAGGGTAATAACTATTCTAGCAAGAGAAATAGCAATACACTGTGCTTCCTACAACCTACCCTACTATTGTTGATGTATATGGGTGTGGGAGATGGGGCAACGCTGCTTAACTCCTATATTACAATTATTGAATTCTTATGACCAACCATCAAAGTTCCTAAAATTGGTCATAATGTTCTCATATAGCCTTAACAAAACATATATAACATTTCTAATATTTAAGTTAGTGTTGGCCATTATGTCAAATGATCTCTTAAAAGCAAGGAAATTGATCCCAATCATAAGAAAATGGTATATTATAAAATAATAACTCCTAAATGTGATTAGACTTTTAGTGTTTTTTTTGTTTTTTTGTTATGGTTTTCTATTCATACACTGATCTTTTTTTTCATAATAATTTTATCATAACTTGGCTAAAGAGAACTAATCATAGTGATCCTATAATTAGAAAGATTATTTTTATCTCCTATTTTGAAAATAGAGAGAATAAAGATTGAAAATTTAAAAATAATAACAAACTCTCTTATTTTAATATTGAAACAGTGATTGTATATTAAATTGAAAATATTGTAAATATAAGAATAATAACAAACTTTCTTATTTTAAAATTTGTGTTTACCATTTTTTTATATCTTTACTTTTACTTTTTAAAATTGCTGAACTTTAAACTTTATATTTCTTAATAAACAAATTCTTTCTTCATAAGAATAATTTATATATTATCCATAATTTTTAAATTTTTTTGAAATAAAAATCATTTTTTTTTAAATATTTTCCTTTAATTTTCCTTTTAAAACTTATCTCACATAATAACCATAACTCTCCTCCCTCCATCTCTCCATATATTATTGTCTATTTTATTATTTATTTCTCTATTAGACATTCTAATTTTTTTTAATACTATTTTCCTTTATAAAAAACAAACAAATTAAATAAAACTATTAAAATAATTATTTAATATTAAAACTAATTTTTATTTTTTTTAAGTTGTGGCTCACGGTCACTGAGTAGCCGCTACATCCATGGTAAATATCGGGGCAATTCCACCCGAAGGGATTTGTTTGCCCGGTAAATATCGGGGCAGTTCCACTAGAAGGGATTTGCCCTGTAAGTATCGGGGCAGTTCCACCCGAAGGGATTTGTTTGCCCGGTAAATATCGGGGCAGTTCCACCCGCAGTTCCACCCGAAGGAATTTGTTTGCCTGGTAAATATCGGGGCAGTTCCACCTGAAGGGATTTTCTTGCCTGGTAAATATCGGGGCAGTTCCAACCACAGTTCCACCCGAAGGGATTTGTTTTCCCGGTAAATATCGGGGCAGTTCCACCCGAAGGGATTTGCCCGTCGTCCGGTAAATATCTGGGCAGTTCAGTTCCACCCGAAGGGAATTGCCCTCGAAGGGATTTGCTCGGTAAATATCGGGGCAGTTCCACCCGAAGGGATTTGTTTGCCCGGTAAATATCCGGGCAGTTCCACCCGAAGGGATTTGTTTGCCCGGTAAATATTGGGGCAGTTCCACCCGAAGGGATTTGTTTGCCCGGTAAATATCGGGGTAGTTCCACCCGGAGTTCCACTCGAAGGGATTTGTTTGCCCGGTAAATATCGGATTTGTTTGCCTGGTAAATATCGAGGCAATTCCACCCGAAGGGATTTGTTTGCCCGGTAAATATTAGGGCAGTTCCACCTAGAGTTCCACCTTAAGGGATTTGTTTGCCCGGTAAATATCGGGGCTCCACCCGAAGGGATTTGTTTGCCCGGTAAATATCGGGGCAATTCCACCCGAAGGGATTTGTTTGCCCGATAAATATCGGATTTGTTTGCCTGGTAAATATCGGGGCTCCACCTGAAGGGATTTGTTTGCCCGGTAAATATCGGATTTGTTTGCCCTCGGGGCTCCACCCGAAGGGATTTGTTTGCCCGGTAAATATCGGATTTGTTTTCCCGGTAAATATCGGGGAAATTCCACCCAAAGGGATTTGTTTGCCCGGTAAATATCGGACTTGTTTGCCTGGTAAATATCGGGGCTCCACCCGAAGGGATTTGTTTGCCCGGTATATATCGGATTTGTTTGTCTGGTAAATATCGGGGCCCTCGGGGCTCCACCCGAAGGGATTTGTTTGCCCGGTAAATATCGGATTTTTTGCCCGGTAAATATCGGGGCAATTCCACCCAAAGGGATTTGTTTGCCCGGTAAATATCGGATTTGTTTGCCCGGTAAATATCGGATTTGTTTGCCTCGTAAATATTGGGGCTCCACCCGAAGGGATTTGTTTGCCCGGTAAATATCGCATTTCTTTGCGGATTTGTTTGCCTGGTAAATATCGGGGCTCCACCCGAAGGGATTTGTTTGCCCGGTAAATATCGGATTTGTTTGCCTGGTAAATATCGGGGCTCCACCCGAAGGGATTTGTTTGCCCGGTAAATATCATATTTGTTTGCCTGGTAAATATCGGGGCTCCACCCGAAGGGATTTGTTTGCCCGGTAAATATCGGGGCAATTCCACCCTAAGGGATTTGGGATTTGTTTGTTTGCCTGGTAAATATCGGGGTTCCACCCGAAGGGATTTGTTTGCCCGGTAAATATCGGATTTGTTTGCCTGGTAAATATCGGGGCTCCACCCGAAGGGATTTGTTTGCCCGGTAAATATCAGATTTGTTTGCCTGGTAAATATCGGGGCTCCACCCGAAGGGATTTGTTTGCCCGGTAAATATCGGGGCAATTCCACCCTAAGGGATTTGGGATTTGTTTTCCCGGTAAATATCGGATTTGTTTGCCCGGTAAATATCGGATTTGTTTGCCCGGTAAATATCAGATTTGTTTGCTTGGTAAATATCGGGCTCCACCCGAAGGGATTTGTTTGCCCGGTAAATATCGAGGCAATTCCACCCTAAGGGATTTGTTTGCCCGGTAAATATCGGATTTGTTTGCCCGGTAAATATCGGGGCAATTCCACCCTAATGGATTTGGGATTTGTTTGCACGGTAAATATCGGATTTGTTTGCCCGCTAAATATCAGGGCAATTCCACCGAAGGGATTTGTTTGCCTAGTAAATATCGGGGCAATTGCACCCTAAGGGATTTGGGATTTGTTTGCCCGGTAAATATCGGGGCAATTCCACGCTAAGGGATTTGGGATTTGTTTGCCCGGTAAATATCAGGGCAATTTGTTTGCCCGGTAAATATGAGGGCAGGGATTTGGGATTTGTTTGCCCGGTAAATATCAGGGCAATTTGTTTGCCCGGTAAATATGAGGGCAATTCCACCCGAAGGGATAAGGGATTTGGGATTTGTTTGCCCGGTAAATATCGGGGCAATTCCACCCTAAGGGATTTGGGATTTGTTTGCCCGCTAAATATCGGGGCAAGGGATTTGGGATTTGTTTGCCCGGTAAATATCGGGGCAATTCCACCCTAAGGGATTTGGGATTTGTTTGCCCGGTAAATATCAGGGCAATTTGTTTGCCCAGTAATTCCACCCTAAGGGATTTGGGATTTGTTTGCATATCGGGGCAATTCCACCCTAAGGGATTTGGGATTTGTTTGCCCGGTAAATATGAGGGCAGGGATTTGGGATTTGTTTGCCCGGTAAATATCAGGGCAATTCCACCCGAAGGGATAAGGGATTTGGGATTTGTTTGCCGGGTAAATATCGGGGCAATTCCACCCTAAGGGATTTGGGATTTGTTTGCCCGGTAAATATCGGGGCAATTCCACCCTAAGGGATTTGGGGCAATTCCACCCTAAGGGATTTGGGATTTGTAAATATCGGGGCAATTCCACCCTAAGGGATTTGGGATTTGTTTGCCTGGTAAATATGGGATTTGTTTGCCCCAAAGGGATTTAAGACAGGCCTAACACTGAGGATGTCTAGGAGATTTGACCCAGTGACCTCCCAACTGGGAAAGTGCTTAGCAACGGGAACTCGACCATTTGAACTATCCCTTTAGAGGCTAACTTAAAATTTATTTATATATATATATGTATATATAATAATTTAATATTTAATAAATATAAAATTACGATTTCATATTTTTATGAGGGTCCATCACAACATATAATATAAATTGAAAAATAATATTTTATTAATTTTAATTACAAACATAAAAATAAAATAACTTAGCAAGTAAACTTTTCATTAAATATAAATATAAATAATAAATATATTATTATTTCATTAAATATAAAATATAAAAATAAATATATTATTATTTAGATGTAACTTGCATGGTTGCATGAGTTGTTGCTACCTTTACCACTGAAATTCAATTCATGTATATATTCAAACATATATACCGTCTTAAAAATGTTAATCTCCCTATCTTACATGAATGAAACAGAAGTTAACAGAATAGATCAGAAAGCTAACTGCAATCTATGAATGAATACATAGATAAATTCAGGAAAACTTTTAAGTAAACTGAGGATTTTTAACCCTCTCAGTTTAACATAAATAAATCTAAAGCTCCTCTTAGTATTACATGAATAAAGCGGAATTTAAAAAAATGGATTCCAACCTGTATGCAGTTCGAGGGATTTTTGATGTTCCCTCTCGGTTTTACATAAATAAAGCATAAGCTAAAAATGGTCCAAACCTAACTGCCCTTATTAGTAATAAGGGTATACACAAATAAAACGGAATTTAATAATGGTTCGAACATATATACAGTAGCTCATTAATGGAGGCTTCCAAAAATTTGAACAAGAACTTTAGATGAGGATACAGATAAAATTCAATTAAAACAAATAATAAATCTGGAAAAACCCGAAAAATCTCACCACAATCATATCTAGTCACCTCAATCTATTAGAACGTTACTGTTATTTGTAGCCATAAAACTCTGCTAATATGACAGGGCATATAACAAAAAAGGAACTCTACTGTGCTGTGTCATTCTGCACAATATAAATATTTTACACAGATATACCGGGCCTTTCTTGAAATTTTTAACAGTATTAATCACTGTGGAAGTCTCCAATGGCTTATAATACAAATTTTTACAAACTTAAAATTAAATTTTCCAAATAAAATCTAGATCTAACCTTATAAAATCTGCGTAATAAACATTCCATTATGATATATCAGTCTCCATCTAATAAACCTACTGACCTGGCTGACACCAGGAAAAAAAACATACTGGAAATCTAGGTATGGAAAAAAAATATGCTGGAAATCTACGTATGGCGGATCTACTCTAGTTTCGCTTGATGACTGTTGAACTCGGAGATGGTATTGAGACTGGGTTTCCATCCAGAAGCAAACCCTGAACCAGACTCACAGCCAGGGTGGCCCATATCTAAGTTCAGTGGTTCTTCTGTAACAAAATTCTCTGCAAACTCGATGTTGGTTGACTTAATAAATGAAGCCAAATCTTTCTTCCTCATACGTAACTTCACTCGCAGCAGACGACCTCCATCTATGGATGAAGCCGAAATAAGCTGTGGATGGGAATGAATCTGTTTCGATTCTTCAAGTCCAGAACCTGCAGACGTAAGAGGAATGAGATAATAGGGCTGGTGCCCTGGTTGAAGCTCTGAGTTGTGATCCAGAGGACGAGTGAGAACATTAGTTCCCAAGCGTTTCACACTTCCTGCGTCGAAAATCCCATGGTCGGGATACTCTTCAAGAATCTCTTTAACGTAAACAGGGCGCTTGAATCTCACAACTTTCTCATCTACTGTAATCAATTTTATCGATCTGTCTTCACGAGAGGATCTCGATGGTAGTTTCTTCACCATACTGCACAGGCCATTGCCCATGACAAATATTCTGCTTTGCCTAGACGAGATAGAATGTCTGGCCTTCAACACTGGGCGCAGGAATTGGATATAGGGCTGTTATGGGTATTATTGATTATTTGTAAGTGGTTGGAAATGAAGAGGTATTCAATTTCCGACGACTACGTGTGCGGACTAGCTGAAGGTTGCATACATGTTTTTATCACGACGACCATGACACTTCCCAAATTCCACGGCCACAGTAAACGTTTTAACGTAGACTTCAGTAAAGTAGATGTGATATAAATGAGTCATCAATGTCAATATCTAAAGTCTTAATATAAACTTCATATTATACACGGCACTTCAAAAGTCTTCTCCGAGTCTGCCGTGTAAGAAGACAAAAATAAATATATTTACGGAGAAGATTCCGAAGAAAATGAAGCGAATGAGGCGAACAAAGGAGTTTAAGGATTTTCATCTGGGGAAGTCACAGTCTCATGTCATTGTTACCAAAATCGGCTTTACTGGTCCGAAAAGTTCGAAAATATGACAATACGATTCGGTTCGGCTATAAATTCGGAAATTGTAATTCGGTAGGGTATTTTTTTTTATATAATTCTTATTTTTATTTATTTATTTTATTTTAATATTAAATAATTATAATGAATTGTGAATGGTAGTTGAAAATATTACACTTAAGATGGAATTAAGGTAATAATTTTATTTTAATTTTATTATTTTTTATTTAATTTATTTTTTTTTTAATATGTTTAAAAATTTATAATCAAGTGTAAATTATAGATTAAAATAACAATTAAACAATTATCATGGAATTTTGGTAAAATGTTTTATATATAAAATTTAATATTTAAAAATAAAATTTCTTATTATTTAATTTTAATAAGAAAAAAATTTAATATAAAATTTAATAATTTAAATACGATTCTATGATTATTTAACATTAAAAGTGATAAATTTCCCAATAAAAAAAATGTAGTTACTATTCTAAAATTTGTAATAAAGAAAATTTAATACTTAAAGAGAAATTTCTTAACATTACTCTTATTAAACATAAATATATCAATATTAACAAAGTGCAGTTACTATCTAATTTTGGTATGATTTTTTGTTAATATTAAATATTTAAAGATTAAAAATAGAAATTTCTATATTAAAAAAGTATAGTAAATAGTAACTTGTATATTTGCAGTGTCATGATCCGGATTATCCAGAGTTTTTTGTTCATTTTGTCGATGTTTCAAACTTAGAACCCTAACTCTTATAAAGAAGTCGACTTTGGTTGTGCCAGCCTCGGGTCTTCCACACATCTAGCCATGTCCAGCACGGTTCGTAAAGCAGTGCTGGGTTGTAACCTTGGTAAAGCATGAGTAAAATAACCTTGGTAAAGCATGAGTAAAATTTTATTGTAAAAATTATTGTTAAAAAATGATAAATTTTTAGTTCTAGGACTCCTAAAGGGTTGGCATAGTTATCAGGACTCTGTCAATGGTCACGAGAAGCTATCGGATTGGGAATGACTATGGTCGCATGAGGAGATCAAGAGGAACACTAGGGATGGCTCTTCATTAAAGACTGATGATGAAGAGAATTGTGCCTTAACGATTAACGTGAAGAAGGGGAAAATGAAAACTTTCCATTCCAAATCAGATTCTTATCATGGAGGTAAGAAGAAAGACATGATGAAAGTTAAGTGCTTTGATTGTCATGAGCTGGGCCATTTTTCTACAAATTGTCCACTCACGAAGTCTAAGAAGAAATCCTTAGGAGGAGCAGTGGGTGAGGTTTTGGCATCTCAATTCGAATTGGACTTTTCCCTCATTGCATGCATGGTGTCATCAATGATGGGAAGTGTATGGTACTTAGACACTGGAACTTCATTCCACATGACTGGTGACAAAGAGTTATTAAGTGACATGGAGGAGAAATATCTCCAGATGCATATCGAGATGGGTGACAACAGGAAGTATAGTTTCACTGGATTGGGCATGATTAATTTTTAGAGGGAGCATGGGGCTCCACTCAACTTGAACAATCTTATGTATGTGCTCGGGATGAAGACGAACTTGGTATCCATTGCCATGCTTGAGGATAAAGGCTTTGATGTGATCTTCTCGAAAAGGAAAGGTGTTCCTTCGACACATAGCCATGGGTCAAGTAAAGAAGATGGGGATTTAGGTGAATAATCTATATAAGCTGGAGGTAGAGGATTGTGGTGCTTTGAGTAGAAAAGTAGAAAGGGCGCAGATCCGAGATATTGGTGAGTTGTGGCACAAGAGATTGGGGCACTTGCATCATGGGGATTTGAAGATATTGTAGGAGATCTCTACCTGTCTTCCCAAAGCTACACTTGAGCAAGTTGCTACATGCAAGGGGTATACTTTGGGAAAATACACCAAGTATTCCTTTCATGAGAGAGACAATCAAGCATAGGCTATTCTAGAGCGAGTCCATTCAGATGTGTGTGGACCATTTTTGACAACATCCATGGCCAAACACAGGAATTATGTTATATTTTTTGATGGCTTTTCTAGAAATTGTTGGATATTTTTCATGCAAAAAAAGGATCAAACCTTCACAAATTTTTGTGAGTTTAAAGCATTGGTGGAGAAAGAGTTAGGCAAGAAGGCTAAAGCTCTATGAAGTGATAGTGGTGGTGAGTATGTCTCAAAGGAGTTTAATAACTTTTGTGCAGTGAAAGGGATTAAATGGGACTTGATAACACCCCATAACCCTCAGCAGAATGAGGTGGTTGAGAGAGAGAATGAAAGCATAGTAGGGGCAGCAAGGCAATGTTGCATGACTAGGGCCTACTACTACACTTTTGGGATGACGTATGCAACACAATGATTTATGTTCAAAACTGTAGCCCACATCAGATACTTGAGATGAATACACTAGAGGAGGCTTATTCCTATAAGAGGCCAGATGTTGGTCACTTTAGGATTTTGGGTCACTGGTATATTGCCATGTGACCAAAGATGCATGGAAGAAGATTAAGCCAACAACAGAGTTGGGGATATTTGTTGGGTACATTGATACAACTCAAAACTATCGGCTGTACTTTCTAACCAACATGATGATAGTGGTTCACAGGGATGTCAGATTCGATGGGGAGAAGACCACATGAGCTTCCCTTGAGAGGGAGATTGCGCTACATCCGGATGAGGAGATTTTAGCTCTTAAGGTTGAGGAGCCTCAAATTGATGTG
>APFE030029107.1:0-14908 GCA_000404065.3 Pinus taeda
TTTTTTTTTACTAACCAAGGATCCTAGCCAACCACATGATCAAGATAAAATTCCAACGCCATCCAACCACAAGATCCAGATATAATTTTCAATTTTAATTTTGTAATTTCGTTTTTAATATTGGGGTTTAGTTTTAATTCTAGAATGGAAAGTTGAAATTTTTTAAACTTAAGAATAATTAAAGTGGAAAGTGCTTTCAGCATTGGTGTAAGTAATAATAATTGAATAGAAAAAGTAATGATATAATAATGAATATAATGATATTAAGAGAACTGATATGAAAAGAAACGAGAAACACTTAGTTTAAATATAGCTTAATTAAACAATAAAATAAAAAATATAAAGATTTTATTAAAAAAAAACATACAATACCGTTTGTTTATTCCATCACTCAAAACATAAGAAATGATGATGTAATTAATAATGTGTTATTATTTAATCACATAACACTTTGTTCAATATGTGTTGCTTTTGATTTTTTTTTTTTATAATATCTATCTAATATAATAATATTATTATATAGTATATCTATTTATAGTATATTATATAATATATATTATATTATATATATATATATATATATTTCAAATATTATTTTTAATATAATAACATGAGTCATTGAATAGAAATTCGTAGAAGAAAAAGTCCCTTCTAACGAATTAACAGAGGAATAAAAGAAAAAGGAAAATAGTGAATAAAAAAAAAAAGTGAAATAAAAAGAAATTAAATTACTAAAAATTCTAAAAATAGTAACTAATAGAAATGAAAGTTATTAAACAACCCATAATAAGAACTCAATCAACCACCTTACAAATAAATAAATCTAAATAATAATAATAAATAACAAAAATTGAATTCTCAATGTTAAACTATGGATAAACCACATAATTTTTTGGTCAAAGACAAACAAATACATAATCAAAGAAAAATTGAATACATAATACCGTGACAAGTATAACAAGAACAACCTACAAGACTTATTGATTTATGAAATGGAACCATTACAAAATATAGATAATACCCTAAAAAAACATGACTACCTACAAAAGAAAAAATTGAAGGCATGACTTGTGTCAATCATTGCAAACCAAAGATATACTTCTAGCACCCATCTCAAACCATTTAAATCACTAATTGGAAATTAGAGTGTTACATTTAGTTGGTTAGTAGGATTAGATTGTTGATTTGAACATCAAACAATACTGTTAAGATTGGCATATGCCAAAACATGGTATTAATTTTGATTTGAAACCAAATTTGAATTTTTTTAGTTAGTGATTAAAACTTAAGAAATTTGTTTAATTAGGGAAAACAAGTTTAATTTTTACAAAAATTGTGTCGATGAAATATTTTTATAAGAATTACTTACGGATTAGATATTCTATATGAAAATTGAGAAACCACCTTAGGAAAATGAAACATAAAAGTCCAAAATGAATTGAATGAAGGTTCATACGTAGATTCAAAACTCTCCTTCAAAATGTTCTAATATGAATCTCTAGTTTCTAATTTAGTTGTGTCACATTGTAAATCACAATTATTTCTAACTTCAAAAATGCTAATTTGCTAAATCATATAATCCTAAATATATGTATGATACTATATCTTTATTTTTTATTTTTTTGTAACATAGAAGAATCAACAATTAGAATAGTTTCATACTCACATAACAAAGGGTTGATTTTTGCTACTACTGCTATACATTTGGGGGCCTACAACATGTTATCCTCTTTGTAAACTAGGTCATGACTGGGGCATTGAACCTTGGATCTCTTAGTTGTCATGATTTCACATCACATTAATCACCAATTGAGTTGTGTCTTTGGACTATATGCATGGTACTATTCAATACATGTTGATCTATATATCTTTTCAATATAGACTTGTTGAGACATTAACACCTCCCCTAAATTTTTAAGAAAAATAACGGATACCTATATAAATTTTTCCAATATCCCTTTGCATTGTTTTATTTCGAGCAATTTTGGATTTCATTATTTTGATATTGTTTACCACTCCATTCTCTCCACCTCTTCCAGATATTTCCAACGATATTAAGTTTGTTTGATTTTGAACTTTGGATTGAAAATTATGAACTTTTAAATCCTTAGGTTGTTTTCACTATCTTGATGACTTGATTTGCTCAGCGTTTTCAAATGCTACTTTTTCTCTTTGATTCGTCGTTCTACTTGATGTCTACATGGAAGCATTCTCATGCTTTCGTGCTCATGTTATTAGAGAAATTTGAATAATAATTTATTGATATAAATAAATTTTATATTATGTTCATGTGTGTATATAATTTTGTAAATAATAAATTATGTATAAATAAACCTATAAACCTATAACTTTAACCTCGATACCGATACTAACGATGCTAACTCTACCTCGAATTGACATACAGGACATAGGAGTTCAATGGTTCAATTCAAGACAGACTTATGTTCAATGAAAGACCAGACGTTCGTTCAGTCTACGTGAACCATAAATAACCCACTTTCACTATATGTCAAATAACCATATAATCATCGAGAATATATGTTTTATAATTATGGTATATTATTTACTGCAAATTGAATCTTGGTATATTCTTTATATAAGAATAAACAATTACATATAACTATATATAAAACATATATATATTTCAATATACAAGACATATAATATAAATATTTATGTATATAAATTCGAAACATAAACTTATCTTTGTAGAGGTATACACTTTACAAAAAGAATGGAGATTGTTTTTAAATTATATTATGTTAAGCTTGAGGAGGCAACATCAGTTTGGATCCACAGATATCATAAAAATGTAGAAGCCATGAACTCTCAAATATTACCCAAATCCATTTGACCGACATAAATTGGTTGAAAAGTCAGCCGAAGGTCTCAACTCTTCTAAATTGTGAAAGTATCTCGTAACACCATAACTTTTCTGTATCGCAAAAGTAAATATCCTATCAAAGAATAAGTTTGATGGTAAGGGTAAAATTTCTATAGCTACATATTTTTTTCAATATATTCAAAATTGTACCTTTTATGATATTAATGGAGCTAACATGTGTAGGATTTTCACTGTCACTTTCATAGACCAAGCCAAGAAATGGTGCCAATCCTTGCGAGTTAATTCTATACACACATGGGATCAATTTGTCGGTAAATTACTTCACGCATTACAATATTATGGCTACAATGAGGTCTGTCTCGAACTTGAAAACTTACATAGACTAGAAGGTGAAATTTATAATACTTTATCATTAGATTTAGATTAATATGTCTTAAATTTCAGGCTCAAGATAAACCTTCTGACATAGATCTAACTAAATGATTTCTTCACCTCTATTCTCTTCCTTGTATACCGAATAATCCTGAAGAACCTAATGATCTCTCTTTTCTAAGTGTACATGCTAGAGTTGGTGATTCTTTTGAGTCTAGTAGTGACATTGTTGATCCTATTTAAACTAACAATTTAGAGTTTGTTAATGAACACTTTTAGGAAAGTATGAGTACATCTAATAAAGTCAATTACAATCCTGATGTAACCACACCTACCCTCATATCTACCCACTTTCACTGGATTAGCTGAGGTAAACATCAGATGAGGGGCTACTATGACAAGACTCAACCTCCTTGGTGACCTTAAGGAAACGGAGTTGACATAATAGACATTACTGACTTCCCTTAGGTGCCACAGACCCTCCAGGAGTATCCCAATCCCCCAGGAGTGCAACCCTTGATAAAAATCAACTTTTCCCTAAGTTTCACCCCACGTCGCTCCCTTGTAATGCATCCATGTGACTATGAGTACCAGTTTCTCCCATGAACCTATAGGAGTGTGATTGTGGACTTTTCCTACTATTGTTGTGCTAGTGACTACGAGATTTAAGGATATTTTCTAGGGTTGGGGCTAAGCCTCTGCCTAAAAATCCATGTGACTTCCAGAAGCCATAAAATACATAAGGAAAATGCTTGTAAACCAAAAGATGACACCAAGAATAGACCTGACCATTCGCAACCGAGACTGACATTCCATTAAATACTTGGTAGATATGCAACCTACAAGTCATGAATGCAAGTCTGAATATAAGGGACTGAAAACTCATCTGAGACTTAACAAGAAGGTTCACCACCTTCTCACATTAGTTTTCTTAACATAAATTATGTTTTGCATCCATTATTCTTTTAGTTACAAGTAAAAACATGAAAAGATCCATGACTAATAACTGTCACATAACCATTCTTAAAACCAACATATAACCATATCAATAACAATAAGAGAATATCCATTAAATGCACATAATAACAAGTACATTTACCAATGAAAGGATGAGAACTTAGCTTTCATTAAACATAGGCAAGGGCTAACCAAGTTCGGGACTTCCATGTACCACCCAACCATAGACATGGATAAACCAAATATTTCATTCAGCTAGTCACCTCTGTGCCATATTCCAAGCATGAATGTGGGATCTCATGGATAAACCAATCCAGAAATAACCAAGGGAATCCATAGGTTAAACCACCTCCACCCTCACCATATCATGATCTCACCTAAACCAGTCTTGAGATCAGAAAACCAAACTGACTTTGGAATGACTCTAGATTCCTTCACCATCCATGAGGAATTTTCTTGTCTCTACCCTCAAGCTTTATCGTGTATCCTACCATTACTGGTCAAGGGATTCCTAAGTCTTTATGAATTTTCTTAAGACCACCTTCACCCTAGATTCTAAAACCATCTAAAAATTCCAAAGCTCAAAATTGAGAACAATTTGATCACACCATGGCTATCCGAAAATGGAAATTCAAGGTTGAAAACCTCTATCGAGACTAGGAAGAACCATGCCACCAACATCAGGAGAAAAAAATACCAACATGCACATACCATGCATGTCAAAACCAGCTAGGAAATCATACATGCAATATGTTACGTGCAAGTATTCCTGTTGAAGTTGTTTGAGCCAACCATTCCTTGCTTTATATTTTCTTTCCTTTCCTTTTCTTTTCCTTTCTTTGCTTGTTTTATTTCCTTTTCTTGCTTGATCTTCTTCTCCTCTTGGCACTCTTATCCTCTATGAGACTAATTCTAAAAATGAACTGACAAAAGGCGACAAAAAGCTACTAACTAATGCTCAAAAGCCTTTTTATTAATGAGGCCTCTGTTTTCTTCAATTTTCCATTATTTTCCTTCATTTTCCTCCTCACATGCAAATTGGGACCTTTCACCCTCATTTTCTCCTAATTTCCATTATTTTCAGAAATAAAATGTCAAATAATGCCTCTTTGCCTTTCCAAAGCCTTAGTCATTTCCTTTGCCAATTTTCTCTAGCCATAATAACCAAAATGAAAAACCACTAGGATGTTTTTTCCAGCATTCGGCTTGGGAAAAGTGTCCCTTAACAGTGGTCTATTTTTTCCTTTATTAACTTTTATTACATCAAATTTTTACTTGGGGCAGTTACACCTAAAACTATTTTAGATTGTGATAAACTTATTTTTTGTAATGAAAAGGATATTGACAAATTAGTGACTCAAACAAAAAACATTAGTTATGACGATATTCCTTTTTACAGCATGCTTCCTACAACAAATTTTACTTATTTTCATGATATTATTATCAATGGTGTTCAACCACACAATTCATAGCACCTAGATACTCACTTTCACGAATGTAAACATGTATCTAGTGAAATTGATTACAATCCTAAAATTATTTGAAAATATAAAAGAATTGATATTTATGTTCATGAAATCAATGGAAAACTAGTATGAGTATCTAATGATAATGATTATACTAAGAGTAGAGAGAAATTTAGTTTCATCTACTCAAACAAACACTTTTCATTATACCCTAATCTTTTTGTTGACAGTAATTTGTTTGATAATCATTTACTAGTTCCTCTTCATACAAATGATTTTTTAGAAGACACGCGAGCTATCATAAATCAAATAAGTTATGAATATTGCATTAGTTATAATTAGGATGAGGAATCATTGAATAATCATTCTTTCAATAGTTCTCATGCATGTTCATCTAGGTATTCTTCCAGTTCTAATTTATATTTTAAGAAGGAATATATTCAAGCCATTTATTATGATGATTTGGAGATTGAAAATATTGATGCATTTCACCCTTTGATGAATATATCAGCTCCCCATGTTGTCAATCCTCAAATTTATTTATAGTACAATATGAGATCTCTACTCATACTCATAAAGTCATAATTGATCCTTATCTTGAAACTTCTCGTAATCATAATGATTTCAATTTTCAAGAAGAAATGTAGTTTCCTATTTATGATTATGATATTATCAATCAAGTTCCTAATGAATCTTGTCATGATTTTGAATAATTTTCACAACTAGATAATATTATTGACATCAATTACATTATCTTAAATGATACTTTTGAAAAATATTTTTTTAGAAATAAATCCCTTGTGTCTTGTAACATTATTGTACCATATGATGTAAACTTATGGATGTTTTTCATATGCTATAATTTTTCTCATAGATACACACACACACACATATATAAAACCTTTATATTTCAATTTTTGGGTATTTTATGATGGTTCTGATGGTGTTGGAAATCTGTCAACCATGGGGGTCTCCTTGATGAAAAGTCCCAACTAGACTTTGCACCGTTTGGTGTGAGAGCCTTTCTAGAAATAAGTCTCGACTGCCATATGTTCTTAGAGATTTTCCTTGGCTATGATGGTCAGCACAAGAGAGTAATGTACATGTACTTTCAGATGAACAAGTGAGTATGCCTCATGGATTGTTCAGCTGCAGAATGTATCAAGGTTCTTCTACCTAAAGGGAGATAAAAAGTGAGCCTTTAAAAGAAGAGTAATAGTATTGATCTAATAAAGACACACGAGTATATACATACAAATGAATTATTGTACAACTAGTGAAATAGTTCACATAGAAGAAATGATTGTTAAAATACATAAAACACACCTTCAACAATAGAAGTACGAAATCCACTGAAGTAGTTCAATTTCCTTAGTACAGATGAAAACAACATACATCGCAAACATTCAAAGAATATTCTTACAATATTTATGACATACGCATGAAAGTGTGATGGCTCAATGAGCTTTGAAAATATGCAAAAGTTCCATGATACATCAATACAATGAGCACCACTAGATCTAATAGTGGAGCATTAGAGCAACCAGTTGCTCCTCCAAAAGAACTATATTTTGCTCTAATTCCCAGTAGGAGGAGACAAGGTGAAAAGTCCTTTGCATGATCTATGAGGGTGTATATATAAAAAATAGGGTGACCATTCACCTCCCTTGTGACTCTTGGACTACCCTCGTGATTCTTTTACTTCTATATGACCTTTTTACTCCATGAATTTTCACATTCTATAGATGACTCTTGGACTTCCAATTTACATTACATTACTCATACATTGAAATTACATAATCCACAAATGATGTGACAAATGATGGCATGAAACCTGGAAAAAATATGACATGACATTGATGACATGGAATTCATGATGATATGGCAATGTCAAGCCATTATTTTTGTTGTTGTCTTCGTGTCTTCTTGAAAGATAGCACATGTTCTTCTTCTTCCACCTCCCTAATTCTTGAAGGTATGAGTCTCCACTATGATCTTGATCTCCAGCTGTTGTCGCAATTTGGTGTCCCTTTTCCTTTTCTTGACTGATCAAATTGTCTTTGCAACTACAAAGGTGTCTTCTATAAAGGTCTCCTTCTTCATCTCCTCATTCATCATCTTGTCATAAAATGATATAATATCTGCAACTAAAATCCATTCATGACAAGAAAACATCAGTCTGATAAACCCCTAGTCTAACATGCTTCATGAAAACCATTAACTGAGTTGGAACTAGGTGATAGGCTGAGATATTGGCTCAAGGATTGTGCATTTGCATAGCTCCAAAGGTGCGGGGCCAGGAATGAGCCTTGCAACTGCATAATGTGCAGTTTAGGCAGGCCAAGGAAAGATAATTATGTAGTTAAGGGGCTCAAGGAGTCAGGCTTGAGGCTTGAGGTTTCCCACTGCACAGATCTAGAGGGAGAGAGGCCTATGGCTTGCGTAGTTGCATAGTTCAAGAGTTCAGACTGAATCTTATTTCTTGAGACTTTGTAGTGTGCAGAAGAAGGTGATTGGAAGGTAGGGTCTATGTAGTTCTACATCTCAAGGGTCAAGTCTAAGGATTGAGACTATGTAGTGTATAATTATGGAAGGCAAGCTCTATGAATTACATAGTTCCAAAAGGAAAGGTTTGATCTTGAGGGATAATACTATGTAGTGGGTAGTTCAGGAAGGCTGAGTGAGGTCAAGTTGCTAGGGAAGGAACTTTTCCAAATTTGTCTAAGAGTGGGATCAGTGAGTCCAAAGTGAAAAAGGAAAAAAATTGAGCATGATCACATGCTTATAATAGTTTACATCACAAAATTTATCACTATGGACACATGAACAACATACTTCCCTCAATGTGAAGATATTGCGACAACTTCCCCCAAGTGTGACACTAAAGGTACACTTTGCAATGAAAGTGACGACACTTGTACGATAATGCTTGAGGAAATGTATACATGATAATAATGACTCATTAGCACCAAGGTTACCCCTTGAAACAAACCAAAACTACATTTTTGCGATGTACGACACTTTCCATGTTCAAAATATGACACTTGCGGTAATAAGAGGAAACTGCAAACAACACTTGCAAAATGTGAATGACACTAAAAACGACACATGCCAAAATGAAGATAAGAATAAAATGACACTTATTTAACTGAAAAAAAAAAGGAAAAGAAAAGTTGATAGTCATAAACATGAAAGTGATACATGTGAAAGTGAACATGCACAAAATTGATAGTTGGAAAACTAACCGAAATCAAAGAATAATCAAAACCAAAAGTGAGGTATTGTTGATGAGAGTGTGCATTGAATGTTGACATAGGTTGAAAATTTCACATGATTGACTTGACGGAATTTTTATATACCTATTCAAGCTTGCATAAAAGAGTGCGCCCATGAACTTATTATGGACTGAGAATGAGTGGGAAGGTTCTTTTGACACTTACAAACTAAGAAGAAGGATAGAGTACTTAACAAAGAATTGATCGACCAGAAGGTGACTATGGAAAGAATGACCGAAAGATCCACATTAGACTCCAAAATTCAAGTGTATACCAAATTTTGGAGGGTGTTTTTTGCAGCAACAACTAATGGTATTCTGAATACTCAAGTATTGAGAATTCACCAAATGCATTAGTGGAAGAACATTCAAATGATTTTCAAACCTTGGATTATAAGCATCAAGACTTAAATTATTTCAGTTTCAATTTATGATTTTGTCTTATTAGCTTACCCTTTCCTTTAGAATAAATCTTCCAAAAGCTTCATTGCTTCAAAGTACATGATTTGAATCTTATGAGTTATCTTATCCATCTACAAATCTTCTGAGACCTTTAACAAATTTCCATCCTGACTTTGATGATCCAATTGAATCTTGTTTGGTAAAATCAATTGCAAAGAAGATTTCATTATATAGTAATGATCTTTCATTTTAAATTCTAACCTTTCTCTATAGGGTGATATTTATAATGTTTCTTAGCATATTATTTTCCAACTACATTTTCCCTGCAATAGTTTCATATTCAACACATTGGCTTTCATGATAGAATGAAAGCATGGTTGGAGAAATCATGTTGAGTAGGGAAAATTTTAGGGGCTAATAATCGTAGATGGGCTAAATTTATATACATTTCCAAAAACAAATATTCACCTATTTCCATTTTTCTCTAAAAATAATTTGCCCAAGTTTTATAACATTAAATTATTTTACCTTAAAAATAACTAAGATATTATATATACTAATATAATATAATCCAAATGTTAGATATTTTTACAAAAATATCATCTAACATTTTACAATTTTTATATTATAAGTTACTAAGATTCGCCAAGAATTATAAACTTTCAAATAGATATCGATCCTTAAAATTTTCCTTGATGTTGAGTGAAATTTCTTGTAAATAATAGGTTCTTTTCCTGTACCTATTAGAGGTAAATGTGCATATGTTAAATCTTTCTTCATGCAGTTCAGTATTAATTCAATTTCTAATTCTAATTCCTGTTGTACATATGACTTGAGGGTTAAGACAACTATAATGGCTAGGTTGAATTAGATTAATTATGAGTGATATTGTACATATGAATAAATTAGATGCTCTTGAGCATGAGTAAATTTATGTGGAGAATGCAAATTCTTCTTTCCTATCTTACAGTTTTCAATCTGCTCCATGGGAAGAAATGGTTTCTTTTAAATACAAAATTTTGGACACTATTAAGTGAATGAGGCAAGTCCTCATGATTTTATTAAGTTGCTTGAGCTAAATCATAATGATATTATTCATAGTATATTTAGATATCTTTATCTTCATCTCCTAATAGTTTTCAGTGTACATATCTTGATATTTTTAGTTTTTTTCATTTTGTTTGATATTAGTTACATTTATGTTTCTAATATTTATTGTACATCCTCTTGCAAGTCTTTGATGGCCTCATTGGATATTTCAATTTATTGTTATATTATATTAAATTTAGAAATAGCTTATTTCATTAGTGAATAAAGCAGTTATGAAGACATTGAATTGGAAATGAGTCACTGTAAGGGAAGTCATTTTACCTTTTCTCCTAGTTTTTACTTTTCATCTTGCTCGTGTTTACTTTCATTAAATACTTCTTGTAAGTAATATATTTAATAGTTGATCATTGAGGCTTATTCAGTTAATGTTAAATGCGTTATTAATCATGAAGCAAAGATATGTTAAAGAAAAAAGACATCTGGATGAGATACTTATACATGAATTTGTACTCATAACTATGCTGTAGTATAAGGTTATTTTTTTAATAAAATCTCGATCAATAATCACCATACAAGACAAGACAACCATGAACTTAACATAAATTGAAAAACATATTTTAATTTTGTTAACTTTTTAAGGAGAAATCTAGTATTCTATACTAATAATTACTTCCAATGATTTCTTAAACAAGTTCACTTATGTAACATTCATCAATAAGAACCAATACATAGAAAATATCAACCATAATGTAATAATGATAGTAGGATCATAAATAGACACAATGTTTTCACCTGGGAAACCAAAAATCAGAGAAAATCGAACAATATTTTCTAGGAGAAAATTTTCAATTCAAGGAAAGGTACAATATGTCTTTCCAGGAAAAACAGGGAAAACTAACCACATAAACAATTAATTCAAACCTTGTCAAACATACTAATTTCAACCATCCTGTCGTTGCCTCTAAAACTCAGTTAATCCTAGTCAACAGGGTCAAATTTTGGCCTCTTGTAGCTCCTCTAAAAGTTGGTCAACCTATGGTCAATTTCCCAGAAGAGATTCCTATAAAAGCTTGGTAAAATATTCAAACCTTGTGGCCACATGCGCAAGCTAGCTTGTTGGTCATCATTGGTCAATTATAAAATAAACTCAGTTGCTATAGAAAATTATCCTCCATAGAAAACTTGACTTCTTTCCTTAGCTCCTACATAAGTACAGAAGAATAGATGTTGTGAAAATATCTGAATTTCTCCCAAGTGATGAGGTCGAATGACAATATATAGTGGTTTTAGGGTGCCCCAAAAGGTGTGTCTCCTTAGCTAGGCCAACTTGACTTTTGGAAACAAAATAAATTCAAATTTTATTTTTAAATTTCTTCCTTTATATTTCCTTTTAGGGACCAACTTAAGTATCTGGGAATACCAAACAGAGCTACCTCAAAAATCAACACTCCCTCTTTGTTATGGAGGTATTCACCATTACTTCTTATACGATGCCTTTATTGAAAAAATTCTCCTTCCCAGGAAAATATTGAATGAGTTTGTTATGTTAATGTATCTATCCACTCCATGTGGAAAGAATCCTACATTAGCATCATGCAAAGGGATCTAGTTACCTACTAGTCAACTCTCCTTTACAAATGGATCTAGTCACACACTGACCAAAGGCCTTCTAGGGTCCCACTAGCCTTTTTGCCTTTTAGGGTCAATGAGACTAGCCCTGGGTCACCAATTATCTAGGTCATCACCTGGAACTTTGTCAGCACCTATGACCTATGGAGAAATCTAGAAAATTACCATTCCTGCATGCCAATTGAATGGAAATACACTTGCTTGATGCTCAAGGTAATCACTCTTCCCACTATCCAAGTAATTGTTTGAAATATGGTCAGAACCTTTTGACTGGGGGACCACTCTAGGCTTTGATGCTCTTTGGACCATTTTGATACTCACTCCAACCACTAGTCAAGAACCTCTTGGAAATATGGAGTACTCTAGGCCTTGATGATCTTAGGACTATTCTCCCTAACCACATTACATGGATAATTGATCAATAGTTTTAACCTGGGGAGAATGTATGTCCTTGATGCTACAACATCAACACTCCCTCTAACTAAGGGAAACATTCTCAACTACTCTAAGCTTGTCCCTGAAGTATACAAACTTCACCTTGGGATAAAGACTTTGTGATAATGTCAGCATCCTGCTCATCTATAGAGATGCACTGGAGCCTTAATACTCCCTTTTATACCATATATTGGATATAGTGGTACTAGATTTCAATGTGCTTCAATCTGTCATCATGGTCATCTCCTACACATGTTAAAACAATCTTGTGAGTAGTTTATGAATCCATAATAAATCACAGCTTTCTAAACTAGTTCCAATATACTTGGCCTCTACAATGTTGAGTGCGATAGATGTCTTCTTCTTGCTCATCTTGAAATAACATATGAATGTTCTCTTCCTCTCTTATTCACTCTCTACCCAATCTATATATTCTTGAGTTGTAACTCATCAATTGAAACATATCTCAATCCATAACTAACTATTCCATGCAAATATCTCAATACATGCTTGAGCCACATGCCTTGGCTCAATCATAAGTTGACTAACTTCCTTCACTGGACTCATTACCTCGAATACTTTCCAATTACCTAGACTAGGTGATCCCTTTGACACTAGAATAGATCCTGCTATGGTAACTATGGTTGTTCCCTCTACTGCTATTTTTTTCTAGTCAATGAAGCATATATAAGCTCTACTTCTCTTCGAGACTCCCCTCCTTTTTGACAATCCCAATCCTAGACTTATGATAGTCTATCATCCCAAATATCTGAAGGACCTCAGTAGTATAATTCCTTTGCTCAAGGAAGTAATACATCAAATATATATCCTTCATCTTAAACTCATGGGTGAACTCCCTCTGAAGCAGAGCTTCTTGTTGTAATCCTGACTACTTCTATGGAAGCAAATCCCCCTACCACTTTTGCTCTTTCTGTCATGTAAGTACTTTTGCTCCCATCTCTAATGAGTCATATGATAAGAAGATCATTGATTGAATTTTAATAACCAAGGTTCATTGGGTATCCAAATATTCCACTTGTGATCATAAAAAACCCTTTTTAGTCTACAAACATGAGACTTATTCTCATGCACATCAAAGCCCTATAGTAGCTCTATGTACACTTATTCTTCCTTAATTAATCCATTGAGGAAAATTGCCTTTACATCCCTTTTATGCAACCTCTAGTTCATAATAGAAGCAATAGAAATAATAGCTTTAATATAAGTGTACCTAGTGACTATATCTTCATAGTCCTCTCCCTCTTTATGGGAGAAGCTTCTTGTCATAAATATCACTTTGTACTTCTCTACGATGTCATCTTCTGCATGATTGATCTCATATATCCACTTGGAGGTAACCACTAACTTCCATAAAGGTATCAAACTAATTTATTCTGTCATGGCATCCTTCCGAGAATATCTATCTATCTTCTCCCTATGAATTAGGAGTTTACATGGTTCTAGATGTTTGTAAAATTTCTCCCTCTTGAACTTGATCCTATGAGTATCCTCATGTTGCGAACGTTTCTTCATTCTTCCTAATCCTTCCATTTGCTGTTAAATCCTTGGAAGCCTTCACAATGTACCCTCGAACCTCATTAGGGGGCCATGGAATATTATAACCAAGAAAAGGCACAAATACAAGAGACTGACTAATAATAAAGTAATAAAAATAATCAAGAAAGAAACGAGGAAATTAAATACTTATCATTTCGATCAGAGAATTGTAGGGAATTGTTAACACCCTCTTGAACCTTTCCTTTGTGTAGAAAAATTTAAATTCATCTACAATCTAATCAAACTATAAATGATCATCATCTTCCTCATTGTCAGCTACTAATTCATGTCACTTTCATTTCCTTCCTTGCCTGAGCTAGGGTTTCTTCATACATTGATACTCTAGGTTTATGTCTAGGGTTTTGTCCACAAACCCTAGGGCTTTTAAAAATCATATCCTTCTAGACTTCTAGGGCTTACAAACCCTAATACTTTCAAATTTTTATTGAAAACCTTTGTAAGTATAGTAGCGTTGTAACTTATCCTACTACAGTCATGGAATTAATCATGACATTGATCATGCCATCATTTTATCTTGAAATTTTTAAGATCATTGATCACCTGTGAATCCCATCACAAGAATTTATTACTTTATACAAAAAGGTAGGTAAGATTCCTCCTTATCTCCCTTTAGATCTTGAGTAATTAATAATTTCAAATCACATCATATGTCATTATTAAGTCATTCATATTGTAGGCTATCTTAGATATGGCACCAATCATTATTTTGTTGACCTTATTGGTCAACACCTTGTTCTAGCCCTATCATCCCTCCAAAAATAGATTGTCCTTGACATGGGCTTGTTGTAGCTTCTAGAAGATTTATCCTTCCAATGTTGGATAGGGATATTGTAATCATCTCTGGTATGTACATAAGGAAGCCCAATATATGAATTAGTTTGTGTCCTTGTTTCATTTTTT
>APFE030029111.1:0-22043 GCA_000404065.3 Pinus taeda
AGCTCGAACACCAATGACTGCATGGCCCGACACTCACTTGTGTTGTGAGTCAAGCTCTTGTGAAACTCACACCACTTTCCCGTGTCCTTTTTTGGCTTCGCGATGCTATTCTTTGCTTGCAACTTTGGCAAGTTGTCTTGGGATGCCCTGCCTTGGCTTTGTCCTTTATTCTATGGTTTGGGGGCACCTTTCCCTTCCTTCGAATTCCCAGATTGAAAGTATCAATTCTTTTGTTTAAAATTTTGCTTCACCTTTAGGGAATATCTGTATGCCGTGCCGAGCGAGGAGATGTTCAGGAATTCTATTTCTTCCTAGATGTACTTGTGCAAGTAGTCACAATATTTGAGTACCAAACACTGCTCTGAATCCTTGACTACATATTTCAAAAGAGCAACATTGGTCGATGGACATATATTGCTCCACGTTTCCCCAAAAAACCTTTTTTAGGGCCTCAAAACGACTCTGAAAGTTCAGGACCCGAGAAACTGCTAAAAATAGTAAATTGTGCTACAATTAAGGAAACTGAGAAGTTGAAAGGAACAATGGTGGGGGTCCAAGTGGACTTGGTGGGTGGCCACCAATATCCACCTAGATCAGTCCACCATCTCTTACTAGGTGCTAAACACCTAACCATTATCTCGATATGTTATCTTGTCATTTTTGTGTTTGTTTATTTTTCCATTTCCAGTAATAGGTATTGTTTCATTCCAGATAGATGAAGAAAAAGTCGCGACATTGATTCGAGCAACATGTAAACCTATAAGCTTATCTATATAGCTATGGATTGAAACACATGTTTTTTGTTTTCAATAACTAAATTCCAAAATTTGGGGTTTACAAGTATGGTAAATATACTTTTTTTTTTCTCACCCATTATCATCTAGTACTGCAACTGGATTCAATGACTAATCATGAAATGAACATATACAGGCCAATCAATGTCCCTGCCTCTATGAAAATGATTAATCTGGGAATTCGTTCCATGGAAATCCTTCTTTAATCTTGAGTCACTATCTAAATGGTCGTAATTTGTTCCTACTTGTTTATTTAAACAAATTGTTTCCCCAAATGAGGGGACCTTATAAAAGCTTTATGAGTTATTTATTTAAAATTCCTTTTTGGTGCTATATGCCATGATTGTTAATTTACTACTCCATTTAGCTTAGTGTGACATTGATCAATGTATTCTTACTTTCTGGAATGAGTAGTTGAAATGGAAGTGTGAATAATATTCTGGTTGAATTTCATATGAAGTTTGTGCCTCTTGTTCATTAAATGTGTTCCTTTATGTCAATTGTTGTTTGGTTTTCATGTTTTTCCTACATCCTAGAAAGCAAGTTTGTTCCATTGCAATTAGATGTTTCTTAAGCAAATTATTTAGACATTTAGAGTTTCATACTCTATATTGTATTTTACTTTTAAAAAAATCGCTATTGTTACTGAAGTTATCGCCAATACTAGGGTAATTTTCTATATTTTTACACAGATAGAAATACAAGTGGTGTGTGAGAAACGGGTTACCTTTACCTGTGCCCATCAAGTGCATGCTTTTTATTTTCTCTATCTAGAATTGGTGTAGTTCACATAATAACCAGTTTTAACTAGAGTGCAAGTTCCATATTTCTATTCAATGTACATACCCATACTTGTCAATAAATGTTTAGTTTGTTTGTTTTTAGGTAAAATTCAATTGTTGTAATAGATATATTTGTTTGGGGAGCCAAATAATTTTTTCTCACCATGGATTCATTTTTTTCATAATAGGTTCTATCATTTGGTTATGAACATTTCATCTTCAATATTAGTTGTGTTTGTTTTTCTCTCACGTTTCTCCAAACTTATACTTAAAATGATTTCAAGTCTCTTTAAATATGACTTATGGCTATGTGACAATTGTATTTGCTACATTTTTAGGACCAATTCTATTTATTATATGGTTAGCACTTAAGTAGTTTTAATTAACCCCAATTATTCTTGTTCAAACCTGGAAGTACTTAGCTTTCTCTACCTTATAGGTCCATAATGACAGTAACAAGAGCCCTCCGGATTGCTTTCCCCTAGAGGTTAGAATTTGATCTCTCGGTCTATGAATACCAACACTTATATCCAACTTATGTTATACTGTCACTAGCCATCACTACTAGTATCCATGTATTACAGAAATTGCTAATATGTGCTTACCAGGTGATTGTAATAAATCTAATGCTTGTGTATCCTCCAACTGTAGTGAATCTACATATATGTTAATATTAATGGGAAAGCTAGTGTAACATTTATAGTGATATAATTATAATAGAGTCTTATAGCAAAACTAATCGAATTTGTCTTAAGTATTTTATAAGAATGTTATTCGATTATGTTGGTACGATTTGTATGATCTACCCACAACAACTTATTTAACATGCTTCTATCACTCAATAAGGACACCACACTTAGAATTTGTTTTCAACAAACCGATAAGAGCATAAATCCTACAATATTCATCTAATATTTTTTTAGAAGGAAAACAAAATTGATGAAATATGCATTTGTAATCGATAGCATGTAAAAAACATGTAGTGTGTAGCTACAACTTGTAGTAATGAACATATTTCATGATTAAGTTAATTTGGAATAAACTATACCTCAGATTATTTCAACAAGAACATTGATAATATAAATGCATCGCACTAGATAAGCTGCAATAATAAGATTACTAATATAAATTCACATCAACCAGACTTCTAACCATAATCCAACTCAGTGAACTTGGGATGAACAATTTTCCACCCAACCATGAACCTTCTCCCAAGATTATCCCTGGAGCTGAGATCTCTTCTTTCCTGAGAATGAAAAACGTCTTGTCCTTTATAATATAAATTCACATAAACCAGAATTCTAACCATAATTGAACTGGATGAACTTGGGATGAACAATTTTCCACCCAATGACGAACCTTCTCCATGGGTTCTCCCCAGAGCTGAGATCTCTTTCTTCCTCTGAACGAACAACCTTTTGTCCTTCTAGGTAATGAATTTTTATGCCTTATATCCCTGACTAACGTTTGCAAGTGGTGTGCTATTTTTTTAGGGTCTTCCAACCAACATAGCCTGGGAGTTTTCTTTATTTTTTGAAAAAGTATCTTTAATTTTTTATTAAATCCTTCATTTTTCTCCCACAGTGCTTTACTCACCCTTGATCAGATTTAATCAATTTTTACTTTACAATCGTATTAAATCTCAATACACTACTCCTAGGTATTTTTTGGAGTAAGTTGAGTGAAGTTTATTTAATATTTATCCATCTATATATTTTCCAGATTTGGATAATGATCTCCTTAAATCAAGTTATTTCCCAAATAATTATCCATTTTATCGTTATTATTCAAATTTATTTAGTACATCATCATACTGTATTTCAATATAAGTTCCCTAAAGGTTTCTATCCACTAGTAAAAATATTTCCTTCTAAATAAAGAATATTTACATGAACTGAGAGGGGTATTACATCTTCCCCCTAAAAGCAAAAAAGCACTGTCCTCAGTGTTTATTCTTCTGCTACCCTATTTTTGAACAATGCTTAGTAGGCTTATTTAATAATATCCTCACTTTCCCATGTAACTTCTTCAAGTTTAAAGTGCTTCCACTTCACTTTAACCCGAGTGATGACTCAATTTTGGAGCATTGTCTCTTTTGTTTCCAGAATATAGAGTGGCTCTGGCAAAACGTGTCCTTCAGGTTCCACCTGTATCAAATTCCAACCAATTACATGAGAAGCATCATGGATATAATTTTTTGAGAAGGATACATGAAATACATTATGAATTTTAATATGGTTGGGAAGAGCCAACTTATATGCCAATTGACCAAATTTGTCCAAAATTTCAAATGGCTCATAGAATTATGGTAATAGCTTGGCACAACTGCCAGTTCTGGGAGTACATTTTTAGGTTTTACTTGCAAGTACACATGATCTCCAACATTAAATTATTTGAGAATCCTCTTCCTCTGTGCATAATTCTTTTTTCCATCTTGTGTTGTTTTAGTATTTTGTCTAACTTTTCTCACTATCTTTCCCATCTCTTGTGACGCTTCCGGTGCTAATATTAATTTGTCTCCAAGTTGACCCCAAATGAGTGGTATATGATACTTCTAGGATATAAATCTTCAAAAGCACTCATTTTTATCGAACCTTTGTAGTTATTGTTATAGGAAAATTTTTCTATGTGCAGAAAATTCTTCGACTTCACAGGCCTATCGATGACATACATTCTTAGCATATCTTGTAGGATTTGATTTTTCACTTTTTTCCACCCATCTATTTGAAGATGGTAATACGTGATGAAGTTTAATCAAGTCCCCATGCCCCCAAATTGATATTTCAAAACATGGAAGGTAACTGTAGCGTCCCTATGTGACTATCATTTTTGGTATACCATGCAGTCAAAAAATTTCCTTCATGAAAATCTTAGCAATTTGTGTGGTTCCAAAAGTGGACTACAGTGGTATAAAATGTGTTTCTTTATTCAAAGTGTCTACCACCACCATGATGGAATCATGTTGGTATTTTGTTTTGGCTAAACCTATAATACAATCCATTGAATTAACTCCCACTTTCGTTCAGGAATTAGTAATGGATTTAGTAATCCTACGGGATGTTGGTGTTCCACTTTTACTTGTTAACACTCTAAGCATTTTGCAAAATATTCTTCCACATCATTCTTCATACTAGGCTGAAACAAAAATTTCCTTAATGTTGTTATCATTTTCTGGTATCTTGTGTGACCAATATATGGTATTTTGTGGTAGTCGTCCAGTATCATTTGTTTTAACATATGCACATTAGGAATATACAATTTGGTTTGGTAGGTTAATAATTTTTTCAGAACTTATTGCATATCCCAAAACTTCTTTTTTCTCTATTTTTGTTTGCATTTCCTAATACTGAGGATCTTGTTATATTGGTTGCTTAATTTTGTCCTTAATATTTGTGCTACTGTTTCTTAGAGAACTTCCTATCAAAGCATGAGCATGCTTGCTTAGTTCATCTGTGATTTTACTCTCCTTTCCTTTTATGTATTTTATATCAAATTCAAACTCACTAAGGAAATCTAACCATATAGCTTGTCTAATATTTAAGTTGGGTTAACTAAATAAGTACTTCAAAATGATATGGTATGTCGCTAAAATGAAATTAATTCATAGAAAATAATGACACTTTTAAAGCGTGTATTACCACTGCCAATTCTAGATCATAAACGACATAATTTTGTTCATGCTTTTTCAACTTTCTATATTCATAGGTTACTACTGCATTATCTTGCATCAAGATACCCGCAAGTCCTTCCAAACAAGCTTGAGTAAAAATGGTAAATTCCTTATTTCCATCTCAAATTTTTAATATACAGGTTGTGTGAAGAATTGTTTTGATTTCTCAAAACTTTCTTGGTATTTGGATGCCCATTCAAAATTTATTCCCTTTTTCTGCAAGGAGGTAATGGGGTAAGCTAATTTTGAAAACCCTTCTACAAATCTTCAACAATGCCAGACAATCCTCACGAATGAGTGAATTGTTGACACATCTTTAGGTATGTGATAATTCATGCTACCCTTAACCTTCTTAGGGTCAACAACTAATCCTTATTTGGAAATAATGTGGCCTAAATACTGAATTTTGGCTTTGTAGAACTCACATTTGCTGAGTTTTTCATAAATATGATGTTCTCTTAATGTTATAAATACCAATTTGAGATGATATTGGTGTTCCTCCTCATCTTTAGAATACAGTAGGATGTCATATATGAATACTAACCCATATTTGTCAACATATTTGTGAAGTGCATTATTCATTAGACACATGCAGGTTGTTGGTGCGTTAGTGAGACCAAAGGGTAGCACTACCAACTCATAATGTCCATATAGAGTTATGAAAGTTGCCTTATTGAAATATTTAAATTTTATCCACAACTGATGGTAACTAGTTCTTAAATCAATTTTTGAAAAAATAGTTTCTCCCCTTACCTCATCAAACAGGTAACCAATTCGGGGTGGTGGATATTTATTTTTGATAGTTAACTTGTTTAGCTTCTTGTAATTAATGCACATTCTAAATGTGCCATATTTAATTTCTTAGAAATAGCACATGAGCCCCCCATGGTGATACACTAGGTCTCATATAACCCTTATCTATTTGTTCTTGTAGTTACATTTTTAACTCTAGCAACTTTGGTATACTCATTCTATAAGGATCTCTAGCCACGGGGGTACCACTTGGTACTAAATTGTTAGAGAAATCTATATCTCTACCAGAGGGTAACTGAGGAGTTTCCTCCAGAAAAACATTTGGAAAGTCTCTTATGACCAGTAAACTCTCTAACCTTTCTTTCTGTGTTTGATGTTCATCCTTTTCCACATGCACCATGTATACCTGGTATCCTTTTCTTGTTGTCCTTTTTAACCATAAACCTGAGATTTTCCAGACTAATACTGATTTTAGTTTTCCTCTTATTAATTTGTGTTGCCCACATTGATTTACACAACTTACAATTTCCTCCAAGCCATTTGTAACAACTCTCTATTTTTATAGCCAATTCATGCCAATTAATATATCAGAAAAATCCTAACTCGACAACTTTTAAATTTACTTCTGTGGAATAACCATTCAATTCCAAAGGACATTGTTTTATTTTATGAGTTACCTTTCATTTAGTACCGATTTCTAACTGTACCAACCAGGCATTTTGAAATTTCTCTCATTGTAATTTACATTTTTCCACAATTTGGTGGCTAATATAACTTAAACTAGCTCTAGGATCAATTAAAACAAAAACTATTTGTTTAGGATAGTACCTTCAATATTAATCATAGTAGATTGATGCTTAGCTTTTTTATCCTATAATGTCGCACTAATTATGGGAATTTTTTTAGCCACATCATTTATAGTGGTTTCTTCATGGACTACTTGAATATTTTTAATTGATATCCAGTTATGGAGATAGTCCCTCAGAAGATGTGGCTCACCACAAACCCAACAGTTTAGTGGTTCTAGTTCTTTTAACCCATGCTCTTTTTACTATTTAGTTCCATGGGTTTGAACCCCATGTGAGACTGAGCCAACTGATTTACACTTCCCTTCCTAAACTTCTTTCTCTATTGTTCCTTCTCGAAGTGTTTGAGGTAGGGAGGTTTTTTATTCTTATGTTCATGGAAGATTTCTTTTATTCCTATTTTCCCATAATTTTGACCCTTCATTTCTAGTTTTGAATTTTTGGTAACATAATTTTTGTGTCCTTACTACTTCATCCATGGTCTTGGGATTATCGAACTTAATTTTCTCTTTGTAAGGTAGTGGTAAATAGTTCAGAAATATCTACACCTTTTCTTTTTCCTCTTCAACATAGGGCATATTCCTTAGTAAGTTACTAATATTTGTTACAAACTCATCCATGGTAAGCTACCTTAACCTTAAATTCGTGGAATTCCTTAGCACTGTCATCACAATATCATTCACTTAGGTACCAATATTTAAACCACTTCTAAAATTCCTCTCAAGAAATGGTTTTCTCTTCCAACAAATGTATGCTTTTTAGCCTCCACCCACCACAAAGCGGCTTTTCCCTGCAATTGGTAGATAACCTGTTGGACCTTCAAATTAATTTAATACTCATACACCTTGAAGTATTTGATCATGCTCAATAGCCATGCTTCTGTATCTTCCTCCCTTTCCCCATCAAAAGTAGGGAGTTTGATTTTCTAAAATTCTCCCTGTAACTTCATCTTCTTGCTTTTTTTATGTGATTTTGAATACATTTTATCTGACTGTTCAACACTTTCAAAATTTTCCTACTTTCTCTCTACCTCTTTTCTCTTCAACCCTTCTGGTACTACACCTTGATGGTTGGATTTCTCTGTCAATTCCCTTATCATACACTCCTTCCTCTTACTAACCCTCAATAGTTTCTCATTGTTGTTTTTGAGCTCAGCCAATTCTTGTCGTAGATTTCTTATAATTTACAGAAATTAGGAGTTTTATTTAGTGCCTCCTCCTCCCAATTCAACATATAAGTATTCCTCGCCTGGTATGGTTGCATGAGATTCTGGTTCTTTCTGTAATGACCTACTACACGTATGTACCTTATAAGTCAATAAAATTGACTATTAGTACTTTTGTAACTATATTTCAATCCATATAATATATATATATATATATCTTATATATATATATATATATATATAATATATATATATATAATATATTATATATATATATATCCTTACTATGATGGCTCATTTCAGGCCTAGTGCTAAATGAGGCACTCTGATACTACTTGTCACATACCTCTGTAACAATGTTTTTCTTTTTTTGTTTCTAATTTTAGACTCCAAAAATTGTGCCTAATATATTGTCTATGGTCATTTGATTACTATCTCATTAACCAATTTATTTGTCTTTGTACTTGGTTATAGACAAATTGTTACGGGATCATTATGATGTTCTTATGGGAAATATTTATTCATAATGTATTTATAGTTTCATTTTGTACTTTTGCACCAATCTTTTACCTAGATAACCCTAGGTGCCACCCATTATTCGATCATGGAACTTTGGGTTCTTGGCCAACTTTATTGCAGAGGTGTTGTCAATCATGAGTGGAGTTGATTGTACCTATTTTACATGCAAATCTTCAAGAATTTTCCTGAGCCACGCAATTTCTTTCGTTGCTTCAACTGCTACCACATATTCTGCTTCTTTTGTGGAATCTGTTGGCACTGATTATTTGGGTGATCTCCAGGAGACAACTCCTGATCCAAGACTCATAGCATATCCTAAAGTAGATACCCCAGTGTCTTTGTCTCCATCGAAGTTTGAATCAGAGTATCCAATCAAGCTGAAGTCGTCCACTTGTGTATACTTGATTCCAAGGTCTTGAGTTCCCTTCAAGTACCTTAGAACACTTTTTGCAGTAGACCAATGTCCCTCACAAGGCTTTTGCATAAACCTGGAGAGGATTCCAACAACAAATGAAATATCTGGTCTGGTAGTAGTGAGGTAGATGAGACTTCCTACAAGCTGTCTATACTTTTTTGCATCCTCAAATTCCTTTCCTTTAATAGATGTGAGCTTTATCTTTTGTTCCATTGGAGTAGAAAGAGGATTGCACTCTTTCATGCCAAATCTATTTAACAAATCTCCAATGTATTCCTTTTGTGAAAAAAATATGGATTTTGGATGTTGGGTTACTTCAATGCCAAGATAGTAATGAACATAGCCCAAATCAATCATTTCAAAACCTTTTCCCAATTCTTTCTTTATGGATGCAATAAAGCTTTCATTATTCCCTGTCATTGAAATATCATCTACATATACCCAAGATATACAACTGTTTTGCCAACTTTCTTGACAAATAAAGTTGCATCATCAAGATCAAAATGATTGAAGTTGAGTTTCAGAAGATGCTCAGTTAGCTTTTCATACCAGGCTCGTGGTGCTTGTTTGAGGCCATACAAGGACTTCACAAGTTTGCATACTTTATGTTCATGTCCTTTCACAGCAAATCCTTCAGGCTGGGACATAAAAACATGTTCTTTTAGATCTCCATTCAAGAAGGCAGTTTTTACATCCATTTGATGGACTTTCCAACCGTTCTGAGCTGCTAGTGCAAAGAGTGTCCGGATGGTGGCCCATTTTGCTGTGGGGGCAAAAGTTTCCTCATAATCGACCCCTTCCTTCTGTGCAATTTGCCACAAGCCTAGCTTTGTTCTTGTCAATTGAGCCATCAGCTTTGTCCTTATTCTTGTAGACCCACTTGCAGCCAATTGGTTTGGTTCCAAATGGAGGATCAACCAGCTTCCAAGTGCCATTTTTTATGAGTGCATCATACTCCTTTTGCATCGCTTCTTTCCATTTATCATGAGAAGCAGCTTCTTTGAAGGAAGTTCGTTCAAAATATGTAGACAAGTTCAATTTACAATCATAAGAAACGTCCATATCAACAAGTGAATTAGAGTCATCTACATCACCTCCATTTTGTCGGTCTGAATTTTTGGTTCTTGTTTTTCGAACTTCATCAGGATGAACACTTTCAAGTTTCTTTGTCAGCCACTTTGGGGGACCTTTCTGCGATGGTCCAGGCTGCTCTGTTGATTGAGTTGAGAGTGAATCAAGGTTGAGTCTCCCAATTCTATCAATTACATCACTTAAAGCATCATCCGTTGTTGGAGTTTCAGCCGGGGGAGAGTATTCTTCAGAAGAAAATTCCACATGTTGATCTACTGTAGGAATCCCCCCTTCAAGATGTGGAATCTAATTCTCAAATTCTTGAAATGATTTTGTTTTTGCGAATCTATCCAAGCGATCAAGTTGCTGCTCAACAACATGTCAAATTTGGATGATTCAAGAAAAATTACATCTCTAGATATAACAAACTTTTTATTTTCTTCATCATAGAGGCAATATGCTTTCGAGGTGTTTGAATACCCCAGCAAGATACACTTACGACTTCTAGCACCAAGTTTGTTTCTATGTACCTTTGGTATCAAAGCATAATAGGTGGAACCAAAAATCCTGAGATGTTTTACCGAAGGAACATATCCGTACCACAATTCATAAGGAGTCTTGTTTCTTATAGCAT
Source organism: Pinus taeda (assembly GCA_000404065.3). NCBI lineage: Eukaryota > Viridiplantae > Streptophyta > Pinopsida > Pinales > Pinaceae > Pinus > Pinus taeda. The sequence goes on from APFE030029111.1 coordinate 10,610, forward strand.
TAGATGGACATCTATTCTTTATATATGCATCACATAGAACAGCATCAGCCCAAAACATTATCTTTACATTTTTGAAGAAAAGCATGGATCGTACCGTATTCAAGATTGTTCTATTCATTCTTTCAGCTACACCATTATGTTGGGGATTATAAGGCACAATTGTTTGATGTTTAATCCCATGTTGGCGAAGATAGTGTTCAAGTTCATTTGATGTATATTCTTTTGCATTATCAGTGCAAATAGACCCAATATGAGATTGTGCATCATTTTCAATCCATTTATGAAAATTCTTGAATGTTAGGAAAGCATCATATTTTTTCTTCAATAATTAAACCCAACACATTCTGGTGTAGTCATCAATAAATGTCATGATATATTTATTTGCATTTGCAGAAGAAACATGCATTGGACCACATAAATCTGAATGAATAAGTTCAAGCTTCCTATGTGCTCTTGAATGTGAGTCATGAAAAGACTATTTGTTGTGCTTTCCTAGAAAGCAAGCATCACATTGCTTATGTTTCCTAGGAATTGTAGGCAAACCAGCAACACCATTTTTCTTGAATAAGCAGAGACTGTCATAGTTTAAATGTCCAAATCTAGCATGCCATAATAAACTTGATGGAAGTGTACCTTCTTCATGATGACAAATATATGAGAAATGTTGTGCATTAGCAGATGTTCCTTGCAGTTTGAAAAGTCTTTCTTCTTCTATTCCGCTCATGACAAGTGAGCGATCAGATGCTTTTCTTACCTCAAGCTTGCCATCAAACATATGAATGGAGCGACCTTGCTGGCAGATGTGGACCAAGGACAGCAAGTTTCTCTTGAGTTGTGGGAGATATAGAGCATGATCTAGAAGAAAGTTTGAGAGACCAGGCAGTTTAAGCCTGATTGTGCCAAGCGCTGATGACTTGATTTTTGACTGATCTACAAAGTATACTACTCCATAAACATTGTCAGTGAAATATTCAAAAAAATCTTTTCTATGAGTCATGTGACAGGTTGCTCCTGAATCAAGCAGCCAATCATTTTTCCAGGAAGCAAGTGAAGTATTAAACAAATATTTATTGACTCCAATGTTACATTGTGCCTCAACATAGTGAGAGGATTGAGGTGCTTTACCTTTGTCTGTATCATTAGTTTTACCTTTCTATTGGTTTCTTCTCTGCTCAATTTTGTCCCATGGTAGCTTACATGTAGAGGCATCATGTCATCCATTTCTTTTGCAGCGAATACAATGTAAATCTTCCTTTTCTCCTTCAGGATGTCTGCCCCCCCTGCCTCTGAAATATCTTCCTCTTCCTCTTCGTCCACCTCTTCCTCTTGTAGAATCTTGAGCAGGATGCTTTTCTTTATGAGCAAGGTACATAGTCTCTTCAGAAGATTCATGGGTTGTCCTTCTTTCCAAAAGCCTTTTCTCTTTCAGCAAACTTTTTCACAAGAGAGTCAAAGGTTATAATCTTTTGAGATTTCCATTTGCTTGCAAAGACTCAAGATAATTGGAGTATGTAGGATAAAGTGCCTTGAGAAAAGCAATAAGAGAGATATCCATCTCAACCTTAGTGGATTTGATATCATGCATTATAGATTGTATTTCAGATGCAAGAGCAAGAGGATCATTATTTTGCAGTTCAAGAGTGAAGAGTTTAATCATGAGTTGCACGACTTCAAGTGCAGAATGTGAGTCATAGAGTTCTTTAAGCTTTTGTAAAGCTTCAAAGGCACTTGAATATGATGAAATATGGTGACTCACCACTTTATTTACAGATGCTGTGATTAATGCATAAGCTTTGTTGTTCTTGTTTTCCCAAATGGCGAGCTCTTTGTCTGAGGTAGGCTTTTCTGGGTCATTGTCTCCTTCTCCGACACACACTCCTTTCCACAACTCATTGAAGATGAGGGTGTGTTGTATCATCCAAGACCAATCAAGATAGTTCTCCTTGCTAGTGAGAACTATTCCTACGATAGATATGATTGAATGCATTCTGTAAAAAAAAACTTCTGCTGATAGAAAAAATACTTCTGCTGATATACAGTGAAATTGTGCTCAAAAGAGCAAAAAGATTTCAAATACCTTTATGTACTATGTTTCTTCAAATCCCTCCAATGTTTATAAAAGGATCCTTATCTAATACATCCACCATATTCCATTTTACAAATTCAGTTCATATTCTACAGGCTATTCAATATATATATGCTAGTCAATATATATCTTTCAACGCATACACCCACTGAGTATACACTCAAACCACAACTTTCATTCAAACCATAGCTTTGAATTAATAACGTATTCAAAAACTCAAAGGCTGTTCAAAAAATTAATAACGCATTCCAGACAATATGCCTCCATACATATTTATTATTCAAACACTCGAAAGTTGAAAAAACCTGTTGCCGATGCCTCCAATGTGCAACTCTTAAGTATGCATGTGAAGCCTTGTATTCAGCAACAACCAAGTTAACCTTATGTGACAGTTCATTCTCAAATCCTACTGACATTCCAAGGGATTAGGGAGGAAGACCTTTGATTCCATTTGCAGTTGACTCAAAAGCATCAAAAGCTTGTATGTAGCTTTGTTGGCTCTTCAACATACCATATAAAAAATCTTCCTAAACAAAAATTCTTGTCAGCAGAATCTCTAAAATATTACCTCATAAAACCTCACAATAGAAAAATAAGCCTAGCATAACTATGAAAACCTCTTCGTACAATAATAGTCGGCCAGCATAATAGAAGCAATGCGGATGTGTAGTGTGTACAGGGCTACTTGACAGCAAATCGAGTCCCAAGATGCACCTTTCTAGCTACGCAAAGAGACAAATTAGGGTACAAGTATTGAGATTAACTGTTCTGGCCAAAGTGCGTGCATGACCAGCAGATTCGGTTTCAACTACCTCAAGCTTGAAACCTGCAAGCTTCAATATGGAGCAGAAAGCTCAAAACGATATTCAATATGGAGCAGAAATCTCAAAACGATATGCAATACATTGGAAACTGTACAATGGTCAATGATCAACGGACGGTTGAGAGTTTTGCTTCAACCGGGAGAGAAGCAGAAGGCTTAGGTTGCAGGTTCGACTCCCGGCGACGCCGTAGCCAGCGACCGATACCACCGAACGCCATTTCTCAGCTAAATCATGATTGAAGAGGAACAAGCTCTAGCCTGCTGGGCGGAGACTCAAAGCTCGGTAGAAAATCAAGATTACAGTGATCGAATTTTTGTTTCAGAACTAATTATGCGATAGATGAAACCTTCAAAAGGAGGACACAGAATTACGAGAAATTGAATGTCTTGCTCACCACGCAACCATGTCAGGCCAAGCAGTAACTCTCCAAAGGCAGTAAAACTTATTCATCTATTATTCCATAGGTAGGCTATTGTTATATACAATAGGAGTGATTGTTCAGTCCATCTCCCGATGACTGTTCACATTCCTTATTTATTTATTTACACAAATTCCCCCAATCATGAAGATTAGGTGTCAACAAACTCCTACAACCTGTGTCTAGTAATTTTTAGAAAAAAAAACAAAATCGATGAAATGTGCATTCGTAATCAATAGCATATAAAAATCATGTAGTTTGTAGCTACAACTTGTGGTAACAAACAAAATTCATGATTGAATTAAATAAGAATAAACTTTACATCAGATAATCTCAACAAGAACATTAATAATATAAATGCATCGCATCAAATAAACTACAATAATAAAATTAATAATATAAATGCACATCAATGATACTTCTAACCATAATCCAACTGGATCAACTCAAGAAGAAGAATTTTCCACCCAACCACTATCTTTCTCCACAAGTTCACTCCTAGATGAGATCTCTTCCTTCTTCGGATGAACAACCTCTTGTCATTCCACGCAAGGCAATTTTAGGCCTTACTCGCCTATCAAAATTTCCCTATTTGTATCCCATTTTTTAAGGTGTGCCAACCCCATAGCCTAGGCGTTGTATTTTTTTTAAGTATCTTCCCTTTTTCGTTAAAGCCCACATTTTTCTTCCACAATTCTTTACTCACCATTACTCAAATTTAACCAATTTTTCTCTTCCAGTCATATTAAATAGCAGTACACAACTCCTAAGAATTTTTAGGAGTAAGTTAAGGGAATTTTATTTAATCTTTATCCATCAACAAATTTTTTGGATTTGGATAATGATCTCATTAACTAAAGTTCTTTCCCAAGTAATTATGAAGTTTATCTTTATTATTCAAATTCATTTAATACATCATCATAATGTATTTCAATATAAGTTTCCTTATGTCTTTCTATCCATTACTAAAAATAGTTCCTTGTACATAAAGAATATTTACATGAACACGGAGGGGTATTACACAAAATATTACCCCCTATCAAGCATGTTCTGGAAGAAAAATAAGTGTTTCTCAGTTAAGAGTCTTTAGTTGTATTTCTTATTCTCATGTTCCTACTTAAAAGAGAAGAAACTTTGATGATAAAAGTGTGAAATGTATTTTTATTGGATATTGTGAGGAAACCAAAGGTTATAGATTGTACAATCTACAAGTTGAAAAAATAATGAATAGTCATGATGTGTTCTTTGATGACAAGGAAAAATGACGGTGGAATCAAGATGTGCAAGAACAAACTCAAAGCATTATTGTACAAGGAGACGAATCTCTTTTTTTTTTGGCAAATCCATCCAGTAATCAAGATAATTCACATACCACATCCACTTCATCATCTTCTGCAACTTCAAGTTCTATTTCAAGTCCAAGTCCTCCTCTGAGAAAGACAAAATGTTTGAATGAAATTTATGTGTACACTGATTTTTCTTTGATGTCTCAAATTGAAGGAGAGCCAAGATTTTTTTATGATGCAATAAAAGAGTAATTTTGGTGCAAATCAATGGATGAATAGATGGCAGCCAGTAAAAGTATTGAAACATGGGATCTTGTGGATCCTCCTACTAAAGAAGAGGTCATTAGGGTGAAATGGTTGTAGAAAACAAAGTATGCAGATGATGGATCAATACAAAGGCACAAAGAAAGGTTAGTACAAAAGGGATATGCTCAAAAACTTGGTATTGACTACAATGAAACATATGCTCTTGTTGCAAGATTTGATACAATCAAAACTATTTTGGCATTGGCAGCACAATATAAATGATTAGCTTATCAATTTGATGTTAAATCATCCTTTCTGAATTGTGAGTTGAAAGAACATTTATTTTTTCAACAACCTTAAGGATAAGAAGCAGCACGAAATGAATACAAATTCTACAAACTAAAAATGACCCTTTATGGGCTTAAAGAAGCTCCGAAGAGCATGGTATAGTAGAATTGACACTTTTATTTTGAGAAAGGGGTTTAACATAAGTGAAAACCAACACGCATTATATATCAATTATATATTAAGTCAAATGGTAATGATATAATAATATTTTTCTTGTATGTAAATGAGTTGATATACATATCTTCAAGTGATTTGTTAGTGAAAGAGTTCACCCAAGCTATGATGACTTAATTTGAAATGATTGATTTGGGTTTGTTGCATTATTTTGTTGGCATAAAAGTTAAAAAAATAATTATGGAGTTTTTATTTCACAAGAAAAATATGTTTCAAATTTTATTCACAAATGGAAAATGAGGAACTGTAAACTCATGAGCACACTCATGAATACAAATGAGTTTTTTTTTTTTTTTTTTTTTTTTTGTAGAAGATGAAGCTGAGAAGGTAAATGTTCAATCCTATATGATTATGGTAGGAGACCTTTTCTATCTTACTACCACTAGGCGTGATATTATGCATGTAGTAGTTTTGATTTCCCCATTCATAAAAAGTCCAAGTAAGATTCATTTTGGAGCAGCAAAAAGAATTTTGAGGCATCTTCTTGGAGCAAAGAATTATGGCATTTGGTATAAGTCATCAAATAATATTGTGTCCATTGGTTATATGGAGAGTGATTGGGTTGGATCTCTTTATGGTAGAAAAATCACTTCAAGTTATGTCTTCAACTTTGCATGAGGTGCAGTATTATGTTGTTCAAAGAAGAAACCAACTATTTCATTGTCTTCTACAAAAGCAGAGTATATTGCAACAACAACAACCACATGTGAAGCAATTTGGTTGAATAAAGTCTCATTAGATCTAAAACAACAACAAAAACATGACACAACTATTTACTGTGATAACTTGTCTACAATTACCATAGTTAAAAATCTAGTGTTTCATAATCCCACAAAACACATTGATATCAAATATTATTACATAAGAGAGTGTGGCAAAAGGATAAATTAAAAGAAAGATTTGTACAACAAATGCTCAGGTTGTAGATATATTCACCAAAGCACTACCAAAAGGGAAGTTTCAATACATGAGAGTATGCTGGGAATCACCTCAATGATAATGCTTAGTTATGTTAGGTTATGTAATTTATGATATGTTAGCCAACAAATTTTGTGTTCATGGACAACAAATTAATAACTAGGGCAGAAAATTAATAGATTTAATCATTATTCAAAGTTATTATTCACAAAAGTATTAGGGCACTACATTAGAAATATAATTGATAATCCAATTAGAAATATGTTGGCTATAAAATAATGTATTCATTGCTCCAATGAATTTATGAGATTTCAATGAGAGTTGAGCTCATGAATTGATAAACAGACTTCTCTAGTTTTTTTTATGTTTTCATTTATATGCTCTTGATATATTTAAGAATTTCCACTTAACATGGGAAAGATTCTTTAAAATATTATTAAAAAAGACTCCTACTAAACTTCTTATAGCTACCAGTGTTCTTGAGAAAATCCCTCAATTTCTTTATGTACTCATTGTTTCCCATGATAACAACCATCTCTCCTTTATCTACTTTAAAACTACAGTGTCTCTATCGTTATTAAGCTTATTTACAGCAAGATGTTCTACCTGGATAATGCTGCTCCTCGGTGGTTTTCCCGGAAGAACAATAACAAAGCAGCCTGCTCGTTATCTTCCTTCGTAACTTTAAGAACACGTTTTATCCCGCTGGTCGTATTGCAAAAGATACCTTCCAAGAAAATCTTGCAAGAGGATATTGGGATGCGAAATTTTTTTTCAAATAAAGTTATAACAATATTGTCAAAATGATCAATAAAAGTTAGTAGAGTAAATTTTTGCATTGCCTGTGACTCATAAAACTTTACTTTTACATTCGAGCATGAGATTGTAAGTTACGGGATATTATAAATCGTATGCCATGCTAGGTAATTAATCTGAGATTAGAAATTCAATGTATGCAATTCTAAGTTAATATTATTTTTACAAATTCAATGTATGAGAATATAGGTTACTCAGGCTGAGAGTTACTGGTGCTTTTTGCCAGACTAGAGTCTCTGCTGAACTTTTTTGAGACAGAGAAGCATGATCTCGTATTATTCCTAAAAATGTATCTACTTTTATTTGCTAATGAATGTACAACGAGTTTTATTTGTGGAAAATTACCAAAGCCTCTTAAAATCTGTGGGATTTGCATATTTCAATTAGACAGATTACACAAGCAATATACTTCGAGAGTTTTTCAATAATAAGGAATTACACTTTCACAACTAATTAGATTACTAAATTTTAATATTAAAAAATGAAACATAAAACAATTAAATAATACAATTTATTTTATGTAAAATATTTCATTGATTTCTAAACGTCTAACATAGAAAAATATTATTATCAATTGAAGTCCATATTCTTCTCTAAAATTTTCATTTGTTAAACGATAATTATCGAAGATTATTATGCAAAATGACCCATATCTGATAACACTATCATATATGTTTTCCAAGGGTATTGATAATATGACTTGAGGAAATTTATAAAATGTATTTGATCAGTCCTTTGGGGTGTTATTATGGTTCCAAGTTAAGCTTTTTTGAAATGTATTTGATCACTATTTTAGAGTGTTTTTTTTTGTGTAAATCAGCGTTGTTATATTATACGAAAATACATAGTTTACATAGTTTTCATTCTACACATCTCCGCTTGGGTCCTTACAAACTGCGTCACCTGCGTAGTGACCGTTCCGGGGTCTTGCACCCAATCTACTTCCTTAACGAGTTCCTTCTAGTCCGCGCTTTTTTCTTCTTCATTCACCATGGCTTCCAGCTCTTCGATCCTCCGTTTCTCCCTCTAGGAGGTGCGGGTCTCATAAGCCCATTTGGCTCGCTTCAAATCTTTGTTAGCCGTAGCATTCTGACTTCCTCCACTCGCCGTCCTGCTTCCTGCACTAAAATGAGCACTTGGTAATTTGAAGATGAAGGATCCTCTCTTTTGCTCGCCTATAGCAGAACTGATGCTCGTTCTAGAGCTTGCATTTCTATTTAAATAGATGGTGTTGCTCATCACGTCGTAACCCATTCGCTTGTTGCCCTGATGCTTTCTTGTCCACTTGTCATAATTGCTAGTTAATGGGTTGGAATTCCATTGATGATCCCTCATATTTCCTTTGCGATCACCCTTCCTAATTTTCTCCGTATTTATCCAGGTGTCCCCTCGCCCGATATTGGATTGGCGGCACTCTCCTCTCATGGTCATAGTAACGCTATGTTTTGCCTTCACCTGCTTAAGCATTGATTGCTCCCGACTTGTTTGTCCTTCATTCTCCTGCAGTTCTTTACTTCCTTTCTTAGCATTCACTGTTATCATTTTCATTCCGTTATGCGTATGACGTACCTCGCTCACCCGCACCTATCTCTCATTCAATAAATCCTGCCATTAGAGCCGGGTGCAATCCTTTTTTAAATCCAGGCAGCTGACATCCTAACAACAACTATCCCAAATCGTGGTGGGGTACTCTATGCCAACGTTCGCCAAGTGGTTTGCTACGGTGTTGGCCTTGCGACGTGCTGCCTGAAAGACCAACCCTTTCAGCCACCCCAAGTGTTCTTCTATGCTTTCTGTGACCTTTGCTAATCTTCAATGCTGCGTTACCTTGCTTGCCTTCGCCCCAGCATACATTCTCTTGGCCACTGTGATGGCAAGCTGAGAGTCCCCCTCTATTACAGCACCACCCGCTCGGAGGCTTTGCAGAATTCTAAGACCCTGCTCCATTGCTGTAAATTCCATTTTGTTGTTTGTACCTTCTTCCAATGCTCTGCTGTAAATATGAAGAATTTCACCATTACTATTCCTGATGACCCCTCTGATGCCAGCGAGACTGGGGTTACCTCTTGAGGCTCCATCGAAGTTTAGTTTGAGGAAGTCGGGTGGAGGTCACTTCCAAATGCTTGGGGTGGTTCTGAGATCCTGTTGATGCCTGATCGTCAGACCTTCAGCCTCTCTGTCCAAATCAAAGGTCTTCAAAATTCGTAAGTCATCACCAGTAGCTTTATCATTCTGATCTGTTTTGCATTTTATCATGACCAGTTGTTTTATATTTTGCTTGATGGTCTCAAAAGAATGGGTAATATTTCTTGTTTCATCACGAAGCACTCTTCTGTTTCTCTCTTTCCATAGAGGCCAGGTGATGAACCCTGATAATATTTTCCAGATGGTGTTTACTCTTTGATTTCCCGAGAAATTTCCTCTCCATTTCTTAATGGTTTCCTGGATAGAATCTATGTTTCTGTCTGTTTGCTTCATGACATTTTCGGCCCAATTCTACAGATCGTCGGCTAAGTCACAATTGTTGAAAAGATGGTTCATGGTCTCCTCTTCCCTGTTGCAGAGAGGACATTTTTAAGGGCCACTGAAACCTTTTTTCCGGAGATTCTTCCACGTTAGCGTCTTTCTCTACATTAGTAGCCACAGGAAAGTTCTAATTTTCGGCCAACTTTGGGAATCCCAAACCTTACTGCTCCAAGCTACCTTCTCTACCTTCTCTACCTTTTTTATGCATAATCGAGCCTCTTTGAGTGTGAAATTACCCCCTCCATGATTTCCCCATCTTAGCTTGTCGTTGTCCTCTGCTTTCCTGATTTTCCTTTTATCTAATATGTTGTTCAGGTTGTTGACATTCGTATTCCCTTCCCCTATGTTCTCTATTTCGCTTATTGCCCATTTTCTCCATGCCATGTCACTGTTATCCTGTGACCAATAGTGGTGAACCGTTAGCCTCCCCTATTCATGCAATTTTCTTTGTAATTCTGCAAATTCTGGTTTTTCCAATTTGGGATGTTGTTGCCACCGCGTCCTCCCAAAAGGGGGCCGTTTCGCCATTCCAAATTTCTTAGAAGCTATTTTCCTGAATAATATCCCTATTTTTCCTTGCTAGATTCCAAATTGGGGAGCCCTCTCGACTTTCTTGCATCCTAATTAATTCCTAGTTACTTCGTGAGGGGGCATATTTGGCCTTACAGTGGCGAGCCCACGGTAAATTGGAATCCTTCATCCATTTCCACCAAAGTTTGGCTCCACAAGCATTGTTTATGGTGAAGGAGTCTAAGAGGTTTAACCATCCTAAGATTTTTGGTTTGTAAAGTTTATTCCAAGCAACTAGTGACCACTTCCTTTTCTCTGCATTACCTGTCCAAAGTAACGTCCGTTGAATGGTTCTAATTTGTTGAAGGATTCCTTGGGGAGCCGGGATGATGGAAAGCAGATGTTGTGGGATAGCCTGCAGGGCCGCTTTGGTAAGCACTAACCTTCCAACAAAATTGAGAGCCCTGTGAGTCCAGTGCTGGCATCTTTTCTTTAGGTTGTCAAAGAGTTTTTCCCAATGAGATTTTTGCCATAATTTATCAGAAAGAGGAGCTCCTAGGTACTTGGAAGGCAGATTGCCTCTTCGGAAACCTAGAATGCGCGAGAGGTTTCTCTGAACCGCAACATTCATATTGAAAATAAATATGGTTGATTTGGAAAGGTTAATGTCCATACCTGAGGCCTCGCTGAACAGGTTTATAATGTTCTTATAACCTTGAGCTTATTTTACAGTAGGTGATCCATGCAACATGGTATTTTCCACGAACTGTTCATGCGTAGTTGTTGGAATGGAGGGTAGTGGTTGCAATCCATTGATCTTACCTTCCTCCTTAGCCTGCCGAATGAGCCTGCTCAATCCTTCCATGAAGATTATAAAAAAGAAAGGGGACAAAGGGTCTCCTTGTCTAAGCCCTCGAGAGGGAGTGAATTGGTTGGTCGGGGCGCCATTGACCAGTATGGAAAATCTGGTTGATTTTATTAGGGTCATAATCCATCTGATCTAGTGACTTGCAAATCTGAAGGCTGTGAGGATTGCTTCCAAGAAATTCCAGCTTGCTTTGTCATAAGCCTTTGATAGGTCAAGTTGCATCATCCTGCCTGCCACTTTTCTGGATTGCAGAGTTTGGACCATTTCTTGTTCCAACAAGATGTTGTCCAAGATTTGTCTCCCTTCAACATAGCTAGATTGTTCTTCGGAGATGAGGCCTCGAAGAGTAGGCTTCAATCTGTTGGCTATGACCTTAGAGATAATCTTGTACAGGACGTTACACAGAGCAATGGG
>APFE030029115.1:0-12562 GCA_000404065.3 Pinus taeda
TTTCCATTTTTCTTCCCTTAGTCTCTGCAGTCAAAGCGTTACTTGTTGTCTCACCGAAGCTTTTCCATCACATTTCCTTGCTAAGGATTGCACCAACAACATCATCAAACTTTAAAGTACTAGATCCAGAGACAGAGTTACTAATGGCCATAACTAAACCATTCCAACATTTTGGCAATGAGCACAAAAATAATAGAGCCCCAACTTCGTCATCAAAAGTTACCCCTATAGAACTTAACTAACTGGTAACCGTATTAAATTCATTTATATGATCAAAAACATATCCACCTTCTAACATCTTCATATTAAATAAATGCTTCATAAGAAATACCTTATTTGAGGCCGATGTTTTTCATAAAATTTGGCGAATGCCGACATTAAACCCTCTATTGTCGTTTCCTTTGAAATATTAAAGGCTACAAACACTCCTGGGCATGGTCGTATTGTTCCAAGTACCTTTTTGTCAAGAATATCCCATTTTGTGTCTGTCATACTCATCAACTTCTTTGTCTTTCTACTCAATGGTAGGTACATATCTTTCTGATATAGATAATCTTCTATCTGCATCTTCCATGACTGGTAGTGTTGGCCATTAAATTTTTCAACCGTAAACCTACCATCTTCCGCCATTGCTTCCTCTCGAACTAGGAACCCTTCTCTCTTGCGATTTTATCAGCCAAATATACCTTTGACTCTGATACCATTTGTTAGAAAATTATATATTACAGAGTAATGGAACACATAAAATATTGCAGAAACACAAACACAGAAAATGCATAAAACAAGAGAGACACAAATATCTGTCGCTCACCTAATTTGGGCTATATCCACAGAGAAACAACTAGTCCTTCCTTTTATATTATCCAACAAAATGAACAGATACAACCTACAACAGGTCCGTTGTAATTTCCTCTTCACTCTCACACAATATCCTCTCTCTTTCTCGCTCAAAATACACATATGTTCAACCGCAATAAAATTCCCTCATATATAGTGAGGGGTTACCTTGTAGGGAAAAAACCCTAAATTAAACATAACTTCTACCGTCAGATCATCCACATAATGAATGATCCATATTGACTACAAAATTACAATATTTTGCAAGGAAATTTTACATCTACTTTTAGCTTCGAGGGCACTTCCCCCGAACCCCCACTAGCGGTGGCTCATAAAAATTGTTGTCGCCCCCCTTGGTAGCGAACAAACGGGTGGCGTTGCCACCCCATTATGAAATGGGGTTCAATGTGGTGACACCTCTCATTAAAGAAGATAATGGGGCTCCACACCAAACATGAGTGACTGAGGAGAAAGACCTCAAGCAGAACATATAATTTGGAGATGATGGGAGGTATAACACAACTAGTATCGATATAGTTACCTTTCAGAGGGAGTTTGGATCCCCTCTCATAATAACATATTTGATGTATGTTCCTGAATTAAACAAGAATCTTATTTCCATCATGGTATTAGAAGGTCGTGGCTATAATGTGATTTTTAGTAAAGGAAATTTTTTCTTAGACACATCACCACAGAATAGGTGAAACAGATCGATGTGCCAGTCAAGAATATATATGCACTTGAGGTACAATATGAATACAAAGCATTGAGGAGTAAGGAAAAGGTTAGATAGTTGCTGGTTGAGAGGGAGCATGAATTAGCTCTCAACATGCATCCCTAGAAGAAGCCTGAGAATTAGTCTCAGAAAGCTGTGGAGAAGCCATAATTAGAGAAGCAGAGAGAAGATCGACTGGAGACATCCACTCAAGCAGAGACCTCCAGTAAAGGGGAATTTTGAGCCAAGTTGGCAAAGGGAGCACACACATCAATACCTCTAGGTGAGAGGTGGGGTGATGTGAAGCAATAGTCCAAGAGTGCAGAAATTTTGGCATGGTCCATTGATATGTTTTGTCTCATAGATCATTATCTTGATATAGAAGCCCATAGTACACAGTAGTAGGATGGATCAGTGGTGGGTGATGCCGTCAGATGTTAGAGTGACAAAGGTAGAGACTAGCAGAAGTCAGATATTGGGGAGCACAAAGGAGATTTGGCAACAGTGCAGAGGCAGCAAAAGCGCAGATCTTTTAGTAGAGAGTGTAGGAGCTAGTAGCAGTCAAATAATTTGCTAACAGATGCATCATAATGATTCAATTTGGATGTTTTTTTAGTTTTAGAAGTTGTAGTAGAAACAACACTAGAGAGAAGTGTTGCATGCAGAACATTCCAAAGGTACTAGATTGAGATATAGTTGAATTCCTTTCTTGTTGAGAGGGAGTGTTGAAAATAGAAACAAGAAATGTTAAAAATAGCATCTAGAAATTCCAATTTAATTTGTCCTTGAATTAAATTATGAATTAAATCGAAATTATATTCTCGTAGCAACTTGTAATATTTAACTAAGTTAAATTGACATAGTTGGCTTAGGAACTTCAAGTTCGAAGTCTATCTAGAGTCACATAGACTGATCCCTAATTTTTTGGGGTCCAGGTTGAGTTATTTTGAGTTGTAATTAGATAACTCAGTCTAACTGAGTTATAATCAGTTAAACTAGTTCAAACATTTGGAGGAACTAGTAGGAGGTCTAGTAGTGGGGATGGGCACTAGTGCATCCTCAATGCTACACCAATTAGATGAAGATTCACTCATAAATAAGTCATGCATGTCAGTTTAGAGGAAGACCCAGCTAATTTTAGGGTTCATGGATAGTGTACTATCAATTATATAATTTTCCAAGTTGTACAGATGGTGCATGCAATCATTTGAGGGCCAATGGATGGATTACATAGTTATGGAGAGTGGATTTCCCAATTAAATATGGGCTAATTCTCTCCGAAATTACGCAAGGAATTAGGAGCTTGGAGGCTTGGACATTAGGCTAAATATTAGCCAAAGGAAGTTAGCCAGGCAGAGGATAGAAAATATTTGTGTAGGTCGAGCTCAAGGTTGAGCAGAGCATATTGTATTCATCGAGATTCTTTGACTAAGAGCGCAAGGATGTAGGGGCTTGATAGGAAATAGAATTGGCTAAGTGTTGGCTTGAGCTAGTGTGTGAAGCAGAGAGATAGGTTTTACTTGTGTTGAAATTATTTGGCTTGAACAAGAATTGTATTTTCTTGTTAGATCTTCAGGTTAATGCAATATAGATAGTCAGGGTTTTGAGCAGTTGCTTTCCCTAGAAAAATATTGTGTTATGTGTAATTGATATTCTTTCTTTTCTGCTTATTTTTTCATCGATCAATTTTGGCTTTTGTTGTCGAGTAGAGTAGATTCTTTTTTTATGTTTTAGCATATCACATATGATGTTGAATCTAAAGTAAAAATCTACACCGTTTGATGTCATTTTCACCCAAACGACATTAGTTTATGTAGAGGGTCAAGGGACACCTATAATGGAGGAGGGAGAGGGACAGGGGGAGATTCCTCAAGTTGAATACGAGAGGACCCAGAGCTAGCACACACCTCACCTCCTCGAAATTGTGAGCATAATACAGAGTAGACCCCCAAATAAAATGAAATCCCTTGACAATGCGCGTGAAATAGAGTTATGCATGGAGTATAGGAGCACCAAATGAACAAGAAAGGACTCACGTTGAACTATAAGTCCCTTGTCACTTCCAAAATAATACAACAAAGCACCAACCAGAGTTCCATGTGAGGCCAATGGTTTATGGCGAGCTCCATGCAGAGTAAAAAAACCTCGTGTTGAACTATGAAGGGAGAATAGGTCGAAAAACCTTTAAATTTTAGGGCTTAAGAAGAAAATAAATGTGAAAACTGTGAATAGATATTGGACCTTGAATGAATCTTATAAAAATCCTAAGAGATTATTATTACAGTTTACCACCTGAATAAGATTTTCTCATGTCAACATCTAGCCTCCATGTAGAATCAACTGTGATTTTTCCTCCATTAATGATTTTTCACTGAAACTTTTGCAAGGTTTCTAGTTAGAATCATTATAATGAATTTTTGAAAGTGGTCAAAAGAGAAAAAAAAGAAACAAATTCCTATTAATAATGAAAATGTGAATATAACAAATTAACTCCATAGGAATTATGTGCTCAAATGTGTCAAAAAATGCCTGTTTGAAGCCCTTGAGAGAGTTTACACATGGCAGAGCATGTTTTCCTTGAAGTTTAGTGTTCTATTTTTCAAAAAATATGGGGATTTAACTCCACAGAAATTAGGTGCTCAATATATGTAGTTGAAAAAACTCTTTGTGGGCTCTTAGCATTCTAGATTTACCAACAAAGCTCTAAAATTGCACAATTCCTACCTAAGCCGAGGGGGAGCACCCAAAAATGTGTAAAAAAAATACCTGTTTTAAGCACTTTAGAGCTTATGCACATGGCAGGACATGATCTCCTTAAATTTTAGTGTTGTATTTTGCTCAAATCTAGGGATTTATATAAATATAAAGGGTTATATGTAAAGGGTTTCGGCATGTTGACTGTGGTCAATCATAGGTCGAAGATGGCCACAAATTAAATTTCATAGGTTTTAAGATAAGGTTGATTTGTGATTAGAAATCCACTCATATCCAATTACAATAATTACAAATAATAATTTAATATTTTAAGGCAAAACAATCATTTTAAGACAAAATAATACTTTTTCTTAAATATATATCTTAAAAGGCATGTTTATGTAGTAGTGCCTACAACTCCAAATCATAGTTATGTTCATAAATGATATAAATAAGAGACTTGATGTTTTGAAAGATTCGACCATGAATTATTGTGTCAAGCCAGTATAGATGAAAGTGATTAGAAACCTACTCATAGCCAAAACTAGGGCCAAATTCACAAGAGCATTAACTCAACCTTATGTACGGAATGGCACATTATTCATTGAATATAGCATGTTTGTTCTTTCCATTTATCATATTTATACAACTAGGATTTATTCTTATTATTTATTGTCTATTTTTTAAGTCTTTCTTTCTGATATAATTGTAGCTTCCACTATCATTGACATTGTCTTATACTTTACCGTCTAATTTTAAAGTCTTCCTTTCTACTATGATAATACATTCCATTGTGATAATACTACTAGTATTGATTTGAACACCAATATTTGCATTTATATTATTGAATCCACAATTATAACATTTAACCTAATTTCTAGGACCAAGGTTTATTCTTATAAATCGGGATTATTCTTATTCTTTATTGTCTATTTTTTAAGTCTTCCTTTCCACTGTTATTTTACTTGTTTTCTTTCCACTATCATTGTATTATACTTTATTGTTTATTTTTGAAATCTTCCTTTTTACTATAATAATACCATTAGTAGTAATTTATATTATTGAATCCACAATTATAAGACTAAACTAATATTGATTTATATTATCAAATCCACAATTATAAAATTAAACTAATATTAATATATATTATCGAATCCACAATTATAAGATTAAACTAATTTACAATACACATTCCATGATAATGAAAAACGCTATAAATCGATAAACACATTAAAAAGAATGATAGTGTTCAACTATGACCCGCAAATTTAAAAGAAAAAATAATTATTAATTTTCATTAATAATCATTTAATTTTATTAAATTTATACCCACTTGAAATTAATATATTGATATTAATTTAATATTTTTATTTTTTATTTTTGAAAAGTTGAAACTCCTTTAGTAGCAAACGGTTAATGGAACGATAAACCTATTAGAAACCTCTTTTTGCATATAAAGGGTTTATAGACAATTTGAAATTTGTGAATATTGATATTAACTCAATTGTTTTATTTTGGAAAGTTAAAGCCCCATAGTATCAAATGGTTGATGGAACTACAAAACTATTCTAAACATTTTTATATAAAATATATAGAAATAACATCATACTCCGAATTTGGGAGAATGGTTTGTAAAACTATACAACTCATATAAATATATTTACAGAGAAGATTTAAAAAATCCATCATACTCCCATGTACTCTTCTCCATTAATCATAAATCCTATGCAACGTTTATCCATTGAAATAGCACACAAAGGAAAAGAAAAAGTTATGCAACTATTAAGCATATCTGGTAGTTAATTGGTTAATTAATTATATATAATCAGTTAAAAGTATTTAGAGCGATTGAATTAATAACTTATTACAAAGAATGTCTTAACAGTACACTCATTTACTATCAATCTAATCATCAATCTAAAAACTTTTGGACAAAATGTGTGCTTATTATGAACATAATTTTAAAATTTATAAAATATAAAATAAACTTTGTTTTATTTTATTTTTAATTATATTAAATACAAATTGGTTTATTATTATTACTATTATTTTTTTTAGAAATAACATGTTTCAATCCAACTACATGGTTAGATTACTCTCTGTTTTTTTTTTTGTGTAATTTCTCTGGATACAATTATACATTCGACCACTACCTCATCCCATAACTTCCCAGGTAACGGGTGTCATACTAATAAACCTTGCCCATTGGTAAATTCTCATCATTAGATCCAACAACTTTGAATAGAATAAATTGGACATAAAATTTATGAATAAATTGGGATTAAAACTTATACGTCAACAAAAGCTAAAACTTTAGAACTAACATAGATTTAGGTTAGTTTATCCAAACAAAAAAACAAAAGAGGAAAATCGAATTTTGAATAAAAAAGTGTTGCAGGGTTGCTTCGTCTGACACTCAAGTTTGAAACTGGGAAAAATTGAATTAAAAGTTGTAATTTATATTGATTTATGTTAAATTAATAATGGTAAATGATCAATCACTAAATAGAATCTTATAAACTTGTATTGACAAGAACTAATATATTGAAATTTGAAGCGGATTTGTTCACAAATTACATAAATTAATTAATAGTAAATATGTTATTTACTTGAGTATAAGCTATGTTGTTTAAAAATATACATAAATATTACAATTATTTCCATAAATTCTAACATTATATTATACTAAAATTGCAATAAGATTTTATATAATCTAATTAAAAATATTAAAAACTTAATATTTTTAATAATATTGATAAATAAATATTTATCTCTGATAACCTTATATACTTAAAAATTTCACTACAGGTTTCATGTTCATATTCCCTCCGTAACGACGTATTACGTATGCTTGTTATTAAAGTTTTGAACAGGACAAGTCAGATTTATATGGGCTCCATGGATAGAGGGTCATTTCCGAGAAGCCCATACATGTTACAGGCACCCCCACTTGTCCGGTAAAGCAATACGAATTCAAATTCAAAGAAAGTAACTCATTCCATCTCGCCTTCGGGGCCAGTGAATCACTCAGTCAAAACACGAAAGACGACAACACAGCGAGCAGAGAGAGTCTAGTACTAATCAACAGAAGGCCAGTAATCTGCGACTTACACGCTTCTTCGCAGTCGGATCGCAACCGTGAAAACTGCCACATAATCGTCCTTTATTTCCAACAATTCTCTTATCCTCTCTCATTTCCCTAATTTTATTAGAGATTATAAAACTCATAAAACGTAAAATCATTTTTTAAATATTGTTTTTCTATATTGATATAGGTTTGGATATAGGTTTTTGTAATAAGGTATGATTTGGAAATATAAAATTTTAAAATGGACAAAATATTTTATTTTTAATTTTATAATTTAATAAATTATAAATAATTTTAATGAACAATAAATTAAAATCATTAATAAATATAAAAATAGTAACTCATTTAAAAAAAATAGTTTATATAACGCATTTAAAATAAAATAATTTAAAAAAAAAATTATAAACACCATTTAAATAAATAATTAAAAAATAATTATATAACAACTTAAAATAAAATAATGTCCATGTCAAAGTTTCCTATTATAATGAAAAAAGAATAAATAAATTAAACAAAGTCTTCGGTAAAAACACATGATAGAATTTTTTTTGGCCGAATGGTTTCGAACCCAACAAGTGTGGTTCATCATCATCAGGACCAAATAAGAACCACACTTGTTGATTCGAAATGCGTCCCCCAAAAAATTCTCTCATGTGATTTTTATCGAAAAACTTAAACACATAAAAAAAATAACTATATAAAATTTCTAATTTAGTATCTAACTCAACAATAACCTTAAAATTAAATAATAATATATAATAATTAAGATTTATATGGAGTCCTATCATTATCATGGAATCATCGCCGTTTGGCATTAGTATCCGGCGTTTTGGAAAATCATTTGAGTGACGGAGACTCACAAAGACGAATTATTATGTTCTGCGTGTAAGAAAAGCGAAGATTGTACACTTATTTCACATCAAAATTGTGTTCAATAGCATATAAAAAATTGTTTGATTACTTTATATTAATATCAGATTAAACAGTGTTAGATATAAATATATAATATGAGGTTTAGACAAATACCTTATAGATTAAGAAAGGGAAGAGTGACACTTATGTCACATCAAAACGTGTACAGATTAAATATATGGCATATTAAAATTGTGTTTTTTTTACTTCGTAGAAACATTAACATGGTTACATTATGAAAACATAATTAAAGAGTTTTAAGAAAAAGTTTATAATTAATAAATTTATTAATTAGTTAATCAACACATTGTATATTAATTTAAAAAATGTTTAATTAAAATGAATTTTCAGATTTAATTAAATTTAAATACTTCTTAAATATTGGGAATAAATTGATTTTGGTAAAGATAAATTTTAATATGTCTGTATGGGGTAGCTTAACTGGCAATGGCCGTGCAAATGAAGTCTTACCGAACGGGAGATCTTGTGTTCAATTCTTGTGCTACCCTTCCCGGAAATAGGGTGAATAACAGACATGTAAAAACTCGAAAATGAGAGGGTCCTACCTAAACTTACAAAAAAGATAAATTTTAATATAATCATATTTATAAAAAATGGAGAAAGTATATAACCGACTGCAAATTATTTTTATGGAAAACTAATTTATTTTTATTAATGTTGGAATTGTTTATGTGCTTTATATACTTATAAAAAAATCTTTATGGAAAATTAAATCTGTTTTTATTAATGTTGGACTTATTTGTGTGTATACATTTATAAAAAAGTGTTAATTAAGTAAGAGTTCGCAATGACAACATCTATTTTATTAATGTTTGATTTATTTATGTGGTTTGAAATTATTATATATAATGGTTTGAAAAGTTTTAATAAATAAGAGATTATTATATATAATGGTTCCAAAAGTTTTAATAAATAAGAGATTAATCATAGTTATGTTGTTAATAGTTGGCTCATAAATGTGTTTATTAAATATTTTAAAAATAAAATTTTAAATTTTAAATTTAATTTTTAAATAATTATTAATTAGAATGGTGGAGATTTATAGTTTTAATATTCCAGAATATTTATAATAATGTTCAAAAATCAAAGATTCAATTTATATTTCCCAAAGTATTAATGTCCTTTTTTTAATTAAATTATTTAATTAAAAAAATTGTCATATGAACAAGTCTCATATAATGTGAGTTATGGTTATTTACGCAGGTGTTATTAATAAGCTATTATATTGGCCTATAGTATTGTAGCAAAGACTATATTATTATTATTATCTAATTTTAAGGTCACATCCAAACCAAACACCAAATTGGTGTATGAGACCTTTTTTTTTGTGGGACAAGGGACCCACCTCGCCCAGTGGTTTCTCTGCTAAGTCTACAAAGGCATACATAATCTACCCCTTTGGTTTTGAACTTGTGACCTCTTAGGAGGAAACACATGCTCTTAATCATTAGGCCCACTCAATTAAGAAATCTTCATGTTAAATTGAGCTAAATCTCTACGATTAAGAATCTCGTTTCTCTTTTCTTAAATGTATATAGGTTTGGTTTGTATATTAATTCTTTTTATTATTTATTAAATAATAAATAGTTTAAAAATAACATATATTTTAGTTGTTTTTATGAATTTTTTCTTTTTTTTTTTTTAGAAATGCAAAATTTAATATGTAGTAAGTGTATTGAAGGTCAGCGGAGGTGACTGGTTGGTAAAGTCGGACTCATAAAGACGGTGAGGTCCTGTGCTCAAACCTGAGCGAGGGTGTTGACTAGTTGCGGGGATACTTGCCTGGGCCAAGCCCGCTCACCTTTAGCCCCACGGGGGTAGGCGAGTTGGTAATCACATGGCGGTGAAGTTCGTAGTAAGCGGACTTCGTATTGAAGGTCACGAGTTCAAATCCCCCAGACTTACATTGGTGACGCGTTATAGCAGGGAGGCGCGAAGCCCAGAGGCTATAGTGGTGGCAGCCAGAATACCCCGTGTCACGCGAGTTGTGAGGCTATCCCAATTGTCGATTCCTTTGCTACAAAAAAAAAAAAAAAATGTATTGATGTCTATTGTGGATCTATGTCTAATCATTTAATTTATATGGCTGAGCTAATTATTTTTCTGTTTGCATAAATGCCTTTAATTATGGATCTCTTTTTTAGCTAATTCTACCTAAATTTTAATAAAGATTTAAAAATACTAAATTTGAGACGTGGAATTTTAAATTTTAAATATTCTCAGATATTTTAGAAAATTAAATCAACTTATACATTAAAATAACAAGAAATCACAATCTTATTTTAATATTACTTCATATAAATACACATAATTCACCCAAAAAAAATACTACTTTATTATTACCACTAAAGTTTCATTTTTATTTTATGATCTAATATAGATTTATTAA
Organism: Pinus taeda; assembly: GCA_000404065.3. Classification (NCBI taxonomy): domain Eukaryota; kingdom Viridiplantae; phylum Streptophyta; class Pinopsida; order Pinales; family Pinaceae; genus Pinus; species Pinus taeda. The sequence goes on from APFE030029115.1 coordinate 10,657, forward strand.
TTTATTTTTTATTTTTAATATAAAAGGTTAAATTATAGTATTTTCATTTTAACCATTCAAATTAGTGCCACAAATACTTGTATTTCTCTGGTTGGCTTGGCAGTGCCATGACATGTTCGATGGCTAGTAATTGGGGTAAAAGAAAATCAGAAAGTTTGTCTCGTCCATATGTATTTGAGCAACCACTCAAAAAATGTACTATAAAGATATGTCACTCAAACATCTCACTGTTTGAGTTGGATATGTATGTGAGCAACCACTCAAAAAATGTACTATAAAGATATGTCACTCAAACATCTCACTGTTTGAGTTGGGCAGTTAGGCCAGACTGGACAGTACCCAGAAGAAACAAACCTTACAATGGGAGGCCATACATTTGCCGATGAATAATGATATGCTTCTTGTCCATGTCAGCAAGAACCCTAAAATAATGGAGGAAAATATGGGCAAATAGGTTTCTGTTGAAATTCTGCCCTGCTCCAGTGGAGTGGACCGACCAGAGATAAATAAACACAATAGTTGGAGGCCATTCGTTCCCAAACTGATCTCAAAGGCCCACTCCACCGGCTAGAGAAGAAGATGACATCAGCACTGGTGCGCGCGCTCTACGTGGCTCTGGCGGCGGGAGATGCAGTGACGGTGGGGAAGATTGTGAAAGCCGACTTGGAGTGGCGCTTCCATCCACGGTCCCCCGTCCTGTCAACATCTCATGCTAATACTCACCGGACACTGACCCAATTCCCCTAGTTTAAAAATAAAATTAGGGTAAACCTATTAACATATAAAATAAGGTGAAACGATCAATATATTTCGTATTCGTTAAATTCCAAAACAATTTCAAAATATACAAATCAAGAGAAGCAAACCGACAAATTATTTAAACATGTATTTTGGGTTGAAAGCAAATCTATGCCACATCTCATGGACGATTTAGGAGAAAATGCCATTTTCACATTTTAGTAATTTGAAACATACAATCTTTTAATGAAGTGGGTTAAAATCTTTAATCCAATTTTAATAATTGTAATTTAATAATTTGTTTTTTATATGAAAATTTGTAATTTAACAATATATATTTTATATGAAAGTGGATTAAATTTAATATATAATTTATATGGTTATAGAAGATTTGAAATTGATTTTCGTTATTTTTATTATTTTACATGGATGTAAAGTTTTGGGATATTATATTTTCAAAAAGCTGTGAAGTTCGGAGATGTCATATTTTCAAAAAGTAGTGGAAACAACCATTTATAATATATAAGCAAGTTGTTTTTTTATATAAAATTTAATTATGATCAATTATATAATGTGTAGAAATAGGTTAAATAATATGGAAGATAAGAAAATTGTTTCAAACTTTAGTCAAATTCACATTTGCCTAATTTTAGTTATACCATTGAGAAATAAAAAAAAGAAATAATTTTGCAAAATAAGTATAATTTTAAAATTATTATTACATTAAAATATAAGGAGAAATTGTGTTGTGATAAAGAACTAGAGAGAAACACAAAATTGAGATATTATAACCCAAATCCCACAAGCCAAAAGTATCTTGCTAAAATATACTTTAGTAATTAAAGAAATAAGCATTGCTAAAATATAGAGAAATTCTCATGAGCTTCATAGTAAATTCATAGTGAAACTGGGTGTTAGGAAATTCTGAAAACATAGTGGGATGCCTCTCACCTTTGTGACACTAAAGAATGTTGGAAATGAAAAACACTTTCTCTTATTTTGTAAAGGCACATATTCATATTATATATAAATTTCAAAATATTTGTGACGAGTTAGGTTTATATTTCAAAATGTTCATCACAATAACAACTTTAGATGATTTTGAAAAGCTTTTCTTTATGTTTTCTTATCATAGAAATAATATTTTTTTTTAAATGCAAATGCAAGT
>APFE030029115.1:13114-28450 GCA_000404065.3 Pinus taeda
TTTTTTTTTAATTATATATAGCTTAAGAAATTTTATTAATGTTTTAAGTGTGTATGAGTGAGATTCATGAACCTCAAATATTAGTGATCACTATGTCCACAAAATATTTGTACCAAGTAGATTCAACGGAAGGGATTACTTCCTATCAACTCAGTCATAGAGCTTGACTTTGATAGTGTAAAGAGAATTGAAACTATGACCTCTCAATAGAAAAGGTGCTTTTAATGACGGGGACTCAAACAATTAAGCTAACTCTTAGGGTTATCAATCCTTTAATTTCATGGACAATGTTCAAACCCTTATTAGAGTGGAAGAATATTTTACGTTGGAAGAGATAAAGTACGGTGTTCAACAATTAAAGGTAAAACTAAGGGCACGAAAAGCTATTGCAAAAAAATCCAAAAAATTGAAGGGTTTTTCCTCATCTGTCATATTCACAAGATTTTAATCTAAGACTCAACCGACCATATTTTTTTTACAATGTAGGGAAAGGGGAATGTGAGGAATATATCTTTTTGAGTATTTTAGTTGAATTGACATGCTGCAAGAGCCTCTTTGGTCCAAAGAAATATGCATCACCCAATTTCAATTAGTAGTTTAGAGGATGGAATAAGAATGTTGTGAGAATTTTGTGACTTTGTCTTGTTGTTATAGTGCAACAAATCCACCTTGTTGTTACATTGTTGTGATTTCGCTTTGTTTTAAAATACTATGCCTTTGGATTGTTATTACAATATTATGACTCCACCTTGTTATTACAATGTTGCAACTCTACCATTGTTTCTACAATGTTGCAACACTACCATTATTATTACAATGATGTGAATCTACCTTTCTGTTATAGTGTTGCAGATCCAAATAACTATTATAGTGCTCCAACTTTACTACAACATTATGAATCATGCCTTGTTGTGATTCCACATGTCTTAAAGGAATTCGTGTAAAATCAATGGCCCTCATATGCAATAAAATAATAATTGATTTGGGAAACTAATGATTAAGTTGAAGCATTGTGACTATACAACTTCCAAACCATCATTTGACAGTGAGGAATACACAAAGGATTGGGAAGGAGGAGGAGAAGAAAAGATAAAACAAATCATGAAGATGGGAAAGCAACAAAGGGTAAAAGATAAGTTCATCATTTAGTTTCTTCTCGTGCATAATCGAATGGTGCATATCCAGAGTCATAACAAAGGTTACGATTGTACATAAATTTGTAAGAATAAATTGATGTTTATATAAATAAGAAATAAAATTTGTTTTTGTCCCTTATATTATTTCCTATAATTCTCAATTCCTCACTACATTTTTAGTTTCTAAATTATATTAATGTTAGCATACAACTAGTTGTGTGCTTTGTGGGTAGAGACCAAGCTCATGTAGTTCATTGTGTTCAAGATTATATGGCCACTTGTGTTAAATGGTATCAAAGATAGTTTAATTTCCTTGGACTAGTTTATTGTTAGTGCTTTTATAGTGTATGGTTGTGAAAGGACCAAAAAGGGGTTGTTTAGCATATTTTTTGGAAGGAAAGTTGGGAGAAACCAAGCCGAGATAAGGCATGTGAATGTTATTTAGGTTGAGATTCATTAAACAACTTATAGGAATACCACACATAGAGGAGGAGTAGCATGGGAACATGTGAGGAACTAATAATTGGAGGAATAAAGAATAAATATAGATGATTTTGAAATTATGAGACTCAGGATGCTAATGTAGATTCAAAGTGAAAAGATGAGATTGAAGAAGAGAGAAATGTTAAGGAAGTGGAGTTAACAATATGTTTGATATCCTTTATAAAAGAAAAAGGCAGTGCAATGGTGAAAATTTGATCCATAAATCACCATGAATATTCCATTGGAAAATTCATTAGAAAATATTTGGTATATTATACTTAAAAATGCAAAATCTACATTATGAGGACTTATTTCTCTTTAAATTTTTGGATTTGCAAATTACTATTTATTGAGTATGCATGCAAATTATAATTATGCAGGAAGTAGAGAAAAATGAACTAAAAACTCAAAAACCACGATTAGCACAAGATATATAATGGGAAACCATTTTGGAGAAACCCAACTGGAAGGTGAGGTCACTTTGCTCCCTTTCTCTGAATAGAAAATGGATACAAGTACAAAGAAGTAAGGCATGTGAATTGTGGGCTACCACATTGCACAAATCCTCTCTTCGTGCTCTCTCCATATCCCTCTCGATGTCTATGTTCATATATGGAATAAGATACACTTAAAAAATTTGGAACCCCTTTTCCTCCAAGTGGCTCGATTATAACACAACTCGATATCCTATTAGTGGTTAGGTTTGACTCCTTAACACTTAACTAGAGCTACAATATGGACTCTTCAAGAGTATTATGGATAAATTGTTTAAACTATATCTTTATTTAAAAATATAGCTATGCCACATCTCATAGATGACTTAGGAGAAAAATTGTCATTTTAACATTCTAATGATTTGTAATTTACAATTTTTTAATTGAAGTGGTTTAAAGAATAAATCCAATCTTGATTTATATTTTGTAATTTAATTATTTGTATTTTATATGAAAGTATATTAAATTCAATATATAGTCTATATATTTTTATATTTACAATTTTATTAATAAGTTATAATATATTTAAAATGTATTCCTATTATTCTTGTTATTTTATATAGATGTGAAATTTAGAGATGTAGTATTTTCAAAAAAATGTGGAGAAAGTAATTTATAATATATAAAAGCAAGTCTTTCCTCTGTTTAAAGTATAATTATGATCAATTATCTAATATATAAGAATATGTTAAATAATATGGAAACAATAAAAATGCTTCGAATTCAAGTCAAATCCACATTTGCCTAATCTTGGTTAGACCATTAAGACATAAAGAAAGAAATAATTTTGCGAAATGAGGATGATTTTAAAACTATTATTACATCAAAATTTACCAAGAAATGTCGGTGTGATATTAGGGGAAACATGAAATTGAGATATTATAACCCAAATCTCAGAATTCAAAAGCATCTTTTTGTCTAACTTATTTAAATAACAAAATAAACTTTGTTAAAATATAAACAAATTTGAATAGAATTCAAAAGCATCTTTTTGTCTAATTTAAATAAGAAAATAAGCGTTGTTAAAATATAAACAAATTTGCATGAGTTCCATAGTGAAATAGGGTGGTCAATTCTCAAAACATTATGGAACGTTCCTTACCTTTGTGAGATTAAAGAAGGTTAAAAATGAAAAGCACTTTCTCTTAAATTGCGGGGACATATACTCATATTATATATAAATTTCATAATATTTGTGACAAATTAGATTTAAACTTCAAAATATTTATCACAATATCAACTTTGTGATCATAAATGGCTTTTTTTTATGTTTTTTGAGCATATAAACAATATTAAAAAAAACGAAAAATTAGCTTTTATCTTCTTAAAGTCCAATAAACCATATTTAATGCCATTAGATGTTCTTAATCATCTTCATTATCAAAAGTACTTTTAATACATGTATTGGTTCTAAAGATAAATATGATTCAACCTAATATTATTTTCTTAAATTAATGATAAAAAACTTATTTTTCAGAAAATAAAATTTATTTATTTCTAAAACTTAAAAAAATAAATTAAATATTCTTATAAATAAGATAATATTAAAAACCTTTATTATAATTTTATGAAAAATATTCTCAAACTTATATAAACAAATACTTAAAGTTTTTGGTTTTTTACTTTTTCTTTCTCGATAATGGTACGCTTTTCATATAATAAAGTGTATAAATTGTTTAAAAAATAAACACAATAAAGTATATGAAATTGTTAAAAACATATATAACAAAAAAAAAAATTATAAGTAAAAATAATAAATCTTTTATCTATTTTTAAATTTACCCCAAAAAATTGAGGCAAATTCCTTGTAAAATAAATGAAATAATACGATTTTCTTGAGAAACTAGAATTTATACTTTTAAGAAATTTTATTAATCCGTTAATTCCATGATTAATGTTCAACCCATTATTAGAGTGAAATAATATTTTACTTTGAAAGGCATAAGGCTCAGGTTTAATAACTAAAGGGAAAACTAAGGACATGGAAAGTTATTGAACAAAATTCCAAAAAATTGGAGGGCTTTTTTTCATTTGTCATGTTCACAACCCCTTAATATAAGACTTAGTTAACATTTTTTTTTTCGAAGAGTGAAAGGGGAGGGGAGTTAGTACTGAGAGGAATATACCTTTCTGAGTACTTTAATCAAAGTGAAGTGATGTAGGAGCCTCTTTGGCCCAAAAAGGTATGCATCAAGCCTTTAGGATGAAATAAAAATGTTTTAATTTTTCCTTGCTATTATAGTGGCACAACTTTGCTATCATTGTTATAGTGATACAAATACACCTTGTTGTTGTAGGGTTGCAACTCTGCTTTGTTGTTACTATACTGTGACTCTGAATTTTTGTTACAATATTGTGCCTCCACCTAGATATTATAATGCTCCATCTCTACTACAACACTATGGATCATGCCTTCTTGTGATTCCACATGTCTTAAGAGACTTTGTGGAATTTTTCATCCACCTATGAAAGATAATAATAATTGGTTTGGGAAACTGATAAGTAAGTAGAAGCATTGCAATTATACAAATTCCAAACTATCATTTAATAACAAGGAATAAACAAAGGAATGGGAATGATAAGGAGAAGAAAAGGTAGAACAAACCATCATGACGGAAAGAAACAAAGGATTAGAGATAATATGAACATTTGGTTGCTTCTAGCGCATAAAGGAATGGTTCATTTGCATAGTCATAACACGGGGTAGGAATGCACACAAATTGTAAGAATAAATTGGTGTTTATATGAATAAGAAATAAAAGGTGTTGTTGTCTCTTATCTTGTTTATTGCAATTCTGAATTCCTCACTACATTTTGAATTTTTTAATTCTATTAATCCTTGCATGCAAGTAGTTTTGTGCTTTGTGGGTAAAGACCAAGATCCTATAGTTGGTTGTGTATAAGACTATATGTCACTATTTTAAGTGGTATTAGAGCTAGTTTAATCTCCTAAGATTGATTTCTTGTTAGTACTTTTATAGTACATGGTTCTGGAAGGACATAAGAGGGGTTATTTAGCACAATTTCTGGAAGGCAAGTTAGGAGAAACCAAGCCCAAATAAGGCATATGAATGTTGTTCAGGATCAGGGCCACTAGAAAACTCATAGGAATACATCCACATAGAGGAGGAGTAGCATGAAAAGGTGTGAGGAACTGAGAATTATAGGAATTGAGAAGAAAGATAGAATATTTTGAAAATATGATACTTGGGGGTGTTGATGTAGATTCAAAGTCAGAAGATGAGATTGAAGAAGAGGGAAATATTGATGAAATGGAACTAATATTATGTTTGATATCATTTCTAAAAGACAAAGGTAGTATAAAGGTGAAGGTTTCATGTCATAATGGTAGTTAATGGATGAGACTCTCTTTTATTAGACAAGGGTGCTTGGAAGGTACTTTGAGCATGAGCATGTTCAGGACTCAGATTTTATTTTATTTTCTTGAAAATTTTATAGGGGCATGCTATAATTTGGTGACACATGTTACATAAAGATAAGGTAGATAACCAACAAGATAATATTAGAACCTAGAGGAAGATGATGAGAAAAATTAAGGAGAAATTCCTTCCTATTCATTACCAACATAAATTGTGTAAGAAAGTACATAACTTAACGCAAAAATAGATGACTATTTGGGAGTACATTGAGGAACTTCCTAAAATATCAGCCAATATTAGGAATCAAAGAACCAAAGTATCAAAGAGTGGTGAGATAAGTGCATGCGTTAAAATATCAAATTCAATATGACATTTTTTCTCTAATGTAGATGAAGCCTATCAAGTTGCCTTTGAGGTGGAAGAAAAACTTGATAGAAAATCACAACAAAAATTTCAAGGAAAAATACCCAAATGCAAGGGAAGAGAAACTACTACTAGGGGTGATCTAAAGGAAAATGAATCCACCAATGGCTAATCTAGTAAAGGAAGAAATGGCACTGGAAGAGGATGAGTCTACAAAAGAGGAAATGATAAGCTTACTATTACTTGCTATATATGTGGAGTAAAGGGGCATAAGGAATTATGAATTTGCATAAAAGAATAACTTAGGATGAAGAGGTTAATCCCAAAGACGATGAGAAAAATTAAGGAGAAATTCCTACCTATTGATTACCAACATAAATTGTGTAAGAAAGTACATAACTTAACAAAAAAAATAGATGACTATTTAGGAGTACATTGAGGAATTTCCTAAACTATCACCCAATATTAGGGATCAAAGAACCAAAATATCAAAGATTGGTGAGATACATGCATGAGTTAAAATATCAAATTCAATATGATATTTATTTCTAATGTAGACGAAGCCTATCAAGTTGCCTTCGAGGTGGAAGAAAAACTTGATAGAAAATCACAACAAAAGTTTCAAGGAAAAAGACCCAAACACAAGGGAAGAGAAAGTACTACTAGGGGTGATATAAAGGAGAATGAATCCACTAGTGGCTAATGTAATAAAGGAAGAAATGGCACTAGAAGAGGATGAGTCTACAAAAGAGGAAATGGTAAGCTTACTATTACTTGTTATAGATGTGGAGTAAAGGGGCATAAGGAATTATGAATTTGTATAAAAGAATAATGTAGGATGAAGAAGTTAATCCCAAACATAGGTCACATAGGTAGATGAGGAAAACACTATTGTTGAAAATGTACTGGTCTTTCAATAGAAACACTATGAGAATTTAATGTTCTAAAACGTGTTACTTAAACTTGAAAGGAAGACAATATATATAGAAGTTGACCTTCCTGCTTTGACCACCATAATTTGACAGGATGCCATGTTAGCCTTCCAATAGTACCAAGTTAAAATTTCATGTAATAGATTTAATAAAGGAAAAATAAGACCAAGGTTGTGGGACATGTATTCTAAGATGAATGTTCGGAAAAACATCCTAGTGGGTGTTCATTTTAGTTTATTATGGCCAAGGAAATTGGAAAAGGCATTAGCAAAGGTTTTGAAAAGGAAAAGAGGCATTAATTGGTATTTTAATGATGAAAATAAAGGAAAATGGGAAAAAAAGGAGATGAAAGGTCACATATTTGGATGAGAGGAAAATTGAAAGGAAAACGGACGAAATTGAAAAAAATAGAGGTCTCAATAATAAAAAGGCTTTTGAGGATTAGTTAACAACCTTTTCTCAGTTTAGTTTTGGAGCTCTCTCTATTCTCTCATACTATTGCAGCCTTAGAGAATTCTTAGAGCACTCTAACATTAGAGAAAGGAAGACAAATGAAGGACAAGAAGGAAAAGGAAAGCAAGAGACAAGAAAGGAAAAGTTGGATCAAGAAGAGTTAGCAGGAATACTTATAGGAAACAGGTTGCATGTGTGATCTCCTAGCTTTGTGTGAATGCATTGTACATGCATGTGCGTATTTGGTTCTCTTTCTACCATTATCATGGTTTTTTCTAATTGTGATAGTGGTTTCAGACTTTCCATGCCACATCTGGATAGTCATGGTGTGATGGGGTTCTTTCATTTAGTTGAGCTTTCGATTGTTGGATGGTTTTGGAACAAGTTGAGGAGGTCCCAGGAAAATTTCCTATGGCCTAGGAACCATTGACCAATTTTGGCGGGATTGTGGTAAAGCCTGAGGGTGGAGACGAGATAACTCCTCTAGGTATTGGTGAACATATTCTGAGGCATCCAAGCTTGTTTTTGGCCTAGTAATACATCGACCAATTTTGGTAGGATTATAGTAAGTCCTAGTTATTTATGTGCTTGTTTTAGTCCTAGTAATCCCTTGAACAGTTTTGGTAGGAATCCAGTAAATCCTGGTTGTTTATGTGCTTTCTTTGGGCCTAGTCATCCCATGACTGGTTTTGGTAGGATTGGCGTAAAGCCTAGTTGTTTGTGTTCTTATTTTGGGCCTAGTGATCCCTTGTTTTACGAGATAAACATCTTAGGGTCTAGGTTGAGAACCCCAACATATTGAAGGGCATACACCAACAAGAAGCAAGAAATCAAGCAATCTTAATGCTTAAAATACTAAAGTGGGATGAAGAGATAGTACCCGTAGGTCCTATGTTTGAGGATGTTCCTGTAGGGTTCAAACCCTCTTCTTCCTCCAATGCTTCAAAACCTATAACTCATTGTTCAAAGCATGTTCAAGATATGAATGTTAGATCATATAATCATAAAGATATAAAACATGAAATCATACTTAATTAGATCATAACATGAGTTAAAGCATAAAGATCATAACATCAGGAAGAAGACAAAGCTTCTTTATTGATGATTGTAAAGAATGTGGAAGAATACAACCTGATTTGACCACGAATCTAAGAGAAACCTTACTCTGGATCCGTCCAACCCAAGCCTCAACAATACTCTTTCAAATTCATACACATAGATTCCATATAAAGGAGATGGACATCTCTATGAGGAAATAAGGGTTTCCTATAACTGGGAGTGTAGAAGGTACATGGATAAATCAGACTTGATCAGGGACCGTATGGATATAATATCAATATCCTATCCTTCTCTCTCCCTTTAGACCTTCCCATGAGGTGTATTTATATCACCCAAAAACAATTTTTTCAGTTGGGATATAGTTAGGCCACAAGCTCTTGTAAGTGGGCTTCCGGTGTAACTTGTAAACCCCACCCATAAAATAGGGATTTTATATTCTTTTAATATTTCAAATTATATATGCGAGTTGGGTATATATGGACTCATGTGTGCACGCACTTTTTGAAGGGTAGAGTCGCATATGGAATTTAAAATAATTTTTTTTAGTAAATGGACCAAGTTTGAAGGGAAAGGTTTGCCCATGGCCATGACTCAGGCATCAAGTATATAACAGCGACAAATGATGCTATAATAGATGCCCCCTAATATATGAGGTCAAAAGTGGTACATGATGGCCAAAATATATTAAGTGTATCGAAAGAATCATGTGAGGACTTCGAAGGAGATCACTAGATTCTGGCCTACCAAACTAGTGGAAGAGATTAGAAAGAAAGCTCATGTCTAAGGTAGGCATACCCATGCTCAGAGATAGTAAAGCACATCTACATATCAACTGTAGAGAAGATCCACTATGTATACAAGTGCAATGCAAAGTGAGAAATACATAGTGGATCATCTGATCATAGTTGCAAAAGTACATATCAAGGCCATATCACAATATCACATATAAAAGAACTGATCAATGATGTTGAAGGATATATCTGATCACTGATGTCACATAGCTGATCCTCAAAGTACTACCAAGTCAAAAAGTGGAATAATGGTACTGCATGCAACTCGGGTGCCAACATTAAAAATGTTGTTTTGATGAACTACAACATAGAAGATGAATGGTGTCACTGATAACAAACTAGAGGAACTGACAAGTGAACCAAAAAATGTTGATGCAACCAGAGGTCTTCATCACCACCATGGTACATTTCTACACTCTGGGAATAAATGAGTTGAAGTCGACCATGTGAGAAATCATTTGATTACCAATCATTAATGTATACCACTAACCAATGCGAGAAAACTCACCGATAATGATGATGAGAGTCAAGGTGCCCCAATACAATGTACAAGTGCGAATAAATGAGTTGAAGTCGAACACTTGAGAGAATCTATCAATGAGGAGAAATTGATGTATTCTCATTGTTGCTAGCGAAGGAGTCAGCCATTGATGACTATAAACCCTAAGGTACTGAAGAAGGACTCTAGATCTTATTCCCAAGGCAATGAGTTAGAGTTGATGGGAAAAGATCTGTTGGATGGAAGGCATTAAGGCATACCACATCAATTTAGCGTGAGTGTATCCCATAGGCCAATAATTTGGAAGGAACCAGATTAAGAAATATGAAGTAACCATACAGAAGCACGTTTTTGGCATACACAATATATGGCTAGCACACGACAAAAACCCTCTGAACCAACTAATAATGAAAGATGACACAAAGGTGAGGAATCCACCAATAGGGTGAAATGGAAACCAAGGTATTGCACAAATCCCAATGCGTGATAATGTAAGTTGACGTCGAACACAAGGGAGACCACTCAGTCAAAGACCCATGATACTGATCGATGTTGAGCACAAGGTCACCTATCAATAATTGAAATAAGGCTAGGGTGTGGCTCTAGGCCTACTCTCAGAGAAATTTGTTGAAGTCGATAAGAGCAAACCCACAAGCAAGAAGTCAATTGATACCTTCTTAATTAACACAAGCAAATGACCAAAGCTGATGTGATATCGAGCATAACTTCTATAGACCAGGTATGGCTAAATGAAAACGAGTCAAGAGACACCACAGAAATGTCGACTCAAGCTTACTTCCCCTGAACAAAAGTGGCAACTCAAATGTGACTGTATGGTAGCATATGATAACTTTGTATAAGTTTGTCATGCGGGAGGCATAAACAAACTCTCCATATGATTGGAAGAGATAACCACCGGAGGAGTATTGACTCAATGGCAAGGTTATGGCTCTCCTAAGTCAATATAAATCCCATCCTGATGGAGGAAAGACTTGCTTTGAGTCATTTGTTCAAGGGCGACACAAATGACTCTTGCTACCATCAATTCTGGAAGTAAAGTCCCATTCCCACTTGTTTTTGCAATATATAATTTTTTGTCTTTTTCATATTTAAAAATCCTTAAAAGGAATAAAAGAATTCCTATGGTACAATGGAAAGCATGAGTGTTTAAATACATATGTGCTAGTTCCTAGGAGTGGAACATTCTTATGCTCAATGCAAGGTGACGAAACTGGACTTTGACACTCAAAGGAATGTTCTTTCCATGGGCATAAGGTGTCAAGTTGTAGAGATTCAGTGATTGAAAGGTTGATTTTTCATAAACATATGGTCAAAAAGTGGCTTATACATGAGTCCAAGTGAAGTCCGCGTAAGGCAAAAAGGTACAAATAGTCAACATGCACTGAAACAATACAACTCAACATGTGGGAGGCTCTAGGGTATAAATCCAGAAAGATAGAAAAGAAGAAGGAGAATGAAGCTTCATCGCAAAAGTCATGGCGAGACTGGAGAGGACTCCAGAGCCTACTCAATATTTGGAGTATGGGCAACATATGCTGGCGAGGATCTAACTAGGAATCCCATGTAAAGGATGGCTCTACCATCTGTCATGATTTTATAAGTCAGCGAGTGAAAATGGTTTAAGAATCGTAACAAAATGGGGTCAACCCTATGACAACATATCATAGTATAGAGTCTAGAATGCATAATGCAACAAAAAAACTGATCTTCCCTAACCTATATGTCAGTGACAAAAATGATACTTTCCATGATGGGTCAGTGATCATGGAATAGAAGTGGTAAAAAAAGTATCAAAGTCTCCAATTTAGCCTAAAAAACAACCTATCCAAGCACTCAAATCCAAAAGGTCACAAAGTTTATAAAAATAAAACATAAATTTTGCAAAAGTAGGTTTTTTAAATTTTTTTGAAATTACAACTTATAAATAGACCTTTTGACTTACCAAGCCTCATTTGTGTTTTAGACAATTGAGTGCAAGGGCTTTGGAGTAAAAACCGCCAATCACAATTCACCAAATGTTTCAGCCAGAACAACTATCAATCTTCCAGGTAATCTCCCAATTCGATTTCTCAATGAAATTTCATGCATTTCAATTATTTTTTCAATAATTTTACCATAAAAGATTTATTCTTGGATTTTCACTGTGCATACACGGGTTGGGTATATCGAAGTTGTGTATTTGGAAGCCCTATACATGATTGTGTATGAAGCAAACCCACTTACATGCAGTCAAAAATTTTGAATCATGGATTTTAATGGATGAAAATGCTTGAACTTGCAGGATGACAATTACTTGGAAGGAAAGAGAGCACAATGTAGTAGATAATGAAGTTATGAATGATCCATTAGCACTGGAGGCATTGAGAGGATGTCAATTATTGAAGTTTTTCAAAATGCCAAATATTAAAACCAACACAAGGTGTCTGAAAATGCTTGTCGACTACTAGGATCCAGAAGAAGATGCATTCATGATTTATTATATGCCCCTGCAAATTGAAGTATAGGAAATATACTTCATTACTGGACTTTCCCAGAGAGGATAACCAGTCAATTTGCAAGGGAAGACCCAAGGAATCCTTAGTGTGGATGATTACATTCGAATTTATTGCCTCAGAAGCAATGATAAGGTAGGGACACAGATCCAAATCAAGAATGTGGAAAGTATGCCCCTCGGGATTCTCCTTTTTACCATTGTGAGGGTAATAGGATCAACCTCATTTTACCAATCTTCTCATCTTACAATGAGCTTAGCAGTAGATTTCCTTACCACACCTTTTGACTGGCACGTAGCGCTCCTAACCAATGTGAAAAAATAACTTACTTCCATTAAGAAGAGTAATACCAAGCATTTGGGTATGGTACTATTCTTTGTACTTTATTCTTTGAGAGACTACCAGGACTTGGACCCAAAGTGACCTCCACCATAAGCAACCCAAGAGATCCATGGATAGGTAGATGGGCTGACTTAATGAATAGACTAGGGGGTGGTGAGGTCCCTAGAACGACATTTGATCACGAGTTTTTCCTTCGGTGGAAACAACAAGTCATTTCCATTGAGGACTACCCCTATGCAGACATGGATTTCAGAGCAGATCCATATCTAGTGCTTCCACCCCACACTGCATAGGGTGCCATTGGTAAAATTATTTTTAAGTTTTTAATGTTATTTTTTTTTGGATTTCAAGAATATGAATCAAAATTATTTTTGATGAGACAAAAATTCTTATAAAATTGTTTGATCATGATATAGATGTGGGACCAATAAGACCTGAGGACCTACCCAGGCATAAGCATCATGGAAGAGATGTGGAGGGCGCCATGGCTAAGATTGGGAGAGTTCTTGATTTTTTATAGGGGAACTTAGAGAGACTGGCTCACCAGGTACCTATGGCAACAATAAAGGATCTACTAGAGGCCATGCAAAGACGTGTGGTAGGAGTACCATGAGATAGGGTGTGGATTTTCTGATGGTTGGCTACTACCATCATCTTCTTTTGAGATGCAAATCCAGAGAAGGGCCCAAAGATATAGATTAGAGATGTCCTAATCTTTTTGATAGACATGATTAGGCTTAGGCCCTAATTTTGTATGATATTTTGAACATATAACTTCTATCTATATACAGATGGTTTCATGATGTGACAACCATATATACAGATGATTTTTTATTACTTTTTATTTTAATGTGATGAATGATTAATATGCAAATATAATGCTTGATTAGCTATGGAATTGGGAAATGAATTTTCTGATCATGGAATATGAATAAATGTGATAAAATTAAATGATCTTTGTAATAAACGTACTCTCCGAAATTGGCGATATAAATAAGGATATCACACATGATAAATGTTGTTTAATTGAGACATAACAAGTTGTGAATCCAAGTATATTACTAACGAATCAATACTAAGAGATGTCACTTCAGATCGTAAGTTAACAACAATAGTATATTCGACAACACTGTTTGAAGGAAGGCTGATACATATGCCTCTTGAAACCAACAACTAACCGGATGGATAGTAAATCACCCAAGACGTGGAAGTCAAAATCTAGGTATGTCAACTAGCACCATCGGCGAGTGATCTGAATCAGATCCATAAATGACTGACCAAGAACCTTGACTCTATCGAGTTGAACAAATCCTTGAAAATTCCGAAACAGCAATCAAAAAACGCCTTCAACCAGTGGCAATGGCTGCCAACATAGAACGATGAGGACCTCTGTCAAAGCGCGCTGACCGAGGCCCATGGAGACTGCGCAGGAGGTCAAAATAGCCCCTGGGATCCCCGGATCAAGAAAAGGAGGCGATTTTGATGCGCGATTAGCGCTAATCGCGCATCACTAAGAAAAAAAAGGCTAAAATGGAAAATCCTTAAGCACTCGGTCACGTTAGGAGCCGAAGAACCATGGGCAGAAAAACAAAAAAAAAGTGATAAAGGACAAAGGCAGGACCCATGCTCTAGAAAATTGGTGGTATTGATCAGGGCGCCCTTGAACGGTAAGAGTTTTTGGAGGAGAGCGGAGCGATCCCACTCAGCGATCGATGCATGGCAGCGGAGGTGAGAGAAAAACCGTCGTGATCGGGCACTAACAGTTGAGCAAGTCAACTGCACTCGATGTGCATATGACGTTGGATTTGGAGGAGCCCAGATCGAACGACTGAGATTGCACCCAATATAAGGAAGCGAAATCGACAGGGAATTTAGCCATGATTTAAAGGGATTTTGAATCCATTTGACCGCCACGGTGGAGAAATAATGTATCCACGACATAACCGAAGAAATGAATCAACGAACAGACTGGCATTGTTTTGATGGGGACACGAGGCACTTCCCGAGCGTTCGTGTTGACGCCGAACAGGGAACTCCAAGCACAGCTAAAAAAGGTGAATCGACATAGGCAGGAGAGGAACCCAATAGGCATAGGGACCGAATGGTTAAAGCCATGAACAGAGATAGTCAAAGAGGAGGATTTTGAGAAGATTCCAAGCGAGCAAGAGAGACAGTGAAAAATGAACCCTAAGAGGAGGACTGAACACAGAGAACAGTAAAGCCAAGCAGAGGAGACAAAGGGTCGAGATGACCGCAGGCAGCATTGAGCACCAAAGAGCTTGAAGATTCAAGCCTTCCCATAGAGGGATCTGTCCAGACTGAGCATCACATTTGGCTCTTTCCACTGTAGACCGAGGGTCACAGAGCTGGTAGGAAGAAAAGAGTCTGTGAACTCTGAGTGGCTTGGGGAATCCAAGAACCACCCTACCTAGCAAAATCTGCTTCAAGAGAACTCACATTAAGTCCCTGTATTGTAATTTCTCTACTATAAGACACAATAAAACAAGGCCACCACTGAAGTTGGACTGGAGACGTAGCCC
Source organism: Pinus taeda (assembly GCA_000404065.3). Lineage (NCBI taxonomy): Eukaryota > Viridiplantae > Streptophyta > Pinopsida > Pinales > Pinaceae > Pinus > Pinus taeda. Next base: position 28,100 of record APFE030029115.1, read on the forward strand.
TGGAGAATAGGGTGAACTCCTTTTAAAAAAATTGTTTGTGTCTTTGTGTTGCTTACTATATTTCTCTGCTATCTTTCCATTTAAATGTCTGTGTATTGGCAATCTCATCGATCTGTTGTTTTAATAACAAAGAACACACACCAGCACATGAGTCTATAATACCTTTTGTTTAATAAATCTTCAACTGAGGTCACTCATAGGGTGATTATTAGATCAAGTGGTATCAAAGCTTTAGGCTATAAGGTTAGACAAGCTTGTCTTGGTTTAGCTGTGAATGTGTAGGTTTTAACCCCGTAGAGGGGGGCTACCTGCCCCCCTCAAACCCCCCGGACAGGGGGGGCTGCCGCCCCC
>APFE030029115.1:36722-109213 GCA_000404065.3 Pinus taeda
ATTCTGTGCTGCATGAAAGCTACATAGAACAATATGCTCAGGATATGGACTTTAAAGATGTATATGCAACTTTGAGTCAAGGCAAAAGAGTAGAAGAATTGGACTATGATGTGAAGGACCAACTCTTATATCATTGTGGGAAACTCTGCATTCCACAAACTAAGAGAGTAAATATAATTAGGGAAGCACACACTTCTATAATATCAGGTCACTTTGGGGTAAGTAAAATAGTTGCACAACTGCAAAGGTTTTTCTATTGGCCGAAAATGAATGAGACAATTTCTAGATATGTAAAGGGATGTGCTATGTGTGCTAAAAGAAAGCCCAGCAATAGAAAACTAGGCTTGTACACTCCCTTGCCAGTTCCCTCTCACCCTTGGGAAAGAATTTATATGGATTTCATTGGAGGAATGCCTAAATCTAGGAAAGGTCATGATTATTTGTATGTTGTTGTGGATAGGTTCAGCAAAATGTGTATTTTGATACCCTGTAGTAAGCAGGTTACAGCTGAAGAGACTGCAAAATTATTCTTTGGACATGTATGGGTTCATTTTGGATTACCCACTTCTATTGTATCTGATTGAGACACCCAATTTGTGGGGAAGTTTTGGTCCAATCTGTAGGAACTAATGGACACCAAGTTGAAGAAAAGCACAACTTTTCATCCACAATCAGATGGCCAGACAGAAGTAGTTAACAGGACAGTGATCCAACTACTGAGAGGATATTGCAGCAAACATACTAAGCTTTGGATGCCAACTTGTGCTATGTGCAACATGCTTACAATAGAGCCAAACACTCTTCTACACAGAGATCTCCTTTTGAGACCTGTTTTGGTTTCATACCAAGCTCTCCTTTGGATTTTGTCTTTGGTAAAGATACCATGGTTGATAAACACATTGATGTGGACAAGGCAACTAGGTTCATTGAAAAGATCCAGGAGACCCACCGGGCAATACAGAAATAGCTGGTAAAGATCCAAGCCAAGTACAAGGCTAGGCATGATAAGCATCGGATGGAGCATAGTTTTCAAGTTGGAGACCAAGTCTGGCTGTATATCAGCAAGGATAGAATGCAAGGTGAAGGTAAAAAGCTAAAATCTATTAGGTATGGACCCTTTAGGATACTTGAGAAGATTGGTGAGAATGGTTTTCACCTTGATCTACCAGCTTACATGCACATCTACTCAGTCGTAAATGCAGACTGTTTGAGGTTGTTTGAACCTTCAATGATTGAGGACCTTGAAGAGCAGAGTCAATTACCTTCTGTTGATGACCTGATACCTGAATACCTTAATGAGTTACAGGAAGACACAATGTTGGATAGGAAGGTGAGGATGACGCATAGTGGACAGGTGGAATACCTCAGGATTGGACTTAAAGGTTCGAAGCCGAGTAGTGCGAAGTGGATTGAGATTGGACAAGCGAGACAGTAGTTTCCTCACTGAGTCAATGCTTGAAGAAAACCAACTTTTGGTGGTCCAAAAGCTTTTTCAGTAGGGAGGCCGTGATCCGAATCGGATTCATAAATGACTAACCAAGAAACTTGACTGTATCGAGTTGAACAAATCCTTGAAAATTCTTAAACAACAATCAAAAAACGCCTTGAACCAATGGCAATGGCCGCCAACATGGAATGACGAGAACCTCAGTCAAAGCACACTAACCGAGGTCCATGGAGACTGCGCAGGAGGTCAAAACAGCCCCTGGGAGCCCCAGATCGGGAAAAGGAGACGATTTTGATGTGCAATTAGTGCTAGCATTAATTGCATATCGCTGGGAAAAAAGGCTAAAATGGAAAAGCCTTAAGCACTCGGTCATGTTGGGAGCCAGAGAACCGTGGGCGGAAAAACAAAAAAAAAGCGCTAAAGGACAAAGGTGGGACCCGCACTCTGGAAAACCAGTGGTATTGATCAGGGTGCCCTTGAACGGTAAGAGGTTTTGGAGGAGAGCGGAGAGATCACACTTAGTGATCGAAGCGTGCAAGTAGAGGTGAGAGAAAAACTACCATGATCATATGCTAATGGTCGAGCAAGTCAACCACGGTCGATGTGCATATGACATTGGATCTGGAGGAGCCCAAATCAGACGGTTGAGATTGTGCTCGATAGAAGGAAGCAGAATCGAAAGGGAATTAAGTCGTGATTCAAAGGGATTTGGAATCCGTTTGACCGTCATAGTGGAGAAAGAACGTATCCACGACATAACCGAAGAAATGAATCGACAAGTAGACTGGCGTTGTTCTGATGGGGACACGTGGCGCTTCCCAAGTGTTTGTGTTGACACCGAATAGGGAACTCCAAGCGCAGCTGCAGAAGGTGAATCAACATAGGTTGGAGAGGAACCGAACAGGCATAGGAAACAAATGGTTAAAGCCATGAACAAAGATAGTTGAAGAGGAGGATTTTGAGAAGGGTCCAAGCAACCAAGAGAGATAGTGAACAGTGAACCCTGAGAGGAGGACTGAACACAGAGAATAGTAAAGACAAGAAAAGGAGACAGAGGGCCGAGCTAACCACAAGCATTGTCGATCACCAGAGAGCTTGAAGATTCAAGCCTTCCCGTAGAGGGATCTGTCCAGACTGAGCATCACATTTGGCTCTTTCCACTGTAGACTGAGGGTCACAGAGCTGGTAGGAAGAAAAGAGTCTATGAACTCTGAGTGGCTTGGGGAATCCAAGAACCACCCTACCTAGCAAAATCTACTTCAGGAGAACTCATATTGAGTCCCTATATTGTAATTTCTCTGCTGTAAGACACAATAAAACAAGGCCACCACTGAAGCTGGACTGGAGATGTAGCCCTAGAGAATAGGGTGAACTCCTTTTAAAAAAATTATTTGTGTCTTTGTGTTGCTTACTATATTTCTCTGTTGTCTTTCCATTTAAATTTCTATGTATTGGCAATCTGATCGATCCTTTGTTTCAATAACATAGAACACACAACAACACAGGAGTCTATAATACCTTTTGTTTAATAAATCTTCAACTGAGGTCACTCATAGGGTGATTATCAGATCAACGAACCCTAAATATACCCAATCATCCGTTGATACCTACCAAAGTAGATAAAAAATATGGATATCACTATGAAACCTATAGACATATATGCACAAATATATAGAATATCTATAAGTAAGCAAATGCTAGGTAGAAGGCTAGGCATAATTTTTTTTAATATAGAGCCCATTTGTGGGCTCTGCTAGCTCGTTTCCACCAAAATAAACCAATTTGTAAGCTCCTTTTTTCAAGGCCTTTTTAATAATAAAAGGACCATACCACATGGGTTTGAACTTTCCTAACCCCAAGGCATGTTTTCCTTGGTCATACACCAGGACAAGGTCACCTTCAGGGAAAACCCTAGGATGGAGAGCCTTATCATATTGGATATTCACTCTATTTTTATGAGCTTTGTTAATTGTGACTGCATCTCGATGCTACTCATCAATGTGTTCCAAATAAGCAAGGCGTTCTTCAAGGCTGGACATGTCTAGACGAAGTTCTATAGCTAAGTTAAGAGAAGGAATTTTACATTCCATTAGGAAGATGGATTCCAAAAAATAAAGTAGTTGAAAAGAGTGAAACCTACAGTGGTCTTATCTAACATCCAGTATGCCCAAAGCGCAGTATATAACATGATATGCCAATTGGATCAGGCTTTATTAATTGTCCTTTGCAGGATAAATTTCAGGGATTTATTCATGCTTCCACCTAACCATTGGCCTGAGGATAGTAAGGAGATGAGCGCTCCTACAGAAACCCAACTTGAGAGCCAATTCAACGATCATCTTGTTCTAAAAATGACTACCATGGTCAATGAAAATCACCTTTGGAATATTAAAACGAGAAATGACTTGGTTGAATAGAAACAGGGTTGTTATTTCACCATCATTCGGAAAAGTGGGCATAGCTTCAACCCACTTGGTAAAGTAGTCCACTACTACAATAATATAAATATTACCCTTTGAGAAAGGCAAGTTACAAGTTGTAAAATTGATGTCCCACTTTGTGAATGGGCTAACGGTAATAGTAGGAAAGAGAGGAGCTCAATGACCGCGCATTTTTCAAGTATAAACCTGACAAGGATGGCATTTTTTGACCTCTTCAACACAATCTTTGAAAATTGAAGGCCAAAAATACCCTACACACAAAAATTTTTGGGTTGTAGAAAGTCCAGATAGATGACCACAACAAGCTCCGCTATGGCAATAATTCAACACTGAATCAACTTCTTCTAAGGTTTAAGTAGCATCTAAGGATTGAATCAACCCTGTGATGATATAAACTGTCACCAATATAACATAACTTTTAGCTAAGTGGTGCAATTTTTGTCGCTCATCCTTTGAAAAAGTGAGAGGGAACTTCAAAGTCTGAAGATATATTATAATATCTCGATACCAAGTATCTTGTGAAGAAATAAGGAAACGATGTTCATTTGGGAAAGATTCCTCATAAACCACTTCTTCTTCATAAGGCAACTCTAAGATTAATTTTGCAAATACTAAATATTTCTTAGATTTGGCTGACAAGAACTCAAGATCAAACTATTTTAAACTAAAAATCCATCTTTACATTTTCCCCCAATTACTCACCTATTGAGAACAAACTGAAATGGGTTGACATATGCTAAGACAAAAGTTTTTCTAAGAATAATATAGTGTCGAAGTCATTGGACATCATGAAAAACTGCCAAAGCTAATTTCTCTATAAGAGAGTATCGTAAATCGGGACCTACCAAGCCTTGATTCAGATAATAAGGCACTTCCTCATGGAGAGCATTGTCTTCTTGAACCAGAACCATACCGATGGTTGATTCTATCGTAGCGAGATATAAGAGGAAATCCCTGCTATAACCAGGTGGAGTCCATAAAGGAGCAGAGGTCAAATCTTTTTTCAAAGCATCGAATGAGCACTGAGTGAAATCATCCCATAGAAATGGAACTCCTTTTTTTAGAAATCTCATAAATCCCTTTGTGATCTTAGTATAATTGATGATAAATCTTCTCAAGAAATTGGATTTTCCTTGGAGACTTTGAATTTGACAAATGGTAGATGGGGAAGGCAATTGAAGTATTGCCTCAACCTTGAAATATCTACGTGAATCCCTTCAGTAGATACTATGAATCCCAATAACCGACCGGATGCGACAGTGAAAATGCATTTATTCAGATTCAACCGGATTTTATAATGACGACATTGCTAAAAAATTAATCATGGATGATGAGGATGATCAATTCTATTTCGAGAACGAGCAGTTAGGTCATCAAAATAAGCTTTGGTGATATGTTTGATATCGTGAAAAGTGTAGGATATGGCCCTATGAAAAGTCACTCCAATATTTTTAATGCCAAAAGGCATATTTTTGTATGCAAAGGTACCCCAAGGGAAGATAAAGGTTTTCCTATGCTAATCTTCATGAAGGATAATAATTTGATTATAACCCGAGAAACAATCCATGAAGGAGAAAAACTCAATTCCCACACATTCATCGATAATATATTCAATAAAAGGTGTGGGGAAATTACCTTTTGGATAAGCCTTATCTAGATCCCTAAATTTTATGCATACACGAATCATTCCTTATTTTTTATCAACTAGAATTGGATTTGAAACACACTCAGTGAATGAAACGAGGTATATGAAACATGCCTTAAGCAGCATCTTAACCTCCACTTTGATAGCAGCCACATTCCTAGGGTTTATCGGCCGAAGCTTTTTTCATATAGGCTTTGCATTAACATAAGTCTTGATCTCATGCTGGAATCTAGATGGATCAATTCCAGGCATTTCTTCATAATACCAAGCAAACACATCATGTAACTCGTTGAAAAAGATCAGTATAAATTTGAATTTCTTCAAGGGAGCATTCGAATCCAATGAAATCATTATCAATTATATTTGAATTCCTAGATATGTTCACCATAATTGTTTCTGAAATGACATACATGTTACCTTCGGCAAAAATTTGTGCTGGAGCCAAAGAGTTAAAATTGTTTGAAAACCACTAGTTAAGGAAGGGCTAGAAAAACTTAATTCTACTTCATGCAAGTCTAGGAGAAAATATGATAGATGATTTAAATCATCTCGTGGTATTTATATACTCGTCATTTCTTCTAGGATTTATTCCTCATATGGTAGAAGAGTATCAAGTTAGTCCATAGAAGAATTAGAGTGAAGCGTCCAAGCTGGGGCCACATCTCCATCTAAAATCCTTCAGTGAAAGAGGAGTACGATCAGAATCTGCAGTATTAACTATAAATTGATAAGAAATTTCAACTGCAGACATGGGATATGCCATTCCACCCACTTGCCCTTCTTCTAATGTGGTTGTAGAAGAGGGTAAGGGACAAGGATCTGAAAAATACTGAGTTCTAAAGAATTCTCTTTGAGAAGGGGCTTTGGATGATGAAATGGAATTTATTCGAGCAATAGGAGAAGGAAGATCAAAAGTACCCTTCAACGAGGAATACATTCTGACTCCTACATTCTCAACACACTACTTGGGATTGTTCAACAATGGAATAGAAGAATCATAGGATGTGTTGGATTCTTTCAGAGAATAATCCATTTGATCAATAGTAACAATTCTCCCTTCATGGGGAAAGCATAGGATGAGAAATAATGATGATATAATGGCATCCATTTCATAAATCCAATTTTGTCCCAATAGAAGATTATAATCCAAATTTGCATCCACTATTTACATGTCGATATTGACCACCTTGCCCCCAACACAGATGGGAAATGCTGGAATAATTCCATGCAGCTTATGAGAATGACCATCAAATGCAGTCAAGAGAGTAGGTGAAGGAATAGCTTGAGGAGATCTGATAGATTTCCAACATGCAATCGACATGACTCATGTGGAAGCTCCCTCATCAACTACAATTCGAAATATGTTGGTCTTTCGATATGTAGATTTAATCTGGAAAGCCATATGATGAGGTAGTCTCTTCTTAATATTTGACATGTCAAATGTAATAATAAGAGATTTTTTCGGATCTATTTCCCCGGTTGCAGTGAGAAGTGCACTCCTTTGTGATGGACATGAGTGGAGTACCTCTAATTCAATATCTCATAAGGAATTTGAGCTAGCTCTTCAACAATGGAGTAGTTATGGGCAACACTAGAATTAAGGTTAATTGTAGAATGTTTTGCAGAGCCTTTCGACATTTGAGGTATAGGCTCAACTATAGGCCTCTCAATATGGAGTGGCTCTGGAACATCAGGAGAAACCTTAGCCTTAGAATATTTTGGTTCACCATAATCATGTGATCTTGTAGCAACATCAACATGATAACTCATCATGTATAAATTCGATGGATTTTCCCCTTCCTGATTGCCCCCTATGGGGGTTCCAGTGTTAGGATCCGCACCAACAAGAATTTTTTACCCTTGGGCAAAAGTGTTAGTCAGAACACCCTATGAGCTAGAAGAACCCTCCTGCACTAACAAGCACTGGGCATCTTGAATCTTAGGGAAAATATGAGTTAAATGGTCTCCAGTACACAAATTTCAAGGAAACTTAACTTTATTTTTGGACTCCTTTTTACCCTCCCTAGTATTATTACTGGGTTTGTTAACACTACCCTTCCCATCCTTATCTTTCTTCTTACCACATCCCTTTTTCTTCCAATTGGATTATTGATTTCCTTTAGGGTCAGAAGTTTGGACAAAGTTAATAGTTAATGGATGAGAAGGCATAAGACTGATGGCGATGCCTGAATCGAAGAAGCGGTTTGTAAAGATAACTGCTGCAAATGACTTAATTAGTTAACTGTGCTATTATTGATCGATATGACTATCCCATCAACAGGGGAATTTGGCTTTGATTTGGCTAAATCGATCTTGGATAGAGAAGCATCAGGAAAAGTATTTTCAAGAATCTGAGACTGAGAATATATAAGTTCTATCTGTTGGGCTCTAAAAATAGCCTGTTCTTCAGTGAATACCCCGAAGAGTGATACATCCTAAGAAATTATTGGTTGTAGATATTTTAAAAACCATTCGAGAAGGAATTCATTAGGAATATAGGCTTTGAAGATCGTCTTATTTCTTTGTGCATTCCTGAATATGGCCAGAAATGTGAGTTGCCTTATCTTGTTGGAAACTACCCAATAACTCAGTTCCAACATAATATCAATCAAGCAACTGAAAATCATTCAAAAACATAGTAGCCAATTCACCAAATGTAGCAAAGGTACCCCCACTAAGCTCTATATACCACTTAACAACATTTCCAGTTAAGGTGCGTTGAAATAATGTCAACCTAATTGAATCATTAGTTAGGGAGATAGATGAACACCATAAATGGAATTTTGTTATATGGTCAGCCGGATCCTCCCCAGTCTTTCCTTCAAATTTCAAAATATCTAATGGAAGTTTGGTGGGAACTAGAGGCCAATCTAGATTATATCAGATCAGATCATTTGTCAATTTTGATAGATCTAGAAAATTTAGGGTTTCTAGGAATGGTGAGCATGGAGGAGCTTGAGAATTCCACTCATCATGACTAAGATTCCCAACATTTTGAAAACAATATCCTGGGTTTGTAAAGGCACTAGGTTTTTGAGGATTTTTCATAGAAGAAATTGAATCGTAAGGAAAACCTTGTGGTCAGGAAAAATTTGGATTTTGACCACCTCCTACCAAAAGGTTACCATAACCATGAAAATTTACCCGAAGCAAAGTATTAAAAGGAAAGGAGACCCCTTGGTAAGGGTTCCATGCATTGGGGAAGGGAGAATAACCCTGAAAGTTACTTACATAGGATTAAGGCATGTTACCATGTTGAGCAAAATAAAAATGATTCTCGACTCCTAAACCACTAAAAGCAGTGTTAGTCCATCCTTGAAAAGGATTATAACCTTGAGCGGAGAAAGGGAGTGATCCTAAAGAAGGGTTAGAATGAGGTATATGACCACTTCCAAAAGGAAAACCCTGGAAAGAAGCTGAAACACTAGCCATAGCAGTCATAGTTGTTGAAATAACGAATGAGATGATTAGAGGAACTGAGGGAATTACACTAGAAGGCATCCAAAAGGGGAAGAAACTAGTGTGGGAAGCAAAATCTTGGGTGCCCCCACTCAAAGATGGAATGGAGGTAGAGAAAAATATTGGAGCACTAGGAGTGATAGTATATATAAAAATAGTACCTCTTCCTTGAACTAAAAGAGGAGTATGCACACTAGTAGCAATCATAGTTGGATTTAAGCTCCCAACAGTGGCCATTGAAGGAAAAGGATGATAAAAATCAGGGCTTTCCAGCCTGTGAGTCGGGGTCCCAGTGTATAATAGAAGATCAAGATAACTGAGAGGAAGAGGTGAAGAAGAACTCACAGGGGACTCGGGAGTCTCTTCAACCTCAACTTCGTCTTCTGACTAGAACAAAACCCTAGAAAGGATTAGAGTGCTTCTTAGAAAATCACGACTTACATTAGGTCCACCCTATGAAACTATATCCTAAAGCGGATGATTCTCCGATGCATTTGCTACTACTGATTGAAAATCACGAGCAGAATTCCTCCTACACCTTCTAGAAGAAGGCTCGACACTTGTAGGTGAGAGCCCACGAAGCATCCTGGATCGATGAACTAGTTGATTAACCACTTTCAATTATTAAGAGAACTTATAAAGACTTAAAAAAATATAAAGCTATGGAAATCTAGGAACAAATAGCACTCACTAAAATTTCCCTAAAGATACAATCAATCAATCAACTTCCAAGTATTTCTGCTCAGGGTGATTAGGATTGGACACCAAAATACAAGAAAGTGAATTAAAGGACCTTCCGAAGATAGTTTGGGATAATGACGGCCCAAGCTTACCAGTGAAGGTAACAAAAATAGTTAGGTTGACCCCCATTCAAAAGCCTTTGCTGGTGTGTTATCAAGAAAACTAGTTTCCATTCAAAGCTGCTAGTCCCACTAAGAGGAGCAGCTATCTTAGAAACAAACAATTCAAAGTTACTTGTGTTTTCCTTTATGAGAGATAGATGAGAGAGAAGTAGAGAGTAACAACCTCAGTCTTTCACTTGGTTCCTTCCTTGTTTACTCTCTCCCTTGTTAGAGATTTCGCCACTCCTTTCTAACTTGTCTCGGTTCAAAGAACACCTGTAGAGTCAAAGTAGCAAAATACCATCAAAGCATAGAGATCTATAACCATAAAAAATGTATAATCAGATGTACATTAACCATACAAATGTATACACAAATATAAAATTCAAAGATATACAAGTATATGTCGGAAAACTCAAATAGCTTTAGTGATAGAAGTAGTAGAAGAGAGGATTACAACCCAAATATCTGATCCATTGCCATCCTGCCAACATGAAAGCCCTCTTCACCTCATGAGAAACTAGATCAACTAACAATACAATGTTTCAAAACCAATAGCACTTCCTTACAAATTAGAAAATTCCAACCTTTGGATCTTTAGGATGAGGGATCCATATATAGATATTTGTAGGTGGGTGAGTCAACTTCTGGGATTCTGATTAGAGTCATTTCACTAATATTTCTTGGTTCCACTTGGAGATTTCATGATCGCTTACTCATCCCTGGGCGAATTCAGAGAGGCAAGTGTCAAATGAGCAGTTTCTAGAAGATTCTCTAGGTTTCCACCTAGAAAATTGCCTCTTCCATTTGTCTTCTCTCGCTCATCGCACCCTACAAAAGGGTTTTTCAGTATGCATCAAACCCTTTGCATGTCACAGGTGAGATACATTGCACCCTCAACATGGAGCAGTTTGTATGGTCCAGTTTTGACCAATTCTGAGTAGTTTTTCAGGGATAACTTCTAGGAAATGATGTAATCAGTTGACCTTGTTCCTTTAGGGTATGAAAAAACACTTTTAGGGGTTTAGAAGCCCTTGGTTTATGGACATATGTGATTGGGGTTGTAGAGCCCAAATATGTCTATAATAGTTTCCCCCTAAAGCATGACGTTGTAAATATTCTGATGTTGGGTGAAATGCTTTATCATGAGGATCCGAGGTTTTTCTAACTGGAAGGTCACCTGTAATAATATACAATACAATACATTATCTTCATAATATTTCCATGATCTAGCTGAGGCAGGAATTCTCATGCTCATCTTTATCAATTCATTTTCATGTATGTAGGACAGACAACTGTCTGTGTGGCAGACTAATGATTCTGGTAGAGCCATCATCCCTTGGCTTGGATGATTATCTGTGCAGCTATGATGTACATTTGATGTCTTTATTTTCCTGAATATATCACAACCCAAATGGATGAAACTAGATCCAAGGTCTTCAAACTCATTCAATCTTCACCTGAAGTACATGTCAATCCATGTGAAAATATGTTCTAGTGTCGAACATGGAAAGACATCCCCTGATTACTAGCCAATGATGTAAGCTATTAATAGGCGCAAGAGGAATCACCAATAACGATAATGACCCTCAAGGTACTACAGTACAATTCATGTGGTGTTAATATGGGACTTGATGTTGAACACCACCCAAAATCTTTTGGTCAAAGGTAATTGATGTAAACTTCTCACCGAAAGTGAGAAACTTGCCATTGAGGCATGCAAGCTTCAAAGTATTGAAAGGGTTGTTCCTAAGTCAACTTCTTGGATAATGAGTTGATGTCAACAAGAAGTGACCCATCATAGGAGGGCCTTAATGAATCCCACATCTATGACATGAAATGGAGAAAATGATTTTGTGTAGGTGAAAACGATCTAATGATACAAGGTTCAAGGTGCTGGTCATGAAAGAATGAAGCGTGGCAGTGTTGCAGCGGATGAGACACAAGCTGGGTTGGCAAATTCTGAGCGACTTCTCTTGAACATATCGGCGAAAATAAAATGGATTGGTAGCTTTAACCCCAAAAATGGATGGTATGGAGGACCAATGGTGATATGACCGGTGAACGGAATAACCCAACCCGACCCAATCATGGTGATGGAGTGAAAGTGTCATGTTCAAGAGCGACCTACTACCAATAAAGTTTCTTCAAGTTTTCTTCCCAATTTTCCCCATTCATTGCTGACCATTACCTCTTTATTTTTGTTAAGATTGAGGAGGATAACATATGCTTGTTCTATAATTAGCCCTTTGGGTAAACCTGTTGCTATGTCTTAACGAGCCTAGCGACAGTGAAACTCGCTCTTGTCTGCATGGACAAGTTTGTCGCTATTGTTTTAACGAGTTTAACAACAAAGATAACTCGGTCCTTTTCAATTTTAGAGAGTCTAAAAAGAGACAGAAAGGAAACTCCAGTATTCCTTTTTCGTAGTATAATCCCTTAAGTCTGAAAAAGTATAAAATAATACGAAAGGGATGACATTTCAATAGTTTTAACAAGCCGAACAAGACAAGTGCTTGATATTTTTGTGTAATGATCCCTCAGGTCCAAAAAGATTAAAATCTAGAGGAGGGATGGCACTTCTAATCACTTTAATGAGCTCGAGACGCCAATTGCTCAGCAATATTTTCATATTTTAAGAGTCAGATGAAAAGAGCTTAAAGGAGACTCGTTTTTTGAGGAACGAGTGATATTTTCGGGTAGCATCTAGTTCCAGGTAAGATTTGGAACTTTTCAATCATGGCAGTGTAAAGAAGATGGCTAGCATAATCATTTGTCGCAGTTGTTCCTCAAAAGGGTAAGCAATTAAGTGGAGGTGGACGATCGGCTAAAAAGTGGAGGTGATGGTAAGAACATGACCAAGGCTCAAAAGCTGATAGTAATGCGATCACAAAGGTTATTTACTGGAAGTGGGTTCATTTTTTAATGAGGTTAAACTCTAGTGGAACATATGCTCATTACTGGTTTTTTTTTTAATGAGCTTGAACTTTACGGAAACATTGCTCATTACTGGGTTTATTTTTTAACGAGCTTGAACTTTGCAGAAACATTGCTCGTGATAATGGTAAGAGATATTCGATTCACTGTTAACACTATGTTCTCTTGCCGGTCATACTACCTATTCAATTGCTCCATCAAACTGATTAGAAATGTACATACATGCTTGAAAATGAGTAAAAAACTAATACCTTACTTGAATTACATGAGTAATAACATAAAAGTGGTTTTTACCTCTCATTTTACCATTTCATTCAAATTTGGGATTGTTGGAGCTCTGGAGGTCTTTTCCCCCTCGATTTTCATCAGCTGATTCCAGGAGTTTCTATAGACTATTTTCGACGCCGTCTAGACCAGGTAGGAGCTAAACCTGAGCTCTTCAATTGCATTCTTTCCTTTTTGAACAATTCATCCTCTCCCCATCCCACATAGTACACAGCTAGGGTGCGATGGGCACAAGGAGGAAGGTTTTTGCACTGAGTTTTCATGGAAATCTTGCTTATTTTTTGCCAAATCAGGATCTTAATTCTTCTCTTGTTTGTTTTTCAGAGATTCATCAGAGCAAGATGGTCATTACATGGTTTGAACTTGAGCATGAAGAAGAGGACATGGTTGCCTTACATGATTTGGGTACGATAACTGCATTGCCGAACTGTGGCTTGCTCAAGTTCTTCCGCATATCTAGCATGAAGAAATAAATCAACTTGTTGCGATATTTCCTCGATGCATGGGGTCCTACAAACCAAGTGTTCTATATTAGAGGTAAATCCATCCCTTTGGCTGTTGAGGATATCTACTTTTTGACCGGTTTATCGAGGCGTGGCACCCCTCTCTCATTATCAGGTTCTGCCCATGGGGGCGAATCCATGAGGGATTATATTCACCGATATTGTAGAGATTGATCTCAGCCGAGTAGGGATGGCAAGATCAGTATTTGAGATGTCACTGACCGGTCCTTGAGGACTCCCTTATGCACCTTTGTTAGATTGGCTGGTAGCGCGACTCTTCACTTAGCCAACAGGTCCTATATGCAGTATGCCTTGGAATGCCTTGAACCAAAGGTATTCAACTGGTGTGATGCAATACTTTTGGTGATAAAAGAGCAGCTTACCAAGGTGAAGAATGGAATATCTAAGAACTTTGGTTATGGTTCTATTCTGACCACTTTCGCCTTGGAGAAGATTCGACTGATGCAGCCACAGTACATTTCACTCGGAGTGCTTGTGCCGACGGAACCACAGATGCAGAGACGGGTCGATATCATGGCCAGACATGCTGGTCAGTTGCAAATTTCATTTGTTTATGCCTTCTTTGAGTGGTTCAACTGTCGTCAGATGGTTTATGCCGAGTATCCATATGTTGGGATGGATTTTCGGGGTGACCCAGATTTGGTGCTGCCAGCTGGCGAGTAGTGGGGTGTCATAGGTAAAAATCTCTGACCATATCTCTATTCATTGCTTTTATAATGTTCTTGTGCTTTTTTAAATGTTATCAATACTAACCAAAACTCATGTGTTCGTGCAGATATTGGACCAGTGCGACTAGCAGTGTGCCCGAGAGTAGAAACTACCGTTCCAGTAGGAGAGGCTATAGGGAGGGTTGTCCTTCGTGATCTGGACATAGCCGAGACCCTTGCAGTATTGCAGGATCAGTTGGAGGGTCTCACCCTTGGCACTCAGGATGTGAAGACTGACGAGTTACCTCTGAGATTACAATGCCATACCATTGGTGTGCCGAGCCGATGGACTAGGCTCTAATGTATGATCACATAGGCAATGACCTGTTATCACCAGCACCATTAGTCTATGGTGCTTCCTTGCATTTTTGAGTTTTTGGGTCGTATGACTGATTTTGTCCTAGACACAGAACATTATGTAAAAACTATAAACAATTATATATATTTTTGATTTTCGGAGCTTTATTTTGGTTAAGTTATATGATCTTGATGCAAATGTTGATGAAATGCTTTTCTTTTATAAATGTTGCAAATGTCTATCTAGGACATAATTTTCTTAAGAATCAATTAATGTGTTTAAGTTTATGGAAATGTGTTGATATTGAATAGAATCAAACTGCATTTCCAAAACCCTGACCCTTAGGAACATACGATAGCTAGATTCTGAACGGAATAGATGCGCGTAAGTTGTAGAATGACAAGTTATGAGTCTAGCCTAACGACAAGTCAGTGTACGACATGTGCGATGGCATTAGAGAGGAGCTATATCAATGCAATATATTCAGTGATGTTGTTCATTAACCAACCAATACATACCCCTCTGAAACTCACTAACTCGCCGCTTGGATCAAATATGGCTCAGGCTGCAAAAGATAGGTTCTACGTACAACTACTAGCTTTGTCGGCATATCCAACAAATGATTCCAATAGGTTCGACATCTGAAACAAATGCAAAAGTGGATTACCTAAACAAAATGATCACTTTTGATGAAAACAAAAATGTAACAAAAGCATATGAAGAGATTACTACACTTAGTCAAGCATAGTAACGCTTAAGGTACAACCTGTTTCAGGGTTGTGACCAGTGGAATCCCATAGTAATCTACTAGCTCATAGGCTCCTTTTGCTAATACATGCTTAAACATATAGCGACCCATCCACAAAGATTAGAACTTACATGCTCCTAATTTATCAGATTCCTTATCTTAAAGTAAGACCAGGTCACCTTCTGAGAAGACACGGGGTTTGACATTCTTGTCAAATTACACCTTGACTTGTTTCTTATGCTCTTCGTTAGCCAAGGTGGCATCACAACAGGTTTCATCTAGTTGGATTAATTCCAAGAAACAAGCCTCTTCCTCTGAAGTTCCGGGGAGAAGGTCAGCTGTGAGCTTGAGAGATGAAATTTCGCACTGAACTGGTAAAACTGTTTCCAGGCCATACACCAGCTGAAAGGGTGTAAATTCGGTCACATTTCTCACCGATGTCCGGTATGCCCACAAGGCCGAGTACAATATTATGTGCCAACTCTGTTTATGGACTCCAATCATCCTTTGCAGCATGCGCTTCATGACTTTGTTGATCGCCTTAACTTGCTCGTTAGCTTGCAGATAATACGGAGTAGAGCTATCGTGAGACAGTCCTAATTTGGCAGCCAATTCAACCATCATGTGATTGCAGAAATGCAATCCATGATATGTGACTATAGATTGTGGATCACCAAATTTGGAGACTACATGATTGAAAAAGAAAATAGCAGTCGTTTCACTGTTGTTGTTTAGTGTAAGCATCACCTCGGCCCATTTCGTAAAATAGTAAACTACGACTATGATATACCCATGCGCCCCGGCTGAGGTGGGGTTACATGTCATGAAATATATGCCCCATTTGGCGAATGGCCCAACAGCAACTACTGGATGCAGAGGTGTGGGTCGTATTCTGGTTTAGCTGTCTAATATTTGTCAAGTATGGCAACTTCTAACTGTTGTTATGTAATCTTTGAACATTCTTGGCCAACAGTAACCTGCTCATAAAATATTTTGTGCTATAGTGTAACCAGATTGATGCCCCCCCACACACGCCTGAATGACAAGCATTCAGGGCTTTCTTGGCCTCCTCATGGGTGAGGCACCTTCGCAGAATTGTATCGATACCATGATGGTAAAGTGTATCATCGACGATCATGTAGTATTTTGCTTGGTATCGAGTATGTCGCTGTTCTGAGTGAGAGGTATTAGGCCTATATGTCTGGGTTGGAGATAGATGATTATATCTCCATACCACGGATCGCTCAACGATATCAGAAACAAAGATTCATCCATGATTGATGCTATGGATGTTGAATCGTTGGAAGACGATGGGAAGTCGCATAGTAACTCTGCGAAAACCAAAGATTTCTTTGATTTGGATTTTACGAATTCTAGATCAAACTCTTGCAAAATAGATATCCATTTCAAATATTTTCCCTCAAGTAACTGACATGATAGAATGTAAGTCATAGGGTTGCAATCTGAAAAAATGGTTGTTTTACGAAAGAGGATATAGTGTTGAAATCTTTGTATTGCTTGAACAGCTGCAAGAGCCAGATTTTCAACATAGGAGTACTTGCCCTCTGTATCATTTAAGTTTTGACTTAAATAATAGATAGGATGTTCGTTTCCATTGTCTTCTTAAACTAAAACCATTGTGATGGTTGTATATGCTGCAACTAGATACAAGTTAAAGTCTTTTTGATAGTCAGGAGTGCACATTAATGATGCTTTTATTAGGGATTCCTTTAGAGCATCAAAGGAAGCTTGCGCAACTTGATCGCAGTTGAAGGGTACTTATTTTTTCAAAAGACGCATATAACCTTTAGCAAGTTCGGCATAATTTGGAATGAACCTCCTTAGAAAGTTTGCTTTCCCTTGGAGTTTTTGAATCTAAAGCAAATTTGAAGGTGGAGGCATATCTATGATCACCTGAACCTTACATGGGTCGAGATGAATCCCGTCCTTTGAAACCACAAAGCCAAGTAAATGACCAAAACCGACACAAAACACACATTTGTGTGGATTGAGTCATATCTTGTAGTGTTGGTAACGTAGAAATATAGTTCTCAAATGCTGCGGATGATCAGTCCGCTTTCGCAAATGAACCAAAAGATTCTCGAGATATGGTTCAACGATGTTCTTGATGTCATGGAAGGCATAATTCATAGCCCTCTGAAAAGTTTCCCCTGCATTCTTTAAACCGAAGGGTAGCATATGGTACATGAATGTGCCCCACAAACAAATAAATGCAGTGTTTGACTGGTCTTGTTGGCGGATATTTATTTGATTATACCCAAAAAATCCATCCATAAAAGAAAATATTTCGCATCTGGTGCATTAATCAATTATCGAGTTGATGAAGGGTGTAAGGTAGTTGTCCTTTGGACAAGCTTGATTTACAACGTTGTAATTGATGCACACTCTAATTGTTCCCTGCTTTTTCATCACATGAACGATGTTCGATACCCAATCAGTTAGAGGAACTGGGTAAATGAAACTAGCATGTAAAAGTTTTTTAACTTCTGCCTTGATGGCAGCGGCATTCTTCTGGTGCACCTGCCGAAGCCGTTGTCGTACCGGTTTGACATCTAGATACATCTTAATTTCATGTTCAATTATGCTCAAGTCAATGCCTGGCATTTCTTCATATGACCATGCAAATACATCTCTAAACTCGTGAAAGAGAGTGTAATATTCTTCCAGTTCTAAATAAGAACAAGATTTGTTGACATGAATATTCTCTATAACATCAGGTTTGGTCGAGATGTTTATGGTGATAGTTTCTTCAATATTGGACAGATTTCACTCGGAATCCACTGTATTTACAATATTTGATAGAAAATAAAAAACGGAAGGATGATTAAGGTTGCTGGAATAATCTTCATTGTAATCCGGAAGATGGGAACGATGGTGGTAATCTTCCCATGGTGCCTCTCCTGTCATTGACTGAACAATTCCTTTGTCTGTAGAATGTACATGCGACCAAGGATCTGAAGAGGTACCATATTCCTTAGACCTATCTATCTAAACACTCGATGGGCGTTGATTTGGGTTTGCTGCCTAGGCCGAGAACATTTATTGCTACAATAATTTTATTGGGCTTGGAGGCAATACCTAGCAATGATCCATGGTAACATAATGTTCAGAAATCTTCGAAATCTTTTTAGATACAGAAGATACCATATTGTATGTCTCCACCGTGGCTACTTCCACCAGATTACTCGAAGGAGGTAGAGCAAAAGTACCCATTAATGTAGGGTCTTTTAGGAGGCTTACTCCGATATTTTGAAGTGATTGAGAGCTTCCATGGATCATCAGGATGCTTCCCATAACTTGTGAACTGTTGGGGAGAAAGGTTTGTTGGTCAACGATTGTAATTCCTCCTTGAAAAGGAAATGAAATCTTTCTAAAGTATGTTGACACAACAACAACCATAGCATAAATCCAAGGCCTTCCTAGTAGGATGTTGTAATCAAGGTTTCCATCGATAACTTCGACATCAATTTCTATTGTTTTTCCCCCTAGTTCAACTTGCAAGTTACTAAAATCCCGTATGAGGTGTATGTTCGTCCATTGAATTCTTTTAATGTCGTTGATGATCTTGACAAGGGTGGTGACCCTAAAGTTTTCTAGCAACTCATTGACATAATGTAGGTAGATGCTCCCTCATCAATAATTGTTTGATGAACAGTTTTGCTGAGGGCTTTCACTTGTATGAGGAAAGTGATTTGAGTTGGTAATTGAGGTTCATATCCTTTATGATTAAAGGCCATGAGATTGGAATCCACTGGGTCAATCCCACCTATTGCTGATAATAGAGCCTGCTTTTCGGAGGGGAAATTTTGCAGTACGTCAAGTGTCGACATAGCAGATGGCGATTGGGCCAGATCCTCCACTATGTTATAACTATGTGCTGCTCTGGCAAGAGGATTAAATGTCGATTTGTGTACTACTCCCTTTGGCAGCTTTATTGTTAGCTCAGGAATGATGGGTGGCACAACTTCGGTTGAAGTTGTTGTCAAGCTACTAGGTTGATCTGCAGCCTTGTTGTTCGACAGTTGTGGATTCCCGTAATCTTTATTTCTTGTCGATATCAAAGCATCATTTTGTTTCAAAATGGACAACATAAGCACTTGGGATGGGGAAGCATTGTTGCTAGCAACCATATTGGTTTCTGGGTTTGGAAATGGATCAGTCAATACCACTGAGGTTTTTGAGTTCTTGAAGAATTTCTTAATCTCAGCTTTATGTAGACAATCTTTCATCCAATGATCCTCATCACATATAAAGCATTGATGACCAGGTTTATTTTTCCCAGAAGGGTTTACAAAAGATTTTTCAGGAGACGAATCATCATGTTTCTTCTTTTTTCTTTTTCCTCTCTTCTTGCCCCCTGGTTGCTTCGGTTCTTTGCCTTTGTCGGTCAACATGGCATTAACCTCCAAGGTAAGAAGTTCTTCATTTGCATTTTGACCAGAAATCTTACGGGCTTTCTTAGATGTGGCCTTTGTAGTTTTCGTGCTAGTCGTACCTATCACGCTATCACCGACATGAGAGTCTTTGTTTGATTTAGGAGGAGGAATGGAAAACTCTGGTCTAGGACCATAAGGGATTTTGTCATAAAGCATGCCAGATTGAGTATAGATCAAGTCTAGATATTGGGCATGAGCACTGACTTGCTCTTCAGTGACAACCCCCCCTTTAGCCACATCTTCTATAATAGAAGGTAACAATGACTTAATAAACCATTTAGCTAGCAAATGATCAGGAAAATATGTTTTTACCATTTCACGACGATGTCGCCACTCATGAATATGATCAGATATGTGAGTGGCTATCATCTGCTTAAAATTGGTAAGAAAATTTGTTCCTGTTTTGTACCTTATTGGTAACTGAAAATGGGTTAAAAAGGTGGTGGCAAGGGCGCTGAAGTTATTGAATGAAGCTTTAGGAAATTCGATGTACCATTTTGTTGTCGGACCAATTAACATTCGCTAAAAAAGGTGAAGCCTAATCGAATCATCATTGAGAGTGTTGGACGAATGCCATAGATGAAAGGTCATCACATGATTTGATAGATCTTCACCTGGATTTCCACTGAATTTAGTAATATCTGACGGAAGTTTATGAGGAATCGTCGGCCACCAAGGGGCGTAAGCAATTGGATCATTTGTTAGCTGATTCAGATCTAGTAATTCTAAAGTTGCAATGAAATGCAACTGTTGATTCAGGTTTGGCGAAGCATACCCAGGATAAGATGAGATCGCCTAAGCAGTGGGTCTTTGCATACCAGCATAATGTATTTGATGCTGATAACTTTGATAAGGTTGATGGGCATAACCATTATGATATGATTGATGGTCATTGTTTTGAATATACAGTGGCCTATTACCCATAAAGCTTTGTTGCTCAGGTCCTTGGTAATCTTGCCGGAATTGGGGTTTTTTATACTGCACCAACAATGGCTGTGAGACCATTCGTTGTTGCCCAATACTCGATGTTTGACCAAGATGAGGGGTTATAGTACTCGTTTGAACCTGAGTTGCTTTAGTTAAGGAGCCACTAATCGGCGATTGTGATTGTGTCATGGAGACAAGAGGTTGTTGCATTACGACCTAAGAGACTTGAGGTTGACATACAACAGGCAGCGCTTATACTTGTGACATCGTCACAATAGCCGGTGTAGTGGGAATGTTTGACACAGGTTGATTTTGTTGCATTGAATATACAACTCTTGGTTGTTGAGGCAGTATTGGCACCCAACCACTGGATGCAATTCTAGCTTGACCTAAATTCTGTTGTGGACTCTCATATGGTTGTTCCCCTAAAGGGAATAATGAAAAGGCATAATGCCCCCCATATGGCGGCAACCTAGTGTTCAAAGGGAAAATTGGAATTTGTAGATTGGACTGTCCAAATTGAGACTATGGTGAAGGATCAATTTGTTGAGACTCAACATAAGAAATTGCATATATTATTCCGGATGAACAAACGGGAATAGACCATACTGTCAAATTAGTTCCTGAGTGGACTCCATCTAGTGGTTGAGAACTAGTTGGGATAAATGATACACCAACGAACATTTTTGAAGTAGCAATAGGAGGTTCTGTTGCTGCTGTGTCAGATAACAGAGTCCTAGATGTCGACGGTTGTTCAGACATATTGAGTCTATCCAAAAGATTTCCTAGTGATTCTACAGCAACTTGCGATGAAGGATGACTAACTTCTGTCATAGAAGGATATAGGTGGATCCCAGTTCCAAAATGAAATGGAGTACTGGATGGAAGCTCCTCCACAATCTATTTTATAGCAATCAACCTAGGTCGAAGAGGAAGACCATTAGGTCCGTAAAATATTTCTAGTGTTGAAGGTATAGACTCTACAACGACAGATGCTAGAGGGGTGACACCTTCCAAATCAGTCTTAGATGGAGCTAGTTCAGGAATAGAAGTGTCTATTGTTACACTAGGATCAGTTATAATGTCTTCTTCTAACTGAGGAACTTCTTCTGTGGAGGCAGGGATACTATAAATAGTTGGAGTAACTGGAGTCTCTGAGGATGTTGAAACACAAGTTCCAAACAAACTAGGAGAGTTTGACCCAGTTAAACAAGTTTGCTTGGCTCGGAATGGTTTTGTTTCTGAAGTCAAAGATGGTCGACACATTAGTCTCCACGAACGATGGGGTTTTGATTGAATTTCTTCCATGATTGCGGATTAATTGATCAAATCAAAATAAAAAAGGGAAAAAGTTATTCTGAATTAAATGAATTTTATGACACTTTGGCACATCTTGGTTTTTCAATTTTTAAGAGTCGAGAAAAAGCTAAAGATGACTCTAGTCGCCTTCGATTTTTAATGAGCCTGAAGTGACAAGTGCTCAGATGGACCTTTTCTCTTAAGGAGTCTAAAAAGGAACAAAAATGACTACTCTGGAAATCTAGACAGAGGGATTACCAAACCAATCAAAAAACTACAGAATACTTTTTACGGTACAGCAGTCAATCTTCCCAAATGTTGTGTTCAGTGCATTGCGATTGATGGGGCGGCAGACACGGCTTCCTAAGGATAAAGGATATAGCCTATTGTGGTCTCCCAATATATACTTGACGGTATGTGGGAGCACAAGTCTGTACTGGCACTAGTCGTCTCAAAAAGGAGGAATCACCCAACCTACGATGAAAGTGATAGTTACCAGGCATTACGATGCTAGAATACATCTCTAGCCTAGACTTCTAAATGTTGTGCGTTAGGTTCCAAAGCGTTTTTATGTTCATTGAGATTTATTTTACAATTGATCTTTCTTAAGAAGTTTTCCTTTAAGGTTCACTGCATGATTTAGATATACAATTCCTAAATATGCAATCCAAGGTGATAAACAGTTGTTTACTTTATTTTTGCAATGAAAATCCTAGCTACTAAGGAAAGAGAAGTAACATTCTTTCAACATAGAGAAAAGAGAACACACTAAGATGCACTGTCCTAAATCAATTTCCACAAGCAGTCTAAATGCAAATGCACATGCATGTATTTTTTTTCTGCTTTCTTAATGTGTGAATGACAAAAAGAATGCTAAGTACAGACCTGAACTATTTTTCTTTCAAAGCGACAATACTAACAATTTTATTTTCAAAAAACGAAAGGAAGATTAAGATAACACTTTGCGATTTCAAATTCAAAATTTGCTTTCGACACTTGAAAAACTATTAATTCAAATCAAATACAATGGAAAAAGTGTAATCGACTATCAAAAAGAGGAAGACTCTTTTCTTTGACTGAAAATGACACTTGCGACACTTTCAAATCAAAAGATGACAGTTCAATTAAGCTATTGTTTGCAAAGGAGAACTGCAAATGATGAAAAATACATAAAAACATTCATAATTATTTATCAATGGAGGCTAAATAATGCAAAGGAAGAGAGTTTCAACAGTGATATACTGATCACAGACAACAAAACTACTGAATAAAGCTGAAGACAATGAAGAGAAAACTAAAATCTAGAAGAAAAAATAGTCTTACCTAATCATCACACCTGTAACACAAGGAAATAGGGATGCATCTCACCTTCAGCACATGGGAGGTGCGATGCATCTAGATTTCCAATGAGAGACAATGCGATGGTCCAGGGACGAGACTGAGCTTGGTTTTTTCTCATAGTTTGCAGCTAAGTTCAGGGTTTTAGGATAAGCTAATGATAGACAGTAAACACAAAGTATAGGGGCTGATCTAATGAGGTTACTTGAGCTACCACCAGGGCACTTAGGATGTTTGCAAGTCAGGTTTTTAGTTCATAAACAAACCCGGAGACGGACTGATGCAGCGTTGATCTTCTTTGTAGTTGCATAGCAAAAGAAGTTCAATGGTTTGCTGGCTTAACTTTAGGCTCCGTCTATAGTTTATAAAGAAAACAAATAGAAACAAGCAAACAAGATACTCGCTCCCCAGTGGAGTCACCATTTTGTTATTGGGAAAACTAGTGTCCATTCAGAGCTTCTAGTCCCACTAAGACGAGTAGCTATCTTAGAAACAAACAAACTAAAGTTACTTGTGTTTTCCTTTATGAGAGATAGATGAGAGAGAAGCAAAGAGTCCCAACCTCAATCTTTCACTTGGCTCCTTGCTTGTTTCCTCCATCCTTTGACAAAGCTTCGCCACTCCTTCCTTACTTTTCTCACTTCAAAGAACACCTGTAGAGTCAAAGCAACATATATATCATGCCACTACTCGATTCGGAAGATTAATAATCATTTTAGGGATACAAAATAGATGTGCCCAATAAATCCCCAGTTGAGTCAGCACTGACTGTGTGAGGATGATACATCCTCCCATAGATAAACATCTATGTTTCCATCCATTAATCTTCCAATAGAATCTTTCCACTAGCCACATCCAATCTTCATTTTTGTAGCATCCTGGCTTTAGTCAATGCCCTAGATAATACAAAATAGATGTGCCCAATAAATCCCCAGTTGAGTCAGCACTGACTGTGTGAGGATGATACGTCCTCCCATAGATAAACATCTATGTTTCCATCCATTAATCTTCAAATAGAATCTTTCCACTAGCCACATCCAATCTTCATTTTTGTAGCATCCTGTCTTTAGTCGATACCCTAGATATTGCATACCCTTATCTATATTTTCTGCCTCCACTCTAAAATAATTCTGAAAAAAAAGAGATATCATTATGGGCACATGATCCATAGAGAATAATATATTTCTATTCATTTTGAACAATACATGTGGCTACCCCATACTTCTTATGAGTAATGAGAGTGATAACCATTTAATCTTGTTTATCATACCCATCAACAGAATATCATCCACAAAAAGACTGTGAAAAACTATGACACAACTGCTAATTTTTAATGTTTCAAATTTTCTAGTGGACATTGCTTTTCTTATTTTTAGGCTTAATCCATCCATCACCAGGATAAATAAGAGAGGGGATAATGCACATCCTTGTCTGAGTCCCCTACTAGCAGCAAATTTTTTTGATGGGAATCCATTAATTATTACTGCATAGCAAACTGTTGATACGCACCCTATGATGCATTCAATCATATCTGGGTCCACTCCAACTTTAAACATCACCATTCTTAGGATTCCCTAGTCTACACAGTCATAAGCTTTTTTTATGTCTACTTTCATCATTGTTGCATTCATTTTTTTAAATTTAATATTGTGCATACATTCATGTGAAACAACTATAGCATCATGGATTACTCTATTGTTTAAAAATCCATATTTCTCATGTGAGATGAATTTAGATAAAGAAACTTTCAATATGTTGGCTATTATCTTAGAGATAATCTTATATGATAAATTACACAGAGAAATAGGGCAGTAATCAGCAAAGGTTTCCACCTATGATTCCTTTGGGATAAGGGAGATATAAGTGGAATTTAACAGAGGATGTATGAATCCTTTAGTCCTAGATTCTTCTACCATATGAAGTAGTTATTCCTAAAATATGTCTATGAAATGGGCAAAAAATTCAACTGTCCATCCATCTAGACTTGGCCCTTTGTCTCCTTTCATTGATTTAATGGCCCATTTCAGTTCTTCCTCCTTAACCTCCTTATACAACTCCACATTATCCTCTTCATTAAACATTTTGGGATACTCTTCAACTGCCCACAACTGAGCACCCACATCCTCCATTTCCACTCTATTATATAATTTTTTGAAATATTAAACTGCCAGAGATGAAATATCTGATTGCTTGTTATATTTGTTTCCTTCACCACCCTTTATTTGCCAAATGGTATATAGTTTTCTTCTGTGATTGGAAAAATGGTGAAATAATTTGGTATTTTTATCTCCTTCCTTGATCCATAGTGCTCTTCTTTTCAATCTCCAAGTCATCTCCCTTATTTGAAGAATTTTCTTTTTCCCATGTTCTGAAGCATGAATTTTCTCCCTTACTGTGGGAGGAAGAGAATAGACAGTCATTTGGTTATATAGGACCTTTAACTCCTCCTCGATTGTGGCCAAATCCTTTAATGGTTCCTCCTTCTTATTCCTTTCCCGTTTCTTTACTTCTATTTTAAGGAACCTGAGCCTATTTATGAAGCTTTCAGTGCTGAAAGTGCCCTCCTCTATGTTTATTTTTTCCTTCTAGGATGATAGGATTAGTGAATCAAAATTTGAATCTTCTAGCCAGATTCTATTAAACTTAAAAGGTAAACCAAACCTTGCATCAGAACTATTCCAAAGCAGAGTAATTGGACGATGGTATGAAACATAATTTTCAACAATAATAGATCTAAAATCCCCCATCTTATCTATCATGTCTTCATGGACAAGAAACCTATCAAGTTGTAGAATTTCCCACTATAGATCACTTGATAATGAAATATACTAAAGAAAAATACTAGATCTACATCTACAATCAAACTTTGCGGAAACTTAATCAATTTGAGCTAGATCAATCAGAACACATATAACAGAGAAGAAGAAATCAATCACATGAAACACAGAAGAATACTCTGGGTAAAGCCTTAGCTAAAAACACTGATCTTTGTATTATCATACAAGTGGAAATATGTTAGGATTACAAAAAGCTTTAGCTCACAAGCTATCTAGCTCTCAGTACAATCCCTCTACTGCTCATAGACAGTCAAAGGCTTCTCACAAACCTTCTCCTCTACCCTCCAAGCCTCATGTTTCCTTGCGTAGTTTCTCCTAGGGTCCAATTCTGCCACCTGTGTGAATTCACCTCTCACACAACTCACCAAAATCAGAAATAACTGTGAAATCCTGAAGGAGATAATTCCTTATGCATGGATGAGTTTCCTATATAGGAAAAATCCTCTAACTGATAGTAAATTGTCCCTTCCTTTGATCTTAACTGGGTCTTTGTCTGAATTGACATGCATGAGTTATTTATGAGAGAATATTTAGTTATCTGAAGTAAACTAGTTGCATGCATGCATTCGTTGACTAACTGAACTCACAATCAGCTCCATAAACTGTTGGAACTAATCTAACTGGACTTAACTTAGTTAACTAAGCTAACTAATTACAACTCAAAGTACAACTCATCCTAATCTCCTTAACTAAGGGATAACTTCCTCAATCAAAGGGATAACTATTGCATGTCTTCACATAGACTTCATGTTTGATTTCTCCAACTAATTAACTCAAGATGAATTAATTAATTATTTTACAAACAGTTGCTAAGATCAAATTTTAATTTTAATTCTCAATTTTAGTTCAAGGAAAAACTAAAATTGGAATGTATCCTGAAATGCTATTTATAGCAATGCTATATTTAGCATTTCTATTTTACGATTCCTTGTTGCTATATCCAACACTAGTACCTGAAATGATATTTATAGCAAATTTATTTATAGCAATTCTATTATTAGCATTTCTTGTTGCTATTTTCAACACAAGTCTCTTAGCTATATACTTATTGCCACTTCTTCCATTATCCCAAGTGGGAGCATTTTTGGGTGGGCAGACATCTATTAGGTTATGTGCAAGAAAAATTTCTCTTAGCTTCTGTGCCATTCTGTCTGGCACCCTAGATTGTCCCCACAGTTCTTCTATATCTTAGGTACAATTAAGATACCCTACCAAAAATAGAGAAGGTAAATTGAGAATCCCCAATATCTCCATAGTATTCCAAAAACCTTCCTTCTCTTTATAAGGAACATATACATTAAGAATATGTGATCTTCCTGGGATATCTCTGATATCACTTACCTGGAGTATACCTATCGAACAAGAAAAAGCCTTCAAATTTTCCCCCCGTGGGTCTCAGAAAATAGCAAGATCTCCATATCTACCAATGGAATTCATTTCCACAATATACCATGTGGGAAGCATCCTCCTAAAATAGTCAATAGATTGAGCAGTAGAGTGCATTGATTCTTGGAGAAGAATTATGTTGGATTTAGATGAAATGAAAAGATCTCTTAGAGCAAGGAATTTTGGATGGGCCCTCAAACCCCTTATATTCAATTATCGAATTGAGTTCATTTGGGTTTATTTGAGGGCATGCATGCTCTATGTTCCCTGGGGGAGATGGGAGTTGAAATAGGAATATCAATGAGAGATGGCGAGTTTGTCAAGGTAGTATGTGTTTGATGAGGTCGACCTCTAAAATATATTTTGCCCCTGTTGTTTTTCTGCCTCACAGTAATATTTCCTGCAGATGTAGGACTGATTTCTGGAGACCTGGATCCTTTTGGCTTAAGGATAGTAAGCGACTTGAGGTCAAGAGTTTTCCTTTGTAAAAGGAAATCAAGATCAATATCAATAGGATTAATTGGTGAGGATATTGGATAGATTTGAATAAGAGCCTTATCTTTATATTTAGGAGAATTTGGTTGAGTAGCTAGAGAATAAAGCCCACGTGCTTGAGTGTAAGTAGCATATGATGTATATGGAATATCTATCATATTATGTATTGACTGTAGCGGGATCTGGGGAAATAATAGAGATGATAATATTTGTGGATGTTCTCTACAGGATGAATCAACTGCTATATGGGAACATGACTACCCAGACAATGGGGATGATGATTAGATTTGAATAGGAATAGGAGAAGATGTCCTTTTTATGAACCTGGGAGAAGGTTCAAAAAATATCTGGTTTGAGTGACTATAATTACCTGAGCCGAGATAGTTTTTGTTATGTTTAATGTCATAGCCTTGGCACGGAGAGAAACATTCCAATTTATTTTCATTTTGTATTTTTTGGTGAGGCCCTTTCTGCTCCCTTGGCGACTGCCAACTTCCTCTTGATTTAGGACAATTTGTAATTAGATGTCTCATCTAGTGACAATTGAGGCACCAGAATGGAATTCCCTAGAAATTCAAATGTTGAGTGTGATTGATATTTTCCTACTTTAGCTCAATGTGGTCTAGAAAAGCTTCATCAAAGTCTTTCTCTATAAGGACCCAAGCTATCCTCTTATCCCCGGCTCCCAGACACCGCAGATCTACATATACGAATTTTTCGATGGCATTTCCAATATCAGTAAAAACATCATCCAGAATTCGACTGGAAGTCTGGGTAGTTTGACCCGTATGAATTTGTTCTTTGGAATTTGCTTCAAAGGATTGAAGCCTGTGTACCATGCATACATTTCCAAAAATCCATGGTCCTTGACCCATGGCCTTGCTGCAATTTTCCTGAGGTCTTCTTCACTTAAAAAATAGAAACTATACCATCCTCCTGTGAGCTTCACCACCGTAGGAACATACCTAGCAGGATTTTCCACTTCTTTTCCAACCACTGTCTTGTCTCAACTTCTTCAATTTCTAGAAAATACCACCTTCCTACTAAATCTCTCTTTTGAAGACTCATAATTCTATCAAGGAGCACGTCATGACCAAATGAGAGAATAGGCACAAGAGTAGTAATTTTTATGGGACACTGTTTTCTACCACCCTTCCTTTCACCACCATTTTTTCCTACGAAATTATTATGTGGCATATAACTGACTTCCAACCACAAGTCGCCTCTGTCCTCTATGGTTTTCAGCCGAGGAGAGTTTTCCATCTTCCTTATCACTTTTTGGTTTGCACGGCATTGTGACTCAGCCACCACAATCGCTTGGATAAAAGCTTCATGAAGTGAAGTGTCTGACTCAAAGTGGTCCATCAGTCCATGTGGAAAAGCTAAAGTGTGCTATCTATGAAACATGTTGCAATCACTATGGACCCCACACCCAAACCGCCCTTAGAATCACCACCCTTGAGAATGTCTACGACACTCGGTCATGAATATGTTAGGCCAAGTACGTTCCACTAAGAATATAACCTGAGCCAACTATATGGAATATCACAATAGAATTTAAATACCTTCTGACTTCAGGCAGACTCATCAGATCTCACACCTAAACATACATGGGAATTAATCTTGAAGAGAATGTCAATGACACCAATTCTGTCACTAGCTATAGAAATCTCTTCGGTAACTTAACTTTCCTAGAAAATTAAAGGTACATGTATATGGAGATAACACAGATGTC
This sequence comes from Pinus taeda, assembly GCA_000404065.3. Taxonomy (NCBI): domain Eukaryota; kingdom Viridiplantae; phylum Streptophyta; class Pinopsida; order Pinales; family Pinaceae; genus Pinus; species Pinus taeda. The sequence continues at coordinate 66,530 of APFE030029115.1, forward strand.
ACGCGAAGTGTACTAGGGAGATGCTTGTGGACACCCTTCACTTCATGCCCAAGCCAGCGTATGGGAATCGAGTTTTAAAATAATATTAATGGTTTGTATTAACCCCCAGAAATAGATAAACAAATTATGGTAGGACTCCTTCCCGGAAAATCCAAGCAACCCGAAAACCACTACCAAGGCTATTAAGGTTCTGGGCCATCGCAATAGCAAAGACAATAGAAACCTTGACAAATCCAACAGCTACAACCTATTCTAATGGATATAAACTTATAGGGCTAGGAAATCGAGAAAATGTTACTACATTCGAGCCACCATCACTCAAGAAGACAAGTCAGTGGTCTAGTGAGAACAATCTGAGAAATAGAGGGGCATGGAAACATAAATGGAAATTGACATGCAACCATTAGGCCACTAGATTAAAGGAATTAGTTTTCTATATGCCTTCGTCCAAAGAGACAAGTGATCATTAAAATGCATGAAAAAACCACCCTAAAACCCTTGTCCTAAGAGATATTTGGGGAAAACCTAGTAATAACAAAAATATTTTGCATAATAATTAACATAAAACTGTAAATTCAAATTTTTCCCCCAACCCAAATCCTGTAATTTCATTGAATTACTTACTTAAGTTCACTAGAAAGCATACCTTTTTCTTCTATCGTAGTTGTATTGATGATTTCTAGTTCGTTTTAGGTTCACAATGACTGTAGAGTTGACTGGATTCGATGACCTTGCCCTGTTACTTTTTTCCATAGTTTAATATTTGTTTTCTTCACCGCCTCTAACATTCCTTTGTTCCATAGTTGAAACATGAAAACGGGGAAAATAACCAGGAAAAACCAGGGTATGGTGGGCACCATCAAATGAGGACTTTGCCGACCTCACTGAGGACACTAGTAAGCTCAGTGGCAAAGCCATAGCTCAGGTTCTAGCTCTCTCTCTCTCTCTCTCTCTCTCTCTCTCTCTCTCTCTCTCTCTCTCTCTCTATATATATATATATATATATTCCTAGTTATTTTCACTAGTTATTTTCACTACTCATCACATCAACATGCCCAATCAAAATGCATGTATGGAACACTCTGATTTGTGCATATGATGACCTTCAAGGATTGGTTAACCAACCATGTCAGAAAACCTAAAAAATAACAAAATTAACTATAAAACCCTACGAGAAAACCTAAAAAATAACAAAATTAACCGTAAAACCCTACGAGCTTAACATAGGATTTCCTCTATAGGAATAAGTTCCAGGGCAAAATTTACAAAAAAATTAGCACACATATAATAATAATATAATTTCTTTTTTTAATTAGTTATTTTTATGGTTTTACAAATTTCAATAATATATATAAAAATAAAACATTTTTTATTTTCATTTCTTTATCCATTAAAATTTATTTAATACTTATATTTATACTTCCCATATATATATATATATATATATATATTCTTTATCTAAATTAGAAACAAGTAATATACACCCCAAAAAATACGCTTCGAATTAAAGTGACATAAACCTTTTTTTAGATGAAAAAACCTACTAGTATATATTAGTAATGAGATAACTAGTACATAAGTTTCGATCATAAGAGATCGCCATATATCTATCCACTAACAAAAACAAATACAAATACATCATCCATAAAGTTATATAAAAGCGTATCAAACGAATGATGCATAGAGGGAAGAAAACCATGAGTATCTAAATCCGGTGAGTTCATTATAAGTGAAGCTAAAATGTTTCAACCCAAAAATAAGACCTCGACAAAACATGTAATCTCATATCCTTTAAAGCACGCTATGTAGACTTAAGAAAGTCATAACTATGGAAAATCTATGAACCCCTCTTCATAGATGTCCCCATCCAATAAGTGGCATAATTTAATGGCATCGTTATCAACATTAAGTCCATCTTTGGAAAGGGTAGTTGCAGTAATGTTTGCTTCCCTATAGATATGATGAATGTGAAAAACCTGGAAAGATATGATAAGTGTTTTAATACGTGCCATCCAACCTCGATGCTTTGGAGGATCATTAGATTAGTAGTCTCGTATATCATGAATAATAGTCTTGGAATCCCCATATACATGAATTGTCTTAATGATTTCACTCTCAAAAACCAGAGAAGGCCCCATAAAGCACATGTCTCTGCCCTAAAATTTGTACCAACCCCAATGAACCATTGTAACTTATAGTTTTCTCTTTTTTTGATCTTGAGCCATGCCCCGCATCCACATCATCCTTGTTGCGAAACACCATCAAAGAAACTAGCTGAAAAGTATATCTGTGGGTGAACAAGTATTCCAAAAATGTCCCTTATGATCTCAAGGCATGTATCTTGTGCATCCAACCAAGTGAGAATCTTTGAGCATATACGAAGGTGATTGATTTGGATCAGATCAAGTATGTAGTTTTCTTGCGCCCTTTATAGACATATTTGGGCACATCAACGCCAAACTTATATGGCGATAAACTAGGGCTCTTCAACCCCTAAAACAATTGTTTCATACCCTAAAAGAACATAGTTATCTGATTACATCATTTCCCAAAAGTTCCACCTGAGAAACCATCCAGAAATGGCCTAAACTAAGCCATACTGACTGCTCCACTGGCAGGGTGTGATGCATACTTAGTGGTACATTGTCAGGGTGTGATGCATACTGATTAGGCATTCTATAGGGTGCGTTGGGCGAGGATGGAAAAATGTTCGAGACAATTTGCTAGGTGGTTGCTCATGGAATCTTTCAGAAACTTCTCCTATGCCACTTGCCTCTTTGAATTCACCCAAGGATGAGTAAGAGATCCAAGAAATCTCCAAGTGGAACCAATTGTAACAAGTGGAATGACACTAATCAAACCCCATGGATGACTCACACCCTTACACACATCTATAAATGGATCCCTCATCTAAGAGATCTGAAGGCTGGAAAATGGAGAATTGCAAGGAAGTGCTGATAGTTTGTAATTGAGGAAAGAGTATTGTATTGTTGGTGTGATCTTACTATTTCATGAGGTGAAGAGGGATTGAAGCTAGGAGGATGATGCTAGATTAGACAACTCAGTTTTAATTCTCCCTTGTATTTAATAAAGTTCTTCAAGTTTTCTTCCATATGATTGTGCAATTGTGAATGTTATCATTTGTTCATTATATATCTGATTCTGTAATGTTTATGTTGTAATATATCACGATGCTTTGACGGTTCTTTGTTGTTGTACTTATGCAGGTACTCTCCAAGCGGGTTAAGTATGGAGAGGATTTGCAAGCTCTGTCAAGGGGGAGAGAGATCAAGTAAGGGATTAAACAGAAGTTCCAAGTTGGTTCCTTTATCTTTCTCTTATCTGTTGCACATAGAAGAAATCGTTCAGTTGCTTTAAGCTGTTGTTTCTAGGGTAGCTGCCAAACCTAGAGGGCTAGTCATTTGACAAGACACTAGTTTTCCCATAAACAAATTGGAAACTCTTCTAGGGAGGAACATATATTTGTTTGTTGTTATTATTTGTTTTATAAACTATAGACAGAGCCTGACGTCAGCTAGGTAGCCTTCGAACTACTCTTGCTCTGCAATTGCATACTAGATGAATGTTGCTTTAGTCAATCTCTGGTTTAGTTTATGAATTAAAAATTGGACTTACAAGCATTCTAGATGCCCTTTTGGTAGCTTAGTAACCTCTTAAGATCTTCCTCTATAATTTTCTCTTTACTGTCCATTAAAGCTCAGCCTAACTCATTGAAAATAGTTGCACATCTGAGCCAAAACCTGCTTCAGTTGCGCTCCCTGGCCCATCGCACTGTCTTCCACTATAACCCAGTATGCATCGCACCTTCCAAGTGTAGTAAGTGCGATGCATCCCTGTTTCTGTGAAGCCCAAGTGTGATGATTGACTGGACCCTTTTTCCACTCTAGAAATTCGGGTATTTTGACCTTGTTTCTAGTATTCCTTAGTTGTTTTGCTGCTTATGAACAATGCCTCCCTACTAAAGCCTACTTGCATCACATAGATCAGCCTCCATTAGATTAGGATTAGTGAATGTTTCTTGTGTATTTGTTCATCATTTACAATCTTTTGCCGAAAATTTTCTTAAATCGATCTGTCACTTTGGTACAAAAAGTGTCGTAATTGTCGTTCTGTGTCAAAAAGAGAAGTGACATGAATTCTTCCTTCCCTTGATAGTCGATTGAACTTTTCTTCATGTATTTGATTTGATTTGTTTATATTCGAAGTGTCAAAATAATTTTTTTTATTCAAAATTGAAAAGTGTTATTTAGTCTTCCTTTCTCTTTTGAAAAAGAAATTGTCGAAAATGTCATTTTGAGTAAAATATTTCAGATGTCTACTTCATTTAGTTCTCTTTTTTTGTCATTTTTCACATTAAGGAGAATGAAAATAAATACTTTCATTTGTGTTTAGCATTTTTTAGTTTGTGTGCAAAAATGATTTAGGAAAATGCACTAGCGTGTGCTCTTTTCTCTTTGTTTGAAAGAATTGTAATCTTCTTTCCCTAGTAGCTAGGATTTTCATTGCTCAAAATAAAAAAAGATTGTTTATCAATGTAGATTGCATTTTAGGAATTTCAAAATCATCATCACGCAGTGAACCATTGAAAGGAAAACTCTAAACAAGATCAACTCTAAAATAAATTTCAATGAACCTAACAATGCTTTGGAACTTAATGCAACACATCTAGAGGTATAGGCTAGAGATGTGTTTCGACATCATTAAAACTAGTGGCTATCATTTTCATTGAAGGTTGGGTGATTCCTCCTCCTCGATACGACAAGTGCTAGCATGGAATTGTGCTCCTCGTGTTGTCACGTATATATTGGGAGACCACAATAGGCTTATATCCTTAATCCATAGGAAGCTGAGTCTACTGCCTTATTGATCATAATGCAGTAAACACAGCATTGGGGAAGATTGACTACCGTACATAAGTCCTTGGTAATTTCTCTTCAATTTATCACCAAGGTGTATATTGCAGTTTTGTGATTGGTTTGGTAATCCCTCTGTCTAGATTTTCCAGAGCAGACACTTTTGTTCCTTTTCAACTCTTTAAAAGAAAAGGTCCATCTAAGCACTTGTCACTTTAGGCTCATTAAAAATCGAAGGAGACTAGAGTCATCTTTATCTTTTTCTCGGCTCTTAAAAATTGAAAAAGCAAAGTTGTGTCAAAGCATCATTAAAATTAATTGAAATTAAAATAACATCCCTGTTCCTTAGTTGATCTTAGGTTGAGACATATGGCATTGAATTCGGAGTCCACTGATCAAGGAATCCCTTTTGAGGGGATCCTAGTCCTTTTCCTTCTTGGGGAAATATTGGTGCTCCTTATATGGCTACATTGTCCCTTCTGGGACTTACCATTGGCCTGTTAGTATGGTTGTTTTCAACCTCTGTGGTTCAAAATACCGCGATTTCTCCGTAATCAAATCAACCTCCAGTTGATCCTCAAGTTGACCCTTTGCCTTCTTCCTTATTTGTTCCTCCCTCCCCTTCTTCCTCTTTGGTTGGTGAAAATAGCGATACTAGTAACCATGTGGCTGAGAAGAAGAAGAAAGGGAAGGAGAAGAAGAAGAAGCCAATTATGCAAAGGGGTCAACCAAGCAACCATTGCTTTGAATGCATCATCTAGTGAAAATCCACATATTAAACTTCCCAGAGCCAAATTTCCATGCATAATTTGTGTGGGTGACCATTTTCATTGAGACTGTCCTTGCTTTCCTTGGATCTTGAAGGAATGGTCTCCCCGTTCACACCATCCCGTGTCATCAACTTTTGGAGATCATGTTGGTAACACACCTTCAACTAGTGATAGTAAAGTTCATGTACAGAGGAAAAATGTTAGGTTTCCATGTAGGTTATGTGAAGGTAACCATGCCCTTCACCTTTTCCCCTTTTTGGATGAAGGAAAAAGAGTGTTGGATAACTGTCCTCCTTCACTGTAGTGACTTCCATATGGTTACAAAAAACTCTCCCTAAGTCCTTTACTAGTTGAAAAGCCGACTGACTCAAATCAACCATCGGTCAAAACCACTCTCTCTGAAAGTGAATCTGATGAGTCTTTGCCTGACCAATGTTAATAGGTTGAGATAGCAGTTGACCCAATTTCACCTTCAGCTAATCGTACCTTTCCTGAAGAGAGTGGAAACGATACCGTTCAAATTCTCTTTGTTAGTTCAGATTCGAACGAAATTGGGGGAAATCCGCATGTTCCATCTAGACAGGAGGAAAACCTTCCAGTCCTTGTAGCACAAGGGGTTAATTCACCCATCTATTCGGTACCCCCTCCAAGTAGTCTGGTCACTTCCTTTGACTAGAATCTACTAGCAAGATCCCGCCTTCCTTCTTATGTACCTTTCTGAATCATAGTACAAGTTTGTAAAATGATCATGTCTGGCACTATCATAAATGAAGGTGCATCAGTGAGTATCCCTTCCTCAACTACTTGGAAAGCATTTGGTTTTCCATCGCTTATGCCTGTTACATAGAATCTATTAGGCTTTAACAAAGGAACCAGTCGACTGTTAGGGATCCTTCCTAAGTTATCGATCACTTGGGGAGGGAAAATTTTTCATCTGAATGTGATGATAGTCCCAGGACCGTTAGATTACAATTTACTTCTGGGGCGTGACTATGTTTACAACATGGAATCTATTGTTTCAACACTCTTCTGAGTGATGTGTTTCCTGCATGAAGGAAAAATTGTCACCATTGACTAGCTTTCATTTCCCGGTTCAAGTATAGCTCCAAGTCAATCATTGTCCCTAAATGGTCCATTTACATCAACGATATCAATCAAATCTTCATTCCACCCACCTGATAGCTAGGAGTAATCTGGTCAATGTAATGAAGCTTTAGGGGCATGCACTTAGTTGTAAAGATAAGTTTCCTTGTAGGTTATGTGATTGGTTTGTCACACCATTCACCTTTGTCTATTCTAGACGAAGTCGTCCTGCTTCACCGCAGTGATTTCAATCTGGTTATAAGAGACTTTCTTTTTCTTGCTGGGGGCATGCAAACCTATCTCAAGCATAATTCCCCCATGGTTCAATCTTGTCAAAAAATGAATCCAATTTTCCATTTCATTTTCAACTTTTTGTTTTGTCATTTAAAGCTTATGAAAAAATAAAACTGAATCCAAGCATAGTTCGCCCATGGTTCAAGCTCATAAAAAAAATGAACCCACCAAGCATTGTTCCCCCATGGTTCATGCTTGTCAAAAAATGAATCCACCTTCAACTAAATAACCTTTGTGATTGCCATTTTATTAGCCTTTTGAACCTTGGTTGTGTATCTCTCATCAACACCATCCCTTTGGCCAATCATATGCTTTCACTTGGTCTTTTACCCCTTTGAGGAGCAGTTGTGATGAGTGGTATTATTAACCAACCTCTTCACAGAATTCACCATGTTTTGAGAAGTTCCAAATTCACCAGAACCAGTTGCTACCCTAGACACCACTCATTCCTAAAAGATCGAGTCTCCTTTAAACCCTTTTCAGACTCGTTAAATATTAAAAGATTGTCGAGCACTGGCCTTTCCAACTTGTTAAAGTGATTGGAAATGTCATCCCTCCTATATGATTTTATATTTTTTTGGACCCGAGGGATTACCTTACGAAAAAGTCAAGCACTTGTGTTTTTCGGCTCATTAAAGTGATCAGAAAAGTCATCCCTTTCATATCATTTTATCCTTTTTCGGACTTGAGGGATTATTTTACGAAAAAGAGCTTATGTAGTTTCCTTTTCATCCCTTTTCATACTCTCTAAACATGAAAAGGACCGAGTTATCCTTGTCGTTAAACTCATTAAAACAATAGCGACAAACTTGTCCATTCTAGACGAGACTGAGTTTCACTATTGCTAGACTCGTTAAAACATAGCGACAGGTTTGCCCGAAGGGAAAATTATAGAACAAGAATATGTTATCCTCCTCTTGCATCTATTAACAGCTCACATTATTGGCTGGTAATCAGGCGATGTCTTTCCATGTTCAACTTTAGAACATCTCTTCACATGGATTGAATTGTACATCGGGTTAAGATTGAACCAGTTTGAAGATCCCAGATCTAGTTTCATCCATCTGGACTACGATATATTCAGGGATATAAAAACATCAAATGTACAAAGGTGCTTCACAGATTGTCATCCAAACCAAGGATGATGAATCTACATTTGAAGAATCACCAGTCTGCATCTACAGACAACTATATGATCTATGTACATGAAATGAATTTATAAAGCTGAGCATGGGAATGCCTACCTCAGCTAGATCATGAAAATTATATTATGATGATGTGTTGTATTGTAACTTATGTAGGTCACCTTCCAGTTTGAAACCTCGGATCCTCATGATAAAGCATTTCACCTGACATCAATATTTACGACTTCATGCTTTAGGGGGCAACTGTTATAGACATACTTGGGCACATCAACCCCAAACTTATATGTCAATAAACTAGGGCTCTTCAACCCCTAAAAGAGTTGTTTCATACCCTAAAACAACATAGCCATATCGTTACATCTTTCCCCAAAAGTTCCACCTGAGAAACCATCCAGAAATGGCCTAAACTGAACCATACTGACTACTCCATTGGTAGGGTGCGATGCATACTGAGTGGTACGCTGTCAGGGTACGATGCATAGTAACTAGTCCTTCTATAGGGTGTGATGGGTGAGGATGGACAAATTTATGAGACATTTTGCTAGGTGGTTTCTCATGGCATATTTTGGAAACTCCTCCTATGCCACTTGCCTCTCCGAATTCGCCCAAGGATGAGTAAGATATGTAAGAAATCTCCAAGTGGAACCAATTGTAACAAGTGGAATGACACTAATCAAACCCCGTGGATGACTCACACCCTTGCACACATCTATAAATGGATCCCTCATCTAAGAGATCCAGAGGATGGAATATGGTGAATTGAAAGGAAGTGCTGATAGTTTGTAATTGAGGAAAGAGCACTGCATTGTTGATTTGACCTTGCTATTTCATGAGGTGAAGAGGGATTGAAGCTGGGAGGATGATGCTGGATCATACAACTGGGTTGTAATTCTCCCTTCTATTTAATAAAGTTCTTCAAGTTTTCTTCCATATTATTATGCAATTGTTAATGTTATGATTTGTGAATGTTATCATTTGTTCATTATATATCTAATTTTGTAATGTTTATGTTGTAATAGATCATGATGCTTTGACGGTTCTTTGTTGCTGTACTTGTGCAGGTACTCTCCAAGCGGGTTAAGTACGGAGAGGAATTACAAGCTCTGTCAAGGGGGAGAGAGTTCAAGTAAGGGATTAAGCGGAAGTTCCAAGTTGGTTCCTTTATCTTTCTCTTATCTGTTGCACGTAGAAGAAAACGTTCAGTTGCTTTAAGCTATTGTTTCTAGGGTAGCTACCAAACCTAGAGGGCTAGTTATTCGACAAGACACTAGTTTTCCCAGAAACATTCCCTCCACAGTTCCCATAGAAAAAACAAGGGAATGTATCTATGCATACAATGTCAACAACACCACATAGGGGACACCGTCCCAATCCATGATAACCCTACTTTTTGAAGTTATCACATGTTAATATCTTATTGTGGCATACTAACCAAGTGAATAAGATAATATTCAAAGGAATGTTCCACTTCCAAATGTTGAGGAACCAAGGGGCAATAATAGAATTGTATATATTACCCATTATGTACCTGTAATTTTTTGCTACCACAACATAGCCTTTTTTTAGGATACTACTCCATACCAGTGAGTCACCCCTCATGTTCCTGCAAATCCCAGCTCGTCTGAGATCCTCGACAAAGCCATTCCATTTTAGGGTGTTGTCTCCATGTAAATCAATTTCCATGCCCATTTCCTAGATTGGGTGAACCTCATTCCATATGCTTATTACCTTTGTTAGGTAGAACATACCCTTTTGATGTAGTGTGTTTATATTAGCATCCGAAAGTCCAGTGTGATGGAAACCACCCATAATATGATCTGGGCCAGTAATAATATTATTTACCATACTGAAAGACCAATGTATCCTTGTTAGGAACGTGGATTTGATCTTTTGGAAGCTCAACCAAATGTACAATCCCTCATTCTTAGCCTATCTCTCCAATTCTGAGTGAGTCAATGAAGGTCCTTTTATTTTGATACTTTTCCTTAATAATCTCCCCCCATATTCCAGCACCAAATAAAGCTCTCCAAAGAAATTTAATAAGCCAGAATAATCCCAAAAAAAAATTTGTTCATAATTCCCCATCTTCCAAGTACCAAATGGGCCTCCAAAGGAAATTATAAAATAATATTCGAAATAATAAAATAATATTAGACTATATCATCAAATTTTAGAGGGAAAAAAGAAAACTATATATATTTCAACTTGTATTTTCAACTTATCTCCCTATGGGTTTACTCAAATTTCGAGCGAAAACATTTGTTGGATAAAAAATTTGATTCCTCGTCTAAGGAGTACCCATATTGCATACTTTTGATGGACCTCGCTACATGAAAAATGAGAAATACATGAAAAGCATGATTTCAATCACACTTCTTCATGTTTTTTCTCATTTTTTGTGTAGCAGGGTCCATTGACAGTATGCAATATGGGTACTCTTTGGATGAGGAGTTAAATTTTGAATCCAATGAATAATCCTACTAGAAATTTGAGTAAAACCTTAGGGAAATATGTTGAAAATATGAGTTCAAAAGGTAGTTTTATTATTTTATTATTTTTTAATCTTTTTACTTTTTTACTCAAAAAATGTTGAATCATCCCCCATGGTTGACATCATCATATTGAATCCTATTGGTTCTTATAAAGTTTATTTCGGTTGTACATTTTTCTTAGGAGGCCCATTTTAGATGTCAAAATTCCTCTAATGGTTAGGTCTTGAAATAGATTTCAATTTGACTAGATGAGATTTTCAATCCATATTAGATCCATACCATAGGAAACATGATAATATAGAACAGATTTTAGAGATAATATGTGTTGGAAAATAAAATAAATGTGCCCAAATAAGTTGACAACTATTGTAGGATGACTTGTACTCAAGTGTATCTACCACCAAGTGTAAGCGAGTGATGATTCAAACACTTTATTTTGTAATGGAACTTAGAAAATAACCATGCCCAATCTCTAGACCTGTAATTGTTTGCATTCAGTCTAAAGACTAGATATCTAAACCCCTCCTTAAGAGGCATAGATTCCATGCCAAAATAATATGTGATGTAGTCAATCTCTGCTTAATCTTTGCTAGAGAAAAGTAGGATTTGTTTCTACCCATTCGCCAGTAAACCTGAAGCTTCACCATATGACTCATGTTTCATTATCAAACGACTGAAATTCCCCTAATTTTAAGTCGCCTTTATCCTCCTACATATGTTTTCCATGTCAAGAATGAATAGTAAAGGTGATAGGGAGAATCCTTGCCTAAGTCCCCTCCCAGCACAGAAAAAATTTAAAGGGTATGCATTTATAAGGACAATAAACCATACTCCCATCATGCATGCCATGATCCACTCCATATTTAGTATATCTAACCCAATCTTCTGAAGTACAATCTTAAGGAGGGACCAATCCACATAGTCGTATGCCTTCTAAAGATCTATTTTCCTAATGATCACCTCCATACCCTTGGGATGTATGGTGTGAAAGCATTCTTGTGCGATGGAAATATCATCATGAATAGTTCTGTCATGGAGAAACCTGAATTGCTCCCTGGAAATGTGAACTGCAAAATCCAATTGATGCGCAACATAATGGTTTTGAAGATGATTTTATAAATGATATTGCACAGTGATATCAATATAAATTCTGCAAAGAAAGAAGGCTTTGATCACTTCAGGATGAGAGTGATAAAATTTGAATTTGGAGAACCAATGATGCGTCTTATGGCATGTGATTCCTCTACAATATCTAGTAGCTCTCGACCCATAAGGTCAAAGAAATGTAATAAAAATTCCACAATCCATCCATCTAGGCCCGCACACTTATCTCTACTGAAAAAATTCAACATCGATAGAATTTCATCCATTGTCAGTGTTTGACTCTAGACCTTCATTAGTATCATTCTGGAACATTTTAGGATATTCCTCCACTCCCCAAAGTTGGACTTCAATATTTACCTTTTTTGAGCTTTTAATAGGTTTTGAAAGTAGAGTACAACTTCTTTCTAGATCTCCCGAGTGGAATGTACCAAATTCCCGTAATCCCCATCGATATGCTAAAAAATGTTTCAATTATTCCTATGGCATGCATAATGATGGATGAAATTTGTATTTCTATCCTCTTCTTTAATCCACAGTACCCCACTCTTTAATCTCCATATATATTATTGAATTTTAAGTATGTGCCTTTTCCTCCCTTCCTAATCCTTCAACCATTTCAAAATCTACTCAGTTGGTGTCAAACGTACTAGAGTGTTCCCAATATTCCCATTTTTCTTAATCAGACTCTTAAGTTCTCTGTAATTTTCGTTTATTTTATGCTGCTCCCGTACATACATGTCTCTTTAAAGAAATCAATTCTGAGGATACATTTTCCATACATGATGATCCTAGAGGTATCACATAAAATTTCGAGACAATGATAACCAAATCGTTAAAATCATCTTTCTTGAGAAAAACATTATTAAATTTAAAGGAAATACCCTTGCGAATCGGTTCCATATGTCATTTCAAAATAATCAAGCACTGTTCTGAGATGTAATCCTATTCCACCCAAGATCTCAAGTTTCCAAAGTTTTCAATCAAATTCTCATGAATCATAAATCTATCCAGGCACTTGCCAATGTACTCCAAACCACTTCTTCCATTGTGTCGAGTAGGAAAAGTAGGATCCAGACTGATATAAAATAAATTGTATTCATCGTAAATGGATTGTAATCGGTTATTGATAGGGTCATCTCTACATCATGATCCCCAACACTCCTCCTAGGAGAATGTAGTATTATAATCTCCAATGATAATGAGTGACTTGATCTTCAGTATTTTAGGTGATTCAACATGATCCCAGAAGGATCACCTCCCTTTGTATGGAGCATATAAATTCCAAATGTAAATCCTATCGCCTGAACCATAGAAATGACATGTAAACAAGATACCAGCAAAATATTTATGGCCTTTTAAATTGGCCCAATTTGGGTCCCATAAAGGAGTGAGGCCCCCAAACATCCCAGATGAATAGACAATGACCACATACCAGTGAGAATAAATAAACTAGAAATTTTCAAGGGACCTTCGAGAGTCAGCCATAGTCTCTTGAATGAGAATAATTAATGGGCGTATAGAGAAAAATAGGTGTGAGAGTGGAATCGTCTTTATGATGTCCCCCTGTCCATGCAAGTTAAGAGATAGTATATTCATTGGGGCTAAGTTACATAGGGCTCAACATCGACAAGGGCCTAAGGTGTAGAAGAATCATAGATATGGACATCCCGTAAATTCACAAGTCATCAAACATAAGTGGTATACCATTCAATCTTCCATGAAAGTGGTGCCTACCCTTACCCCATGTTCACGAACTGTGATGTTTTTAGTGGGCTAATAATGAGAGAGGAGGGGCATCCTTTACCCTTGTGAATAGTGAAAGTGGAAAGGTCCATCGAAGGATTTAACATCAAGAAGTTAAGGTCGCTGATGAGCGAATTGTGAGGGGATGGGGGTTGAGGAGGGTCCATCGATGGGGAGGGGATATGTCCCAAAGAAGAAAAGAGATTTGGTCCAGAACCAGAGGGAGAAAGTGAGGAATCCTTCATGTCCAAAAGTGACAAATTCTTGGGAATATGAAGTGGGCGAGGGGGGACAGGGGACCAGGGAGAGTTCGAGGTGGAGGGAAATACCATGGGCACAACATGAAAAGATAATGGATCCCTATATGAAGGAGTAATTTTGTGGCTATGGTCAAGTGGTAAGGCCTTGCCTAAACAAATAGAATTTAAGGGGGTAGGCGAGAATGGAGGTGTAACAGGTAGACTAGTAATAGCATTATATTGAAACATAGATAGATCCTCTGAAGAAATAGATTTACATTTTTCATTTTCAAAGTAAAGGTGTTGCTAGGATGTATGCCCACCCAATTGTGATCTATGTTAACCCTAATGTGCTCCATTTGTCCTATGATATTTCTACGGACACACTTTTAGAAGGTGTCTTGTGTGGTGACATAGTAGGGATTCGAAGGGGATGCCCCAATAGACTAGTATTTATCTAATCTGAATTGAGTCCTAAGCCAGGTCGATGTTATCGGGATGTCCCCCATCATAATTTACTTTGACCAATATCCATGCAGCCCTCTTGTCATGGAACCCAAACTATGAGGATCCATGTAGATGAGATGATTGATTGCATTCCCAATCTCCATCATTTCATAATGAGTCCATACTTCTAAAGATGGGTCAGAGAACTAAACCCAAACCATGTTATTTCTTAGCATCTCCAACTGCATTTTAAATCCCACTTACCATATAATCAATTGTAGAATGCTTCGCCCCCGAACCCAAGTAGTCTTCAGTATGTGACATGAATCAACCCTCTATAAAAAGTGGAAACTATACCAAGAATTCATCAATTTTCTCACCTTAGGAGCATATCCCAAAATAGGTGACAACAAAGTCGACACCCAGTCTACCATGTTTATATCTCGAGTACCTGTGAACATACATTATTTGATGGGAGCCTTCTGTTATCACAAAACCAAACACTGATAGGCTGCTAATCAGGAAGACTTTGAGTAACAATTTCAAACCAAACTTTTGGCTGAGGCTTAGCCTCCTCAACTTGAGAGGGCTCTCTCACTAGGTTAAAGATATCAATTTAAGGATTAGATGGCTAACTCTATGGAAAAACAAATGAAAATGTATAAACGGTTGAAATACCAATCAACAAACATCCATTGGGCTATGAAGTGTGAGCCTGTTTCAGTACAACAGAAAGATCAGCTTAACATGGAAGTTAGGGCATAAAGAGTCTGAATAGATCAACAAAACAGAGTCATAATGCAAGGAACACGGTTCATAAACACATGAAGGAAGTTAGAGAATTACCAATGAACTCTAAGTAACATGTGTTCATACCACTGCAAGTAGGTAGATAAAGAAAGCCATGAGAAAATCGAACATTAAAACTCTCTATGAATCCTGAGTAGTGAAGCCAAAATCTCTATATTAACGTAAAAACACATAGTCCCTTACAATAACACAGTATGCTTGTTTCTTTTGAAAATTGCAAACCCTGAGGCATTCCACCTCTTGTCCTTTATAGAATTATCATTACAATCTTGGATTCCCTAATCCAACATGAGGGGAATTTGAATTTCCTAGCTTGACACCTATTCAAAGCTAAAACAGACTATTAATTACAAGTAGTAGTTATCTAACAGTGTTAGAGTCCTAATACAATTAGGAGTACAACTCCTTATTATGATAGTAACAACTTAGACTAGGAATTAAGTTCGATACTTGACAACTGCTCCTCCTTAGCTTCGAACTTGGTGATGTCCATAACCCTCCTGCTAGCCTTCAATAACTTCTCCTTCATCTGTCCTAAAAACTAGGAAAAAGTCCCCTGCAGTGTAGCCTTGGTCTTCATTGGTGTTCCTCAAATCTCTTGTTGACCAAATTAGCCCCTTTAATCATATAAAATATGTTGAATTAGCCATAGCACCCTACTCTTACACTTGTGCAAAAATTAAACTCCTTGAAGTTGCATGAAGAAAGTCAATCTGAATGTGCTACAAAATAAATTGTTGTTTTTGTAGCGCAAAACTTTTTCCTTTCACTCCTTGAGTTTTTCCTTTGCTTGGGCTTTAAACCTTCTCAAGTGACCTCCTCACATTCTCTAGTAGCATCCTTCTCCAAAAATAGCCCCTTCATTCCTTTGAAGATTGACCAAAAAGAACAAAACTGCACCTCTAACAGTTTCGTAGTGCACTACGAAACTGCTGTGTGAATCAATTTACATAGTTTTTTCCAAAAAAATTCCTTTTAAGGATTCTTCACAGCTATTTCAACATGTACATATGCCACATATACTTGAGATCACCCATCCATGAAACAACTTCAAAAAGTAATGTTTTTTGTTTCAACCAAAATTGTATTAGGATTTCATCACTTACTGCCTTGTTTATTTGCGATGAGGTTGACCTCCAGACTTTTTTAGCTGAATTTCCTGGTCTTTAATTTGTCTTTTCATCACCGTGATATTAGTTCTTAGTCTGTCATTGATCATTCTGATGTATCTTGCTTCCTTGATTGCAGGGATAGTCCAGGTGAAGTATTGAGCATCTCTGCCAACTGCTTAAGGTTTTGGAACTTTTCCATCTTCCCACATGGCCTTTATTATTTTGAAATTGGCTTTTTCAATTTCATGTTTCCTTGCCCTTTTATTTAGTTGGGCAATCTCAAGATTGGCAAGCTTCAATTTCTTCTTGACTTCCTCATAGTTATTTTCTTCTTCTTGAGTATCGACTGCTTTGTTTCTGTCATCTTCGTGCATGAGTGATGGTTGCACGACTGCAACTATGAGCTCTTCACGGAATCCTGATATCTCCCCTATCTCACTTACCTCGGGCTCTGCCTCTTGTAACCTTTTGGACCACCTAGTCACTGCCTTTCTGGGCTTAAAAACAAATTCTAAAACCTGATCATCAAACTGTAGCTTTTTAGAAGATTTTATCTTTTTTGACTTGCCCTCACCTAATTCAATGAAGTCTGCTTGGACCAGAGGGGACTCTCCAATGTCAATGGCCTAAAGAAGATCATTCAAATTTCCCTCTGAGATTGGGCTTTCATTAGTGACCATTGTTTTACTTTTTTCTTTGGCTATTTGACTTCTAGTTACCCTTCTTTGGACTGTTTCACCAATGGACTACTCTTGTGATGCTTCCTTAATTTTAACTTTCTTCTTTTGTGAATGTTGAGAAGTATCTTGAACAGCCAATGGTGTTCTAGTCACTGGCTCCTTAACTTACTTTCTGGCCTTCAGTTTAACAAACCTGCTTGACCTTTCTTTTGCATGGTGGCTAATCACTGGCGATGATATTTCCTTATACCTATGGCTAAGTCCTATTTTAGCTCTAAGACCGGACATAAAGAGAAAAAAAGACCATTCTCTATCTACCTTCTAAAGTTCATGCAAGACAATTAATTTAACTAAGCTATGATGAAACAATGATGTTTCACATGCCTCTTTCTTCAACTGTACTTTATCATACATCTTGCCCAAGCTTCAAAACAGAAAGAAAGGTAGATCTAGATATATTATTCCAGTGAAATGCAATAGGAGTTTGAAATGATAAGAATACACCTTGTGGTATCTTCCTTCACAAGTGAAGTACTTTTGTATGCATGAGAGTAAGTTGGCGTATGAATCTTTGACATAACCCCGTGGCATTGCTTTAGTTAAATTTGTGTCTATAAACTCTAGCTTCAAGAATATCTTGCAAGGTGCAATTTCAAACTTGAAATTCTTAAACCACTTTTCCTACCCTCTAGGAATTTCTGTGACTAAAGATATAACTTCCGGAGAAACTAGCAATTATAACACTCCGATCTTTGCATGTAAACCTGAAATTTAGAGCAAATTCCTTGGTCACCTGGTTATGTCCACCCTATATTTTCTCACAAACCTCTAGAAACCTACTTTTTTGAAGGCTTCTTCAACTATTTTATCCTTTGTGAGAGAATCTAAACCTTCAAGTTCAGTTCTCAGACATTGGCCTGACCTGTGATTATTTGTTTCTTTCGACATTTATCCTTTGAAATCCTTGTAGATAGAAGACCTAGAAGAAACTGCATCACTTGAATTTGATGAATAGCTACCTCACTTGAATTTGATGAAGAGCTACCTCGCTTGAACCTTGCAAAAGAATTCTAGTCTCTGCTCACCCTAGGCTGTTTTTACTCGAACTTAAGAATAGCATCAAGTGTTTCTTGCATGAATATTACCAAGAAAACACAGATATGGCCAAGATCAACTAACCCTTTCCTTTTTTTGAAATTTGAAATGACTGCAGACAAATGACCCATAACAAATCTAATGATGGATATGAATGGTTGCATGTGAGAGGTAAGGTTCATGGACTGACACTTGATGATGAAAATTTAACGGATTCTTATGGATTTGACAGCTATATATGATTTAACATGAATCCCCGATTTCGTGGCACACCCAGTGTAAATTCAGGGGTTTGCACTACGAAAATGCCTAACTACAAATCCCCGATTTCGTAGAGCAGGTAGTGTAATTTCAGAACTTTGTGCTACAAAAGTGCCTAGACAGTTTCGTAGCGCATTCAAATTTTTTGAATGGCCAGACACATGAAACTTTAAACATGATATGGGATCCATAAGTAGCAAAACAAGGTTGTTGAAATTTATTTGATGATGTATATGAGACTCTAACCCTATGACTTAAACTCTAAAAACATAAAAATGACTTGACCATGTCTAACACAAAAACTTTGGAACCATGCAGGTTGTCCAAAATTTTAAAAACTTTTACAGTGATAACACCTTCTTCTTTAAACTTTCCACCCAATCCCATAAAACATCATGTCCAAATCTAAGTAGTTTTGTTTCTACAACAGTTTTCATATTTTTTCTTTGGTGTCTTCTCCTTTCTGTAAAATGCATGGAAATTCGCCTTCGTGAAGTGTCCTAGTTTGATGATGGTGGGATGTTTGTCTCCTAGATGGTGAGCAACATAGAGGGACATCGACATGGTTGAGTGACCCCATCTATGGCATGATTTCGAGGAGATGAATTTCGTTTTGAATCCAAGGTGGCACAAATGAAGGCCTCATATAGAGTGACATATGCATCCAACATTTTGAACCCATGATCCATAACCCCAGGAAGTGAAAGAAAAAATATAAGTAAAACAAAAACAATAGGTGGTGCCCTTCGAGCGCATAAACGATAATCAAAGTAACATCCCATGGCAAAGTGTGAGTGGTTGTGATGCCCTCGATAGTCAATAAATCCTCCACCATAGACAATACGAAATACTTGACTGACCAACACCCCTAGGGATCCAAAATATTACCCCTACCGATGAAGCATTAAAAGCAAGCGTTAAATGCCCTACACCTAGAAACAATGTCATTGGAACCAAGACCAAAAAATTCCTGCACCATAACCTCTAGTAGATATGTATGGAAAATGTATGCCTCCATATCGAAATGGAAGTGTCTCGAAACAACCTAAAACATTCCCTCCATGGAAAATTCATTGACAAGAAAAAACATTGTGTGCTAAAAGCTAATTTACGACTTAGTAACCCAATAAGTGAGTACCCGGTCTAAAAATAGTTAGTCGCTGGAAAAGTTTACATTTTGCAACCATCCACTTAGTCACCTTGAAGTTTAGGCATAAACCACCCAAGTCATCCAGGTTCGAAACCAAAGAGGAAAAAAAATCCAAAGTATGAGATATTGATAGCGTACGAGTACCCGAAACTCAGCAACATACGCAACACCCACATCCACTACATTTCCATCATCTGTGACAACATCTAATGTGAAAATATTTGAAGGGCCTATTTATAACAAAAAAAGAGACAAAATTTTCCCACATACATGAGTTAGACTTTCCACAAGTAACCTCCTCTGGGTGCTACATGCGCAAAGAGCTCCAAACCTTGTAGGGCTTGACAAGTTACACATCTAGTGTTTTCGTCTCATGTAGCCAAGAGTCAAAACGACCATGTAATATAAGACGAATATCACACAAATGAGGAGGCTAATGATTTGTATCAATTCCACAACATGGGTGGATCACATTGTGATATAGTAAAAACTTCAAAAGACCATTTAAAACATTATGGCACCCATAATATGAAAATACCCTGGTATCCAAACTCCAGTCTATACCCACACTGCACTACCTTATCAATTACCTTGTCTCATTTCGCATCATATGGCTTTTCCTCATGTCATCATAAACTCAAAACTATTGGGTATCTATATGCCTCTAACTATAAAAAAATAAAAAATAGAGCAACCACCAATGGTCTCCAAATCACACTACTGCATTTCTCCTCGGCTCTCATGCATCTCTCCTCTTAATGACCTCATCACAAAGCGACAAATGACTCCTCCTTGAAGCGGATTACTCCTATTGAAGTTTATTACTCCAAGCTCCTTGAAGTTGATTACTCCTATGAGCTGTCCACTATGTCATGCCCATTGATTATACTTACAAGTGATTAGATCGATTTGCATGCACTCCAACCCCAATATATCTCCCTGCTTGCTACGAGTGGTGGACTTGGGCTGCTCTATGTTACATAAACTTATCAATATTGAAAATCAATTATATATATAATGAAATGTGAATTGGAGTGATTTTTATTCATTGTTTTGATTAGAGAATAATAAAGAGGAGATGGGGAGTACATTTGATTAGTAACATGGGTGGAAACCAAAAAAATATCTCAACAATTATTTGTTATCCTTATTTGTAAATAAATTAACCAATCTTTGAATGCGGAAATTCAATTATATATATATATAATAATAATAATAAGGATATTTTATCTTTAGTAGTAAAGTTTTCAACCAATATGTAGAATAATAAAGATATTTTTTATTTAAATATTAAGCTTTTGAAAAGTACACAAAATTGTAAATTTTAATTAATTATAATGTTTAATATGTATAAAAAAATATTAGAAATTTTTTATAATATTTAAATTTTTATATTTTTCTTTTAAATTATGAATTAGTTAATAATTTTTAAAACTAAATTAAATTTATAAGTTATCACTTTATTGTAAGTCAGTCTAATATCATCATGGAAACGTAATATAATAATAAATCTAATTCTCATCTTTCTTTGGAAATGTAATATAATAATAAATCTAATTCTCATCTTTCTTGGTTGATTTTTAAAAGGATTTGATACATTATTTATAATTAGCTTTTGTATGAGAATGCTTTTGTGAAGTTTAAAAATAAGGAAGTATGGTTGGAAGATGTTAATTTTAATATTGGAGTTAAGTATAGTTGTGTCTTGTTTACCATTTTTTTTGCAATACATATTTAGAAGTTAGAAAGTTGTGTGGAATGATAACTCTATTATTGTATACATTTAAGTTCATAGTTATCTTATTCTCTTTTTTTCATAATATATTGTTATTATGCGGTGGTGTGCATGTGAGCCTAACAAGCAAGAATCCTACGTCTAAGAATTCACATTTTACTACAAGTATGACCTTTAGCGTTGGTAAACTAAATGTTAAAATTAAAAGATCTCTCAAATTAATATTAATTTTCGAAAAAATAATAGAAATTTGGAGGATCTCAAAATTAATGTATAACATATAATTAACTAAAACTATCATTTATCTCAAAATTAATGTATAACATATAATTAACTAAATCTATCATATATCTCAAAATTAAGGAGTTGTTTATAATGCGACTTTTTGGAGATTCTGGTGACGGAATCCGTGGAAGAAATTGAGGTTAAATCTTCCTTTGTTGCAATTAAAATGGTTTTTTAACTGCATATTTGGATTCAACACCCTCAAAAATCCCTGGGACGCTTTGATTGTGCAGAAACTAGCTATCAAACTTGCGATTCCAACAAATTGCTACCGAATTTTGACCGGAAAAACCCACCAGAAAGGCTTTCAAAAAGTCGCATTATAGACAACTGTCAAAATTAATGTATAACATATAATTAACTAAATCTATCTTGGATAAATAGATGGTGTAAAATTTATTTTAGCATTAAAAAAATTAAATTATGTAAATTATTGACTTAGGATAAAATGAAACACATCATTTCTATTACTATTTTATATAGTTATGATGTCTGGGGATTGAACATTCCATTTTGGAGAAATATAAAGCAAATTGAAAATATTTTCATAATTTATATAATCTTAAAATTAAAAGAAATGAAGTAATCATAATGATAAAGAAAATCTTGCTTCATTGTGAACATGACTATGACTAACTACCTAATATACGGAGGAAATATGAGAAATATGGGGTTTTCTAACATTATGTCAAACTCTAGTCAAACAACTTGTGTCTCAAATTGACTTAGATTAAAAATACCATACCTTAACTAAATTATTGTAAAACCGACAAAAAAGTAATCTATAAACTATTGACAATATTAAAAATACTATTAATATAAATTTAAAAATAAAATATAGTGCTATCAAATAAAAAATATTATAACTTTTGAAATTTACAAATGAAAAAATTAATAGAATATAGATAATTTGAATAATTATTTAATTCAATTAAAAATGAATGAAAAAAAATGAACATTGAATCTTGAGTTTAATTAGATTAAATATATTTTCATATTCATAAAATTAAATTGATACTTTAATAAAGTTTTACCACTTCTTTTTATAATTTATAAATATAATCATAATTTTAAAATAAATTATAATTTCAATTGTTCCTAAAATTTAATAAATAAATCATATATATAATTTTTAGAAGAAATAATATATTAGTAAAATATTGAATCGATTTATCAGATCTTCAAGAAATTCCTTTATTTCAAAAATGTATTATTTAAATCTAAATTATTATCTCACCTCGTGGGAAATTGTAGAATTTGCAAAAACTTTTCCAAAACGATGTCATATGAACTACGTTTTCTTCTGACGAATTGCCAAAGCCATGTGTCATTGTTTTACTGATACTGTAAACCCTGTCTTCGTTGGCCCTGACGGGTCAAAGAGATACAATGTTGGGTTGTCAACACCCTAAAAACTGTCACCGAGCAACTACATTGTGTTTGACTGTCCACCTTTTATTGTTTTATAAGCTAAATAATTATTATTATAATCATTATAAGTATTGAGGAGTCAGGCCGGACTCTAGATCCATCGCCCATTCTCTCCTCCTGCATAATCCCTTTCTGCTTGCTTCGATCATTTCCACTCTATCGAAACCTTACGCAAAACAAAGGGTTATGGATCAGAATTGCATTGCGGACCTTTCTTTACGTTTGGGTATCGGTGATGGGACAGCCATCAGAGAAAATGATGGAATATATGTTTCACAAAGAAATGTGAATGGGCCTCCTCTGCAGTTAGATCTGTTTCCAGTGGCCCCTGACTCTGGCCGAGAAAATGATGGAATATATGTTTCACAAAGAAATGTGAATGGGCCTCCTCTGCAGTTAGATCTGTTTCCAGTGGCCCCTGACTCTGGCCGCGGCACTTTGCCATGGGAGAATACCTCAGCATCGATTGGTATATTCCTGCACTTTTTAACCCTTGCTAAATCTAATCGTTAACGAAGGTTTGATTTTATTATAATGGTATTTTGATTGATACGGCTCTTCATTGAATTTTATCATAATAACGATAATCCTCGTGTGCAGGAACCAATGGTGTCGGTAAGATGAGATCAGAGAGAGAAGCGAAGGATCCGAACCAGGAGGTAGCTGTGTCATGGCGATCCGAGGCCAACAAATTCCCTGCGTCATGTTTCTCCAACGATGATGCACGCGCCATTAATGTGTCGTCATCCAATAGCACCGTGGATTCCAACGCGACTAACCCTGGGAACGGGTATGCCGAGATCAAGCGAAAACAGAGTGATGGCAAGGAGTTGGAGAATGACCGAATTTGGTCGAGGGTACTCGGCGATGTAGAAGAAGAGGGCTCTTCCACGAAGAAGCTTAGACTCTCCAGAGAGCAATGTGCTCGTTTGGAAGAAAGTTTCAGAAAGAACACAGTACCCGAACCTGTAAGTTTCTATTCACAGTATTCACTAACAACTTACTGATCTATCGTTTGTGTTTCGTCATATTTTTGGGTGCCCGAACCTGTAAGTCTCTATTCACACTGCACAATATTCATTTATCGTTTGTGTTTCATCGTGACTTGGGCTGCTGTAACTTCTTATTCTTCCACAGAAGGAAAAACAAGCGTTGGCCTTACAATTAAATCTCGGTCTTCGACAAGTTGAGGTGTGGTTCCAGAATAGACGAGCAAGGTTAGCTCGTGTCCTTTATTTATTCATTGTATTTTGCATGTCGACATTCATATGGAAAGTCCCTTTTTGGAATCAACAGCTGCATAATTTGGAATATAACTACGAAGAATGACCTGGAAATTAATGTTTAGCAAATTTATAAGTGGGACAACTTTTGATCTTGTTGGGTTGAGAGTTTTGTTGACTGATTTCTGTTATACCGTAACTAAATATTATGGAATATGTTTCAGGACGAAGCTTAAGAAAACAGAAGTGGACCGCGAGCTCCTGAAAAGATATAATGAGACACTTGCAGATGAGAACAGAAAACTTCACACAGAGCTGGAGAAACTGAAAGCTTTAAAAATGTCGCCACCTCTCAGGTCTGCGTCAACCCTTACTGTGTGCCCCTCCTGTGGAAGAGTTACAGCGGCCAACAATAGCAGCCACTTCACTTCGGCCAAATCTGGGTCTATTTTTTAAGCAGCGCTTTCCGGAAATGAATGGTTGGGTATTGATCAGAGTTTCGTTCAAATGGTTAAACATTTTAGGTTTGCGTGAAAAAACATTCATTGTGAAACTTTTAGGGTTTTCTTTATTAATTATATTGTGGTTCTGAAAGCAGTGACGTCTCTGTTAATTTACTGAATTAGAATTAAATGGGGTATTTTGACAAGGAAGGAAGGAATAAATAGATGTACGGAGTGGGGGACAATAAAATAAACATGGTATATAAAATTCAACTGTTTATGTGATATCATCTACTTCTCTGACCCTTTTTGTGTTTATGAATTTAGTTTTGATTTTTTATTATCGTGATGTCATCTACTTCTCTGACCCTGTCTGTGTTTATGAATTTAGTTTTGATCTTTTATTATCAATTTAAAAATGGTATAAATGTATAATATCGTTTTCATTTATTATCATTTTTAACAAAATACAGAAGAATTATCATTATCATATTCATATTAACAGCAGTAGTGATTAACTAGTTAATCAATGCATATCAATGGCAATGTGATAACATCATTAAAACAACGTTTTTTCTGAATGTTCCATCACTCAGATTTTATAACATCATTAACACAACTTTTTCTTTGAATGTTCCATCACTGAGTTTATCACAGGCAAGACACGTGTTTATTAGAGTGTTTTTATTATAAAATGATTTAATAAATAAGAAGATTTTTTTATGATGAAGATGATCGTGGTTAGGGACCAAATTTATCTATTAGACTTATAGTTTTCTTAGTTTTTAATTGTTTAGCTTCTCGTTTTTCTTGGCGAGATTGATGTTGTACTTTTCTATTTTTTTCTCTACGCTCTACCAACTTCCTTTATCTTTCATCTCTTCTGGTTCTTGGGACATTGGTCTCTTAGCTTAGCCATCTATTGTGTTCGTCCGTTTGAAGATAGTCGGAGAAAAAGTTTGGTCTAGGAAATCTGTGTCGCTGTTAAATGAAGATTTATTTTGTAAGGTATTTGAATCCTTATAATTGTTGATGTTTGAGGGGTTGTCCAGTTCATTTTTTTGTTGTTGGGCAAGGCTTTTTCCCTATTTGTCCCACCATGTAGATTTGTGGTGGTTTTTTCTAGCATAATTTTTCTGGGAGGCTTTTGGGCAATTTTTGGCTAGATGGCTTGTCGCAAAGCAGGATCGACATCAGAAGATGACACTTTCATAATCGAGTTTCTGATTCCACACATAGTCTTTACTTGTTAGGTGGTTCCACACTTTGTCTTTACTTAGGTTTATTTCCACTCGGGATCCAGCACTGAAGTCCATTTCCACACAAATACGTGCATAGGTGGTTTTGGCATATTCCTCTGTTTTTGGGCACCTGCAGTAAAATTTCCCAATTGCATTTCTGATAGCTTTTAGCGAGGAGAGATTCCAGAAATTCAAGGGTAGGCTTGGAAATCTCACCCAAACTGGGGTTGAGGTTATGACTGCTTCAAGGTATCAAATGATGGGTTCCATGGCTTCATGCATAGGCCTGAGTTGTTTCAAAACCAACTGCCTAAATCTAGAATACATTGTCTACTTTCAAGATTTTCAAAATCTACTATAAAGAAAACTAGGTATCAAATGATGGGTTCCATGGCTTCATGCATAGCCTGAGTTTTTTCAAAACCAAGAGCCGAAATCTAGAATACATTGTCTACTTTCAAGATTTTCAAAATCTACTATAAAGAAAACTCTAGCACAGGGGTAGATATTAATTTCATCAGAAATGACAGGCTTCCATACCTCTGATATCCAATTGTGGAGAGCTGTCAGCCGCGGCCAAAAACCATTGAACTGGCAGATTATGGCACTTTCAAAAAACTTCAAAGCTTCATTTCATCGAGTGAGGCTTGGACCACTTGGACAGTGGGAGCTGGGCTTTACTGATGATATGGGCAAAAGCTTGCCTTCCAAGAACATTTAAAGAAAACTTATTTATTAAAAAAAAAAAAAAAAAAACGTATTTTTTAAAATATTTTTTGAAAAGTCTTTTGTTTTATTAGATTCTGTAAGGATTAATTTAAATATAAATTTGATCAATGAATTTTTCACAAAATAAATATTCTATGAGTTTTTAAGTGTGACTAATTGTTTAGTGTGATAAATCTGTATAGCAAAAAAAAATTTAAACAACACAATCAACCATCAAGATTTACCAATTTTTTACAAAATCCTACTCAAGAAAAACTTAAAAACTAATTATTTTATGATATTATAAAGTTATTCTATTTCTAATTATTTTTTAAAAACATTTTAAAATTTAACACAAAAAGAACAAAAGGAACAAATGATATGATATTCTTTGGTTTAAATAATATAGCGTAACCACCGGTAAACTCTGCGTTTTTGTGTGAAAAGTATAAAGCCCATATCATTCACCCAAGTCATTTGGAGAGCCACTTAAAGTTCGGATTTCATTACTCTTCGGTTCTAGAGCTAAAGTTCCAGCACCTGTGACCTCCCGGAATGCTCGAGGTTCAGTGCTGTTTAAAGGATATTTTCTCATGCAATTGATAGGTTGCGTGATTTTTAGTTATTTTTGTATCAGTGTCACTTTAAATGGTATTTTCTTATGATGTGCCGATCATATCGGTTTCCCCAGAGGGAATTTGAGACTACCTTTGTCGGTCTTGGGAATCTATAGACAATTGGCAGATACAGGATGATCCTTTGAGTTTTTGAGTTAGTACAAATTGCCTATCAAGGCATGAAAAAGTAAAAATATCAAAGCTACAAATGCTATGGATATTTTGAGATAATTTGTATGAAAGAGTTTGAGAATGTAGACTCATTTTTTACACAAGTAATTAGACTTGTTATTCAAACCAGGTCTCATGATAAGATACTTGAGGAAATGAGAGTAGTTGAAAAAAAATTCAGAAGTCTTCTAGCAAGATTTGATGCCATTGTTGTGGCCATAAATGAAACAAAGGATTTCTCACAATTTTTAGTGGATGAGATTCATGCATCACTGATTTCTCATGAACATAGATTGAACAAAGCAACAAAATTGGCATTGGAGCATACCTTCAAGACAAATTTCATTAAGTCAAGTTACAGGCAGAGAAAGACCAAATACTAGAGGAAAAGAAAGAAAGGCAGCCCTTCAAGCTCAAGTGGAAGGTGTAACACCCTGATGCTCTGAATATTTGTTTAACTGTTAAGTATTTTTACTTTATTTTACTTAGTTAATTATAATTGATTATAAACTATGTTAGGAAACTTTATGGAAAACCAAAGAATGGAAATGTTATGATGTTTGGAAAGTTACGATCGTGAATCAAGAATAGTAAATAAAAGACGATTATTGTTCTTTTAATTAATTATTTTTGAGAGATTTGAATCAGTTATTAGTTCTTTTATGTTTTCCCAAGAGTGGGATAAAACTCCCATCTCAGTGGAAAGGATAACAATAGGAAGAACTAGAGGATAGAAGAACAAGGAAAGTAGAGATGGAGCAAAACACAGAACACTGTGACAATGACACCTTGTTGTTTGATTGAGGAGTCCTTGAGCTGGACATAGAGCCAGCGGGATCCTTAAATTGATTCATGAGAGTACGGTACTAGACAAGACTAGAATATTCTTGAAGTTGAGGTATAAGCTACCTCACCACTAGTTAGACAAACTATCTGGAAGGGAAGATGCTCGAGGGGAGACTAGACGCAATTCTCAGTCTCATGGTACGGTGGTAAGGCCTTCCTAGTGAAAGTATTTTGCCAAGCATCGAGAAAACAGATAAGTAACTCTGCAAAGTTTATGTTTCTTTTTCTTTTGAAAGAATTTTTTTTTTTTCTGTATGATATTCTTAAAAGGAAAAATGACTGTCAAGAAATGTGACAGTATAATAATTTTGTTGAAAGAGTTTTTTTATAGTTTTGACAATCAATAGAAAGGAAACTGAAAGAATTTTACATCTAAGAAGAGCTAGTTTTCTTATGTGTCGAGGTTATGAGTGGGAAAATTTGTGTAAAAAGGAAGTGTTAATAAAAAACATGAACCTATGAGCATTGGTCGAATCTATATTATTCAAGGTTTAATATATAGACAGTAAAGAGATGATTTTCTTAGACTTGGTTTAGTCTCTGGCTACAAGCCTGAGCTCCCTCTAGACTGTACGAAACTCATGCAATTAGATTTAGTAATTCATCGAGGGAAACAGGAAGGTCTTAGTGAGCCAGATCCTAACCCTAGCAAGTTGTAGGTCAGGAAGACTACTAGATAGTTGAAGACGAGGTTATTTTCATGTCTAAAAGAAATAAAGAAACTATAAGTACCCAGAAAATAATTCAATCAAGACGCACTTTGGCGAGTACCATATACAAATATTGTTACAAATATAATTTAAAAATCATGTAGAATGTAACGCAAAACCTTTGCAGAAATAACTACAATAGTAAATGAAAACAGATAACTCAAGGTGGCAGTTGCCATGGTGCAAACATTAACTGACTCTTTAAACTATTACTGCAATTTCAAAATTCCAAGAGTATAAGAAAGGAGAATAGACGAATAAACTTTTACCAAGCTATAGTTATCAAGTACGTTACAATCAAATAGGAAACATTATCACATTATATCTATGGAGGAGAGAACTTTGGAGTTCGTATGAAGAACAATAACATAATCTAGAACACATAATAAGACAAGAATAATAAAAGTAGTCCATGTCAAACTAAATGGATATAATATAACAATTCTATCTAAGTTCGAATCGAGGGTTCGGATTTTTTCATACACAATAATATAAAAATTCTCTGTATAACATGAACTGAGTGTCTGCATTGTCATTGCAAATGAGTACAAGACAAAGAAATTGATCCTCAGAATAAAAATAATAACAAGATTCTACATACAATTTCTTGCAAAGGAATTCAACATGGGAACCCTTGGTCCCAAAACAAACAAAGAGCCTCTCTAAATAAGAAAATTTTGAACTTAGAAATACCCATGTGGTGCTGAGAAAACTCAAAACACTCAAGAAAATATGTAAATTCTTTTCACCCAAAAACTTTGAATACTGGAACGAGAATCCTTGTATCCAGTCAAACCAAGGAATAAAAACCTAGTGAATGGGAGCATCAAGCATTAGTGCCAATGCTGTGGTAGCTACAGCCCAAGTACAAATGAAGAGGTGCTCACTTGTACCTACATGAAAGATGTAAATGAATAAACCTTATCTCTGCCAGAATTTGAAAGGAAGAAAAAAAATAAACTTCAACTTGAATACAACACCTTACCTGAGCACAAAGGAATTTTTGGTGGGCCATCATCGAAGCCTGGAGGAACCATTGTGTTCAGACCCTAACAATACAAAAAGAATTAGGAAAAAATAATGCGTAGGAGATGCAAAGAAAATAAATACCTGGTTCTAGAGTCGGAAGGACCTTTTGGGAACTCGTTGTCTATGGCAGTTCCATTATAACCATGTAGAATTAATACCTGGAAGGAATAAATGTTTTTAACAAAATTATCAAGGGCCAGAAGAAATGAATAGAGAACAAATACTGACAGACCACTGTTACTCACATGTCATTTGGAATCCTTGAGGGTCCTTGAGTAGAGAAAAACCTTGCCGGAACCTCAAACCTGCAAAAAGCTAGAGCACGTTGGAACTTCATCAGTAGGTTGCAAAATGTGAGACTATTTCGCGGTTTGCACAGGGAAACAATTACCAACACCCTGTTCGATTAACCAACATTTTAGATTGTAAGTTGTTGTAGATAGGTGATGTTTTAAATGCCATGTGGCACAAGTGGTCTCAACCATGGATGGGATACACTGGAGAAATTAAATTGGATGCAAAACCATACCATATAAATTGTACCAGAGATCACATGACACTAAATTACAAAAATAATGTGCATTTCGGAGAGTTGGTGAGACCTTATATTTAGGATTAAGTGAATACATATAAATATTGTAAATAAGAAAATAAGGAAAATTAGAAGTTAAAGGGACATTCGAGGATGAAACCCAAGAGTCTATCCATGTATATATATGTGATCAATCTCAATGCAAAATCACAATTTTTCTTGAGGATTTACCTCCTGGCCTCACATGGTATTTGAGCCAACCACATTTTTTTCTTCCTTTCTTCCCTTGTAACTCCCTCCTTCCTATATTCTATAGACTGACACCTTTAGTGTGCCATTAAAGTCTCTCTTCTTACCCCTCTCTTTCCTTTCTACACCACTGTGTTATTCTCTCTATTTTTTGCACCACTATGTTATTCTGACTATTTTCTATGCGTATTTTCATGAAACATCTTGTGCTTCTAGCATAGAAGCATAAGGAGAATATTCATCTATGTCTGTGAAAGTGTGTTGTGGCTAGTACAATGAAGACAAAGTAGTGAGATGGTGCGTTGAAGCCAGAGTTGTGATCTAGTGTGTTGAATTAGTAAGTGGTGTCATTGTGACCTTGACACTATTGTGACTACGACACAGGTGATATGTTATGCATGCCATTGATATCAAGTTTGTATCCTTACAAACCACCATACTTTGAATGGTATCCCACACACCTTGTTATTTCGTTGTATTATGTTGTGGTATGGTTTTACTTTGTGGTGTCCGGAAACTTATAATATACCATAGTTACGTTGAATACATTGAATACTACTCCAAACTGCCTCCTCCATACCACCCTTAATATACCATAGTACTATAGTTAATACACCACAATATTGGCCCCGTAAATTGCCTCTACTACTCCAAACTGCCTCCTCCATACCACCCTTAATATACCATAGTACTATAGTTAATACACCACAATATTGGCCCCGTAAATTGCCTCTCCATACCACAAGAGGAACGAAACACTGGCGAACGAATCAATACTCAGTCACTAGAATATAGATTCCATATATCGACTCGATGCTTTGTGTTTCACTACGTTTAATGGCATCCTCGTTGAATCCCACAACACTACACATAGTTACCATAGATTTACTCCACCTCCACATTGTCCATATTTTGTATGCTAACTCCTATACTATCTCTCCATTGTAATATATCATCATGTACATTAAATGATGAGTCATATATGTTGAATGGTAATACCACCCTTTGGACGGCCTCACTTCGTCTTGCAGCATCACACCATACCACCCATCGTAAACCACTACCCAGTTATAACATATAACCCTGCTCTATAATATACTTGCCATATAACCATCCCCATATACCCCTCCCCATATAACCCACCCCATACAACACCTCCCCATATAAACTTTCCCCAAATAATACCTCTATATTTTAATAGAACAAAATGCATTTTTTTAATAGAAATTACCACCAAAAGTGCATTTTTTCACAATATATTGCAAGAAGAGTAGATTTTTTACACAGTACAGAGATTTTAAAATCCATTCATTGATATTAATTGTTTTTTGGGCTATGTTATATTCTTTCCACGACTAGCCTATCTAGTTAACAAGGGGATTAGAGGGGGAGTGAAGCCACCCCTTCGTTGCACCAATTGCGCAGCGGGGGGATCACAGGGGGTTTGAGGGGCACAGGGGATCTGCATGGTCTGTGAAAACAAGATTTTTTTTTGGACCCTATATTAGGTGAACAAACCTACCTATGGTTTTATGCATGGTTTTCACACATGCTTTTGGGCATGATGGTATTTTGGTCCATGGTATTAGATGGTTCAACATGTATATATATGTATTATAACATTGAAAGGAAAATAATGAAAAATCAAGCTAGTAGTCCTAGTTTTGTGATCGAGGGGAAATCTCTCTATATATGTGTTTTGTGTGTTATGCTCTCGCATTGTTTATTTCTGTTCTTAGAATTTGTATGTGGGTAATTTATCTACGGGATTAAAACCTACATTTGCTATCAGATTGGTTTAGGCTTCAAGGGGATACCTTTCTTGCTAAGGGGTTTTGTTAGAGCCTGTGGTAGACCCTGTTCAGTGGGAGATCTGCGGGATCGATTCTGGTGGTGAAATAAGATGGTAAGGAATGGAAAGATAGAGATC
The DNA here is from genome assembly GCA_000404065.3 of Pinus taeda. Taxonomy (NCBI): domain Eukaryota; kingdom Viridiplantae; phylum Streptophyta; class Pinopsida; order Pinales; family Pinaceae; genus Pinus; species Pinus taeda. Next base: position 98,979 of record APFE030029115.1, read on the forward strand.
AAGAAATTTAATAGTTAGAGTTTTTAGTTGTGGAAATTCAAGATGGAAGATATTGTGGTGGATAAAGATCAGTGGATCATGGTAGATCTAGGTACTAAACCAACGGGAATGTCCGAGGAAGAATGGAAGAAGTTGGATTGGAAGGAAAGGAGAACAATACAATTGTGTTTCTGAGATTCAATATTGATGAATGTATCAGGGGCAACTATGGCAAAGGTTTTCTAGGACAAGTTAGGGACTCTATACCAATCTAAGTAGCTAATGAATAAAATGTTCCTATGGAAGAAGTTGTATAACCTGAGCATGAAAAATGGAGACTCGATGACATAGCATATGAACACATTTAATATTGTGGTAAGTTAGTTATTATTTGTTGATATTAAAATTTCAAATTAAGATAAGTGCATCAGTTTGTTCTGTTCTCTACCAAATTCGTGGGATAATCTTATTATTGCAATAGCTAGCAATGCAACTGCTTTACAGTTTGATGAAATAATCTCATGCTTACTGATGGAGGAGATGAAAAGGAAAAAAATGGAGAGCCAAAATGGTCATGCCTTGTTTGTATGAGGAAGGTCCCAGAACATTAAAAAAAATAAAAAAAATTAACAAGTGGGAGATATAAATGTAGAGGGAGATCTAAATCTCCAAGAAAACCTGTAAAGGTGTGTTGGAAATGTGAAAATGAAGGGCACTACAAAAAGGGTTGTAAATCTAAAGCTCTTGACAAAGGAAAGGGATCTGATGATGCTCCTTTTATAGAGGCAAAAACCACCTCAGATGAAGGTGGGGACGTCTACATGGCTTCTTCAAGTACACATATAGATCATTAGGCATGGTTGATTGACTTAGGTGCATCCTTTCACTTCACTCCCCATAGAGAGTGGTTCTATGAGTATGAGAAATATGATGGTGGTGATGTCTTCTTGGGGGATAAAAAGAAGGCTAGAATCGATGGTTGTGGAAAAGTCACATTGAAGTTGCAAGGTGGAAGGATTAGAACACTTCTGGGTGTTCTACATATTCTTGCATTAGCTAGAAATTTGATTTCTGTAAGCAAGTTGGCTGATGCATGTGTAAAAATAGTGTTGGAAAAAGATACATGCAATGTGGTTAGGGGAGCACTGGTATTGATGTGTGGAGTTTAGATTGGAACTCTGTACAAGCTGCAAGGTAGCACTATTATTGACGGGCGCAACAGTTTTGTGGTTCTCGAAAGTGGATTAGAAAATATAATGGTCTCTGGAGAAAAGACCATGCTATGGCATCAAAGGCTTGGACATATTGGAGAAAAGTACCTTCGAATACTTCATGGTAAAATTTTGGTAGAAGGTATGACTAATAGCTCTCTGTATTTTGATTTCTGTGAAAATTGTGTATATGGGAAGCAGAATCGGGTGAGTTTCCCCTTTTGTGGTAAGAGGACGAAACAAATATTAGAGCTTGTACACAGTGATGTGTTTGGACGTATGAAGGTTCCATCACTTCATAAGTCTGTGTACTATGTATCATGTATAGATGACTTATCAAGGAATACACGGAGATATTTCCTTAAGAAGAAATCCGAAATCCTTCATAGGTTTAAAGAATTTAAGGCTCTGGTGGAAAACCAGACAAAGAAAAAAATAAGGTGTTGAGTACAAATAATGGTGGAGAGTTTTGCAAGAAGGAATTAAAAGAATTATGTAAGAAGTGCAACATAGAATTTCGGAAGACTACTCCGTACACAACTGAGAAAAATGGAGTTGTAGAAAGAATGAACAAGATGTTGATGGAAAGGGAAAGAAGCATGCTCAGTGGTGATGGGTTAGGACAGGAATTTTGGGTAGAGGTGGTGGAGACTGCATGTTACCTAGTCAACAGATCACCTTCATTAATGTAGGAGGATAAGACTCCACAAGAGGTATGGACTAGTAAGAAACCCTCTCTTTCACATCTGAGCATATTTGGATGTGATGCATATGTATATGTTCCAAAGGAGAAAAGAACAAAGTTGGATGGTAAATCTGAAAAGTGCATCTATATTGAGTATAAGGATGGTTTAAAGGGTTATAAACTTTAAAAGCCAGTAACAAGGAAGGTTATGTACAACTGAGATGTGGTGTTCAGAGAGGTGAAAGATGTTATTAAACATGAATACCAACCAAAGGAACTTGAAAAGATAGAGTTTGAGCTAAAGGAGGAAGAATCAAACTCTACAATAGAAGAGGAATTGGAAGATGAAGAGCCACAAACTCTTGTTGTGAGAAGATTCAGAGGATTACAAACTCTAGAAAGAGGCCATGGTTGATGAAATGACATATTTGTACAAAAATGAGGCTTTGGATCCAGCGGAGTTGTCAGATGGAAGGAAACCCATTGGCAACAAATGGGAATTCAAGAAGAAGACAAATGTAGAAGGAAAGGTGGAGAAATACAAAGCTCAGTTGGTATAAAAAGGTTATTCACAAGTGTCGGGAATTGATTTTGGTGATATTTTTTATTCTATTACCAAGGTAGTTTCTATTAAATTACTTTTATCTGTTGCCGCTACTTTTGATTTTGAGGTAGAATAGATGGATGTGAAGACATAATTTCTTCATGGGGATCTGGAAGAGGATATCTACATGAAGCAGCCTGAAGGCTTTGTGGTGAAGGGTAAGAAAGAACTAGTATGCAAGTTAAAAAAGTCTTTGTATGGGTTAAAACAGTCACCAAAGATATGGTATAAAAAATTTGATACATTTATATAGGGACATGGCTTCATTAAAAGCAAAGTAGATCATTGCGTGTATTTTATTAATTGGTGACCGTGTTATTTATCTGGTCTTGTATATGTATGATATGTTGTTGTTTGGAAATGACAAAGAAATTATCCAGGATTTGATGACCCAATTGTCCTCAAAATTCAACATGAAAGATATTGGTGCCGCAAACTATACTTTGGGCATGGAAATTAAAAGAGATATGTCAAAGAGTAAGCTCTAGTTAAACCAGATGAAGTATGTTGAGACAATAATACAAAGGTTTAATATGTAGGATAGAAATTTGGTGAAGGTTCCTATTCATGTAGGTGTAAAATTATCTACTGAACAGTGTCCTAAGACACAAGAAGAGGAAGAGGACACACCATGTGTTCCATATGCAAGTGCATTTGGTAGCCTAATGTATACAATGGTCTGTACTATACCATACATCGCACATGAACTTGGAGTATTAAGTAGGTTTATGTCAAAACCAAGCAAGGAGCATTAGACATCAGTCAAGCAGATTTTCAATTATTTATGTGGCACTAGTGATTATGGTTTTTGCTACCAAGGAAGACAAGGATTGGATAGAGTTTTGGATATTCATGTCTTTTTTGATGTAGACTGGGATGGAGAATTGGATCAAAGAAGATATATAAGTGGGTATGTGTTTAACCTATTTGGAGGTGTAGTCAGTTGGATGAGTAAGAAAAAATCTATAGTAGCACTATCAACTACAGAGGTAGAATACATGGTAGCCACTCATGCAAGCAAGGAAGAAGTTTGGTTGCAAAGATTGTGTTGAAGTATGGGGTTAGTACAGGGAGCTATAAGGATAGACTGTGATAGCCAAAGTGCAATTTTCTTGGCAAAGAACCCTGCTTACCATTCAAATACAAAGCACATTGATGTTCAGTATCACTTTGTGAGGGATATGATAGAAGCCAAAAAGGTGTTGCTAGTAAAGGTAGACACTTTGAAGAATACTGTAGATGCATTGACAAAATCTATGAGATTTGAGAAGTCATCTTGGTGTAGAGAAAAAATAGGAATTGCAAGGAGAGGGAGATAATGCACCTACAAAACCCAATTCAAATGCCTTAATTGAATCATCTGTAGATGATGTTAGGAAATCAACTCACAAAAAGATAGAAAAGATAGATCAACACCTTAGAATTCAATCTCTTCGAGGGGGGAACCTCCTTTACATTACAAAAATGAACAATTCTTGGATGATACAAATGACAAGAGCTCCTTTCTATATATAGGAGTCTAAAGGTTCATAATATAATCAGAGCCGACATAACAATAATAATGTAAGGGCACAATAATAACAATAGTGGGCTTCTATGGGGCACAATAGTAACAATATCGGGAGTACATGTGTACAACAATATAATAAGGGGGTTGTAATAATAACAATAAGGGGTTAGAGTAGCAGTATAGGGGCCTAACATGCCCCTTTCCTTCAAAAAGTGTTTCCCTCAACGCCTGAGTAGTTATTGATGCTTCTGTATAAAATTCTTGTCCTCCCATGTGGAATCTTTAGGGGGTAATTCTTCGACTTGATAAGATACTCTGAAATTGATTGATTTCATAGCTGTCACGTTCTTGTTACTATGACTGCTCCATGTTTCAATATTATTTTTCCTTCCTCTTCAAGTTCTCACAATATTGTTTGAACTGGGATCTTCTGTAACTTATGAATGAGTGGCCACACTTCTTCATCCTTCTTCCATTCACCCCTTGCTTTGTTTATCCAATCTGGTTGGATAATAGAAATAGCACAAAACAATGCTTCCGCATCCTCATCCTCTCTTGAGAGTGCATCTACAACAAAATTTTGGTTCCCTTTTCTATAGATGATGTGAAAGTCATAATCCAACATATTTGTGACCCATTTTTTCTGTACTTCTAAAGATAATACTTGTTCTAAAAATTATTTAAGACTATCATGATCCATTTTTACCTTGAAGTGTATTCCCATTGGGTAAGGTCGCCATTTCTTAAGTGCATGTAGTATTGCCAACATTTCCTTCTCATAAATAGCTTTCTTGAGATGTAGCCATAAAAATACCTAATCACCTACATCAAAACATTTTTCACTGTGATGTTGATCTACCTGTTGTTTCATTTGATTCTGCACCAAAGTGGCGTTATCCTTTAAAAGTTGGGGAACTTGTTCTTGATGCTCGATGTGATCTTCCACTGCTTGAACATTTTTCTTCTTGATATGTCCTTCTATCTTTAGAGTTTGAGTGGTAATTTCTTCCAATTCTTTACAAGATCTGGTCAGATTCATTTCTTGATGCTTGATTTGATCTTTTACCTCTTGAACCTTTTCATTCTTAATATGTCCTTCTATCTTGCTAGTTTAAGGAGTGTTAATTCTGGCCAATGCATTACAAGATATGGTTGGATTCATTTCTTCTTTCTCGATGTGACCTTTCACTTCTTGAAACTTTTTCTTCTTGATATGTCCTTCTATCTTGAGATTTTTAGGAGTGGTAATTCTTGCCAATGCTTTACAAAATATGGTCAAATTCATTTCTTCTTTCTCTGGGGATGGTTCCTAGTGTATATCCTATTATTTTGATGTTTCTTGATTCTTTTCTTCTTCTTCTTCATAATCTATGTAATTTCTTCTCAGCACACTTATGACCTTTAGGACATTTGCTATCACAATTGTAACAAAGCAATTTTTCTCTTTTTTCTTCCAATTGTTTTGTTGTTGCTCTAAACAAGGTGTTGCTCTTTATATCCTCATGATGTGCTATCATTTCCTCCGTGAAAATTGACTACGCAATAAGTTGTTTATGAGAACAAAGCCCTTTATACCATAAAAATTGATCCAGTTCTAAATATGAAGATGCAATAAATACCTTTTGTAACAGTGGTACACCATGTAGATCAAAATATCGCTCCATTTGTAGTATCCAATTTATTGGATCCTTTCCATCAAACTTCATCATATCGCCTTTTCTTGATTTCAGGAGCTCAATCTTGAAATGAATGTAACTCTGTACTTTCCGCTCTTCCACTTTTGAAATTGTGACCTACTATAGCCCTCTATGTCCTATTTCCGATGTCACCAGTTTGATCAAAATTGGATTCTCCAAGAAAGGGTTATACACAATCGCCCAAGATGACCTGATTATATACCCTTTCAGAAGAACAAACTTGTATGAAGTGCCATGTGTCGATGTTTTGACCTTTGGATCTAAAAAATATATACAAGAAACTATAGTTTGTCCTCTTTCTATAACTTCTTACGAAATTTCAATCTGATTCTCAGAGAGATAGTTATGATGGTTTTCCCATAGTGACCTCTTTGGAATGTAATTCAGTAGTCTGCAAAAACCATAACTTCCTCTGACTATATTTCTGCAAATATAGCAAGAAAGGATGTAGAATTTGGAGCCAAGGTTCAGAACGATTTCTTCTCAAATGGTTTTTTTTTATCTCTTGAAACTTTGTAGTGAAAGAGTTATATCGAAAATCCCACAATGACCTGTTTTAGCTTAAATTCTGGATCTTGCAAAATCCATAACTTCCTCATATCATATCTTTGAAAATATAGCGAGACAAATTCTAAAATGTGGATCCGAGGTTCAACGCGATTTAGTCTCAAATGGGTTTTTCTGTTTGCTTCTGAAACGTGGCAGAAAAAAAAGTTATAGTGAAAATTCCAAGATGACCTATTTGCAGCAACGAAACCCTAGAATCCAAAGCTCTGATACCAAATGTTATGGAACCATCTCACAAAGAGATAGAAAATATAGATCAATGCCTTAGAAATAAGCCTCTTTAAGGGGGAAACCTCCTTTACATTGCATAAATGAACAATTCTTCAATGATACAAATGACAAGACTTCCTTTCTATATATAGGAGTCTAAGGGGTCATAATATAATCAGAGTGGACATAACAATAATAATGTAAGGTCATAGTAATAACAATAGTGGGCTTCTATGGGGCACAATATTAACAATATGGGGACTACATGGGTATAAGAATATGATAAGGGGGTTGTACTAATAACAATAAGGGGTTACACTAGTAGTATAGGGGCCTAACAGATGAAGAGGTGAGTCATCATATTTCACCATTTTCAAATTCTTCTGAAGTTTTAAGGAAGTTTAAGGAACTATATGACTCACACTCTGAACTTGGAGCTATCCAATTGATGATTAAATTTTTCATTCTTTAATTAAAAGATGATGACCCTCTTGCTTTCGCATCGTAAGTAAGATCCATTATGCATGTTATAAAAACAAATGGTGTTGAAATAAACATTCCCCTCATAGCTTAAGTAAAGGTGTTATATCCCACTTATTCACATTATCTTGAATCACTACAAGCAATTGAAATCCTCAATGAGATTACCTTTGACTCCCTTGGGAAGTATTTTGTTGAGAGAGAGAAGGCTTTTAGGAAGAAGACAACTCCACAGTCTTCTAACGAAGTGGTGTATCTTGGACATAGAGAGAAGAATCATGCACAAGATTCTTTTAGAGGAAGAGGTGGTCGAAGAGGAAGAGGAAGAAGGGAGGTTAGAGGCAAGGGGAGTAGAAAGTTGTAAGGAGAAATGTATGATATTTATTAAATACGCTGAAATAGAAATGGACATGATGCATCCACATGTAAGTTACCTTGGGAAAAAATTAAATAGGAAAGAAATGAAGGCAAAGGTAACTTTAATGATAAAGGGAAACTTAAAGACTTGAATCCGTTCACTATGCTGTGGCACATTGTAACAATGGAGTAACTGAAGGCTAGTTTAATGCTTGACTTCATTCTTGGAAATATGAATGGTTTCTTCATTCAGGAGAAATTTGCCACATGAATTTTAGGAGAGATGTTTTTGAAGAATTCACTGACAATGTTGATGGAGCAGTATATTTTGCAGACAAGCCAAAGAAGAAGCCAGCAAGGCTTGGCACCATCAGGCTCAAACTATCTGGCCTTCCAAAATTTATTCTACATGATGTTCTATATCTCTTGAAGCTTAGGACAAACTTGTTTTCTTTGGTCCACATACGCTAAAAAGGACAGACCATTCATATATTTGATGGCAAGTTCTAGCTCAAAAAAGTATCAGATCACTCACTAGTCATGAAAAGGATAGAAGAAGAAATAATTTTCAATGTCCAAGTTACCTCTGCTCATGCACAAAATGTTCCATATAGTTCTCACTATGATGAAGGTACATTTCAATCAAGACTTTTATGGCATGCTATATTTGGACAATTGAACTATGAGAATAGCCAGTTGTTGAAGAAAAATGGTGTTAATAGTTAGCCTACAATTTCTAGGAAACTTAAGCAATGTCATGCTTGTATCTTAGGAAAGGACAACAAATAGTCTGTTGATTATTCTCATTCCAGAGCACATAGAAAACTTGAACTCCTTCAGTAAAATTTATTTGGCCCAATGCATGTTCCTTTTGCAAATTCTAATAAATATATGATGAAATTTATTGATGACTACACTATAATATGTTGGGTTAATTTATTGAAGAATATGTCTGATGCTTTTGAAACATTCAAGAATTTTCATGCATGGATTGAAAATGATGCACAATTTCATATTGGCTCTATTTGCACTAAGAATGGAAAATAATAAACTTGGAATGCATTTGAAACAATCTTCATCATCATGGGATCAAACATTAAACAATTGTGCCTTATAATCCCCAATAGAATGGAGTATCTAAAGGATTGAACAAGACAATCTTAAATATGATACGTTCCTTGCTATTTTTCAAGAATGTTAAGTTGATGTTTTTGGCTGATGCAGTTCTATGTGTTGTGTATATAAATAATAGGTGTCCATCTATTGCTATAAAAAAAGGACTCCCTATCAAATGTGTGTTGGGTTGTGTTATATTCTTTCCACAACTAGCTCATGTAGTTAACTGGGGGGTTAGAGGGGGGGCAGATCCCCCCTTCATTGCGCCAATTGTGTAGTGGGGAGGGGGGGGGGTCATAGGAGGTTTGAGGCATACCCGTAACCCCACTTTACGGGGTCTGAGGTAGCATTGGAGAAAATTTTGGTTTTGGACCCTATGTTAGGATGGGTGGACCCACCTATGTTTTTGTGCATGATTTTAGCACTTTTTTTGGACGTGATGGCTTTTAGTGCATGGTATTGGATGCGATGGTTTTTGATCCATGGTATTGGATGCTTTGGCATGTATAGATATGTATTGTAACATTGAAAGGAACATAATGAAAAATCAAGCTGGTAGTCACGGTTTTGGGATCCAGGGGAAAATCTCTATGTATATGTGTTTTATGTGTTATGCTCTCCCATCATTTATTTTCTGTGTTTTTGAATCTATATGTAGGTGATTTCTGTACGTGGTTAAAACCTACATTTGGTATTAGAGTATTTTTTGCTTCAAGGGGACACTTTTGTTACTGAGGGGTTTCGCTCGTGCCTGTGGTAGACCCTGTTCAGTGGGAGATCTGCGAGATCGATTTTGGTGGTGAAAGAAGATGGTGAGCAGTGGAAAGATATAGATCGAGAAATTTAATGGTCAGAGTTTTGAGTTGTGGAAACTCAATATGGAGGTTTTGTTCGTGGATAAAGATCAATGGATCACAGAAGATCCTGGTACTAAACCAATGGCAGTGTTCGATGAAGAATTGAAGAAGTTGGATCGGAAAGCAAAGAGCACAAAACGAATGTGTGTCTCAGATTTAGTATTGTTGAATGTATCAAGGGAAGCTATGATGAAGCTTTGTGGGACAAGTTAGGGACTTTGTACCAATCTAAGTCTAGTGAATAAATTGTTCTTGCGGAAAAAGCTATATGACCTGAGAATGAAATATGGAGACTCCGTGACAGAGCATCTGAATGCATTTAATACGGTGGTAAGTCAGTTAGCATCTGTTGATATTAAAATTTCAGATGAAGATAAGTGCATTAGTTTGTTGTGTTCTTTACCAAATTCATGGGATAGTCTTATTATTACAATAGGTAGCAATGCAACTTCCTTGCAGTTTGATGAAATAGTCTCATCCTTGCTGGCAGAGGAGATGAGACAGAAAAATATGGATAGCCAAAAAGGTGATGCCTTGTCTGTATGAGGACAGTCCCAGAAGAGAAGCAAAAATAAATCATCGAGTGCGAGATCTAAATCTAGAGGGAGATATAAATCTCCAAGAAAACCTCTAAAGGTGGTGTGCTAGAACTGTTGAAAGGAAGGGCACTACAAAAGGGACTGTAAATCTAAAGCTCCTAATAAAGGAAAGGGATCTGAAGAAGCTCCTTTTGCAGAGGCGAAAATCACCTCAGATGAAGGTAGGGATGTGTACCTAGCTTCTTCAAGTACACATGTAGATCACGAGGCATGGTTGATTGACTCAAGTGCATCCTTTCACTTCACTCCCCATAGAGAGTGGTTCTGTGAGTATGAGAAATATGTTGGTGGTGATGTCTTCTTGGGGGATGACAGGAAGGCTAGAATCATTGGTGGAGGAAAAGTAAAGTTGAAGTTGCAAGG